>OZ018394.1:31359016-31959016 GCA_963969525.1 Ontholestes murinus
TGATACGGAACGAGCTGATTATTGTGTGCTACCAGTTTTAGGGGGAAGCGGGACGACCGGAGGGTCCGGGGGATGATGCGGGAAATGCGGAAAAATCTCCGGGAAGCGCGCCAGAAAGGGCAGCACCTAGTTTCGAGTTAATTCCCCCCCAAAGCGGGTCTTAATTAGCCACTCGAATGATGAATTATGGCCCAACGAGGCGAATACCAAAAGACTTTACACACACACACACACACACACAAATATACAGGGTCCTGCAACAGTGCGTCAAGCTTTCCTAGCGCCTTTCTCGTAAGAGATAGAAAAAAATGTTTCATATAAAAATTTATTGAATTAAAAATCTCTATGCCGTAAAATTATTTTCAAATATACAGGGTGTCCCAATTTTGCGTTATAACAAAAGCAAACATTTTTTTAAATGGAACACCCTGTATATTTTTTCATTTTATAATTTGGATAGTATTTTATAACTTAAACCTTTTTTTGGTTTTTAATTTCGATATGGCATTTCCGAGTTATTGACGTTTTTCTGAAAAAAATGTAAAAAGCGGAGGTTCACAAAAAAAAATATTCTGATGTTGTATTTAAAATTTAAGAAATTTTCTTTTTCCTATGGTTGGTCATAAGTACTGTTTATGTACCAGTGTTAAAAATTTTCACTTTTGAGGAACCCTGCCTTTGTATCAGACACGCCATTTTCTAAAATTTCAAATTGTCGTAATTCTTTTTTTTTAAATGGAATCATATATTTTTTTAAATTTCATATTATTCTGCATCTAATTTCCTACAAAAAATATTAAGCATACCCTATACCTAAAAGTGATATTTTTCAAGATATAAAAAAATTTATATTTCAAACGGTCCTTGAATACGAATTTGTTTTTGAATAGATAGCCATGACTGAAAAAAATGCATCTGTCAATTAAACAATTAGTTTGACATGTAAATGGGAGGTGTGAATTACAAAAAACAAAAGAAGAAAGCCTATCATCAACGAGGAACCAAAAAGACATTGGTGAAGGAACTGGCATAAGCGAGAGGTCAGTACAAAGCATTCTGAAGAAAAATCGATATTAAGCATATCATATTCAGCTACATAAAGAACTGAGTAATACTGATTTTCAATTTCGTTCCGAATTTTGTTTCTGGGAAAGACAGAAAATACAGGAGGATCTTTCGTTTTTCCAATATATTTTATTCACGGATGAGGCGTCATCCCATAACAACGGATCTGTCAATAGGTACAATTTTCACTATTATTTAACTGATAATCCGCATGTTATGAGACAAGTTGATCATCAGCATTGAATGTCTGGGGCGGAATTTTTGGAAACCATGTTGTAGGTCAACATTTCTTCGAGGGCCATCTCAGTAGGTCTATGTATTTGTACTTCTTGCAAATTGAATTACCCGGAACGTTAGCTAATGTACCCTAACTAACAAGAAACAGGGTGTGGTTTTAACAAGACGGAGCACCTGCCCAATTTTCACAGTACGTGAGGGCATTTCATTTTTCCCAACCAGTGGATTGGTAGGAATGGACCCACCAAATGACCTGCTAGATCTAAGGATCTAACAAAACCTGAAATTGTTTATAAGGAATCACCAATAGCACTGAATATCATATGCTTGATATCGATTTTTCTTCAGAATGCTTTGTACTGACCTCTCGCTTATGGCAGTTCCTTCACCAATGTCTTTTTGGTTCCTCGTTGATGATAGGCTTTCTTCTTTTGTTTTTTGTAATTCACACCTCCCATTTACATGTCAAACTAATTGTTTAATTGACAGATGCATTTTTTTCAGTCATGGCTATCTATTCAAAAAACAAATTCGCATTCAAGGACCGTTTGAAATATAAATTCTTTTATATCTTGAAAATTATCACTTTTAGGTATAGGGTATGCTTAACATTTTTTGTAGAAAATTAGATGTAGAATAATATAAAATTTAAAAAAATATATGATTCCATTTAAAAAAAAAGAGTTACGACAATTTGAAATTTTAGAAAATGGCGTGTCTGATACAAAGGCAGGGTTCCTCAAAAGTGAAAATTTTTAACACTGGTACATAAACAGTACTTATGACCAACCATAGGAAAAAGAAAATTTCTTAAATTTTAAATACAACATCAGAATAATTTTTTTTGTGAACCTCCGCTTTTTACATTTTTTTCAGAAAAACGTCAATAACTCGGAAATGCCATATCGAAATTAAAAACCAAAAAAAGGTTTAAGTTATAAAATACTATCCAAATTATAAAATGAAAAAATATACAGGGTGTTCCATTTAAAAAAATGTTTGCTTTTGTTATAACGCAAAATTGGGACACCCTGTATATTTGAAAATAATTTTACGGCATAGAGATTTTTAATTCAATAAATTTTTATATGAAACATTTTTTTCTATCTCTTACGAGAAAGGCGCTAGGAAAGCTTGACGCACTGTTGCAGGACCCTGTATATATATATATATATATATATATATATATAATATATATTGCATTTCATGAAGAGTTATTTTAAAATTAGAAATACAATTTTTGGGCCTAGTTTAATCCACAAAATACGAACCAAAGAAGAGATTCTGGATCTCTATGTTGATTTCGCCGAACTATTTCTTTACCTAAAGAGTGTTTCATCACAATCATCTAACTAGCTTAAATCCATTGCAAAAGTATAATTTTAATTAACATAGTAAATAATTACAGCTTTAAACTTTAATAAATCTATAAACTATATCGTGAACTTTGTCTTTTTCGTGAATTATTGGGTTAATTTATATTTTATTTGGAATATTTTGAAAGACTTTTAAAATAAATAGTGAATACCTGATATATAAAAACAGTTGATTGATTCTGCTTATATAATCTAAACTATAACAAAAGCTATCAATTGCAATATCTGATTAGTCTCATTTGGTGGTTTACATAATAAAATAGTAATGAAATATGTCAAAATCTTTAGTTCGTTGTAGAAAAATTTACTAATTTTTTAAAATTACGAAAACATTTTGTGAATCTACAAAAATGAGTCTTACTAACACCGTTTCCAAAATGATCAAATCGGAAAACAAATACATTGCATCTCGTTTATACGGATGTATGTGGACCAATGAGAGAGGATTCTCTAGGTGGATCGAAATACTACATAGAGTTCATCGACGACAGTACCTAGTGGTGCGAAGTGAGATTTAAAAAATCAAAGGCAGATGTATTTAACACGACAAAAGAATACATTTCTCTTGAGGAAAATCAAAAGAACGAGAAGGTCAAAAATCTGCAGTCCTACAACGAAAGAGAATACACAAGCCTGGAATTTACTAATTACCTAAAAAAGAAGGGAGTTTACTCGTCGATTAACCGTGCCGTACAATCCAGAACAAAACGGAACAGCTGAAAGAAAAAACCATACTCTCCTAGATGACGCAAGATGCCTTCTGTAGGAATCAAACCTACCTAATTTGTTTTTGGCTGAAGCAGTCAATACCGTAAATAATTTGCGAAATCGGTTACCTACAAAAAGCTTGGAGGGAAGAACGCCTTACAAATCATGGGAAAAGAAAATACCAAACATATAACATTTAAGGGTTTTTGGGAGTGTACTATCTTGATAGAACCTGGAAAGGGAAAATTAGATCAGCGAGGCGAAGAGGGAATATTGTTTGGTTATGCGGAAGAGTCCAGGGCGTATGGTCACACAAGAAAAGTAAAGTCCTAATAAGTTGAGACGTAAGATTCTTTGAAAATGAAAAAGGATCCCGTTTCGAGAATAAAGAATTCGCAGTTTCGTTAAGAGATCTATCGGAGGAGGAAAACTCAAAACACGTCGATCAAGAAGTGGAAATCACAAAAAACGATCAAGGTTATACTCCCTTGATCAGAACTGTATTAGGGGGAAGACCGAGGAAAGGGTACTCGACTGTTGATGCAAAAGAAGGTGATGTCAAGAAAATTGGACAAATATTTCTTTCGGAGTTCCCTATGAAGAAAGCGACAAATGGTCCTAATGCAGAGGAATGATAAAGGGCTATTGAAGATGAAATTAGATTAAGAATCAAAAACGATACATGGGAACCGGAAGATAGATCTGAAGGAGCTAAGTTTATCGGGAGTTGAATGATCCTACGGGACAAGTTTAAGTCAGATGGTACCCTTGAGGCAAGGCTGGCAGCGCAAGGATTCAGTCATCGGCCTGGAATTCACTTCTCTGAGACTTTTGCTCCAGTAGCTCGATTTGGCTGTATTCTATTGATGACAGCCATAGCTACGACAATTTGACAGCTCGACAGTTTGACATTGCGACTGCGTATTTAAACGGAAATTTGGAGGAAGAAATTCTAATGGAGACTCCTAAATCATTTGACAATCATCATCATCATCAGTAGTACAATAGGAAACAAGACCAGAAACATGTTTCAAGAATTTCAGAAAGGAAATAAAGTTTGCCTGTTGAAGAAATCGCTATACGGATTAAAACAAGCCGGTGGGAGTTGGTGTATCAAGCTAGATGAAGTCTTACGAAAACACGGAGCGATTGCTACAAGGTCAGATCCCCGTTTGTTCCAAATTGGTTCAGGGCAAGATTTGACGATGATTTCAATCTATGATTGCATCGCGGGATCAGCTTAAAATCACCGAGCTTGAAAGAAAGGTAGGAATGGAGTTCGAGATTAAGGACATTGGTTTTGCGAAGTACTGTTTAGGCGTAGAGTTTACCAAATGCAACAAAAAAGTTTCTATAAATCAAAAGAACTATATAATAGAATCGCTTCACCGATTCGATATGTCCGAGTGCAAACCAGTAGCAACCCCGATGGATGCTGGTTCAAGATTAAAGAAGAACAAGAAAGCAGATTCAAAATTACGCGAACTAGTTGGTGCCTTAACTTACTTGTCAACCACCACCCGACCGGACATTGCTTTTGCTTCTTGGGTCAATTTAACAATTACTACGATACCAGTCACTGGAAAGCAGCCAAACGAGTGCTACAATACTTAAAGGGAACCGCAGATATCGGATTAACCTACGGATTAGACCCAGGACTAGTCAAGGGTTTTGTGGATGCTGATTGGGGAAATTGCGTCGAGGACAGAAAATCCTACACAGGTTATTTGTACTCACTCAACGGATGTCCAATAAGTTGGGATTCGAGGAAACAGAGAACGGTAGCTCTATCCACTACAGAGGGCGAATATATGGCTATGCCTGAATGTGCCAAGGAAGCTATCTATTTAAAACGTTTAATTTTGGAACTAGGTTTTGAAGAACTGGCCAATGTGACTTTATTATTTTATTTAGGAGTAAGCACATAGATATCCAAATTCAATGGGGTAAAACACTTGTTAAGTTCCATAATATTTTTATTTTCAGCTGCCTGACACGTGTTTCGATCATTCCTGATCATTTTCAAAGTACAAAATGATCAGGAATGATCGAAACACGTGTCAGGCAACTGAAAATAAAAATATTATGGAACTTAACAAGTGTTTTACCCCATTGAATTTACATATCTCGTTCCATCAAGAGTGTAGCTCTACCAGTATCAATTACATAGATACCCGCCATAATTTCGTGAGAGATATGTTGAAGGATGGAAATTCCGTTGTCAGTCACATATCGACAGAAGACCAAGTTGCCGATTTCATGACCAAGGCATGAAACATATGTATTGTTTGAAGGCAGCTGGACTTGGAGTCATCATACCCAAAGATTGTGATGTGTAGACTCATGTCTCGAGGGGAAGTGTTGGATATTCAAGGGATTCGCCCTTACTATACGATATCAAGAGTCCACACCACAAATGTTGTAAAATATAAATAAACACAAAATAATTGCAATTTTTAGAGATTTATTGTGTACAAATTTTTCAAATAATTTTTGATGTTGTTTTACTGATTGGGTTCTATAAAGGGAAAGTAAAAACTAAATTGAAATAAGCTTTTTACTGAAAACTTTATCTGAACATTCTTCTTCATCTTTTCCTTAAATTTTTGCTAAAAATATCTCTCAGATTTCACTAGAATACTATTTTTGTCTGAATCATTTTAGAGCCTAACTGCTGTTAGGTTTATAAATACTGAGTGACGTGGAAATCGCAACACTAAGGAGGTGTTTAATAAAATTTGAAAGAAAAAGAAAAATATAGATATTTTTATTAATATTCTAGCATGTGGTCGATAATCCCTTGAAGTATTGTACTCCAAGCAGCTTGTAGTTCTGTTGAGGATGCTGTAAGTTCTTTGTCTTCTCCTTATAATATGCTCAACAACTTCTTGACATTGAAGTGGTCATGGCAAGATATTGACATTGTCAACTACTGAAGATACGAAAGAATATGGGGTTCTATCACCTGATCTACATATCACTGGGCGTTTATATTGTCTCAGATGAGTCCTATCAACAAAAAATTCCATGTTGCGAGATTCCTCATGTCTTCGTCTAACCCTCTTACGACCATCATGCATCGTCAAACAAAATAAGGAATTGCTTCCAGCGCAATCCCAACCTACTTTTCAAATTTTGCTATCGATGCTGAGTCGGTAGTGGTAATACAAGATGTGGCCGATAGGATTATAAGCCAAATGTTCTAATTCTGATGTAAATCTCTTGAAGTGTTACATGATGACCTTAGTTAGCTAACCGTAGATCAACAATTTATCTGGTACTAGAGAATCTGTCTCTTTCATAAGTCGAACATAGCGGTCTTGATCATCATTTGTTCTTTTTTTGTCCCTTGGTTCCTATTCGGCGAAGTTCCTGACCCTAATGGGCATGGACTATTGCCGGATAGCAGCGTTTACGGTGGATTGGGTTTAGTTAAGGCGACTAGCGATTTCTCTAATTGAAAAAACACCTTTTCGCAAACCAATGATACGGCCTCTGTCGAATTCGCTTAATTGGAGGTAACTTCACTTTGGCGTACAACAAAGAACTGAGCACAATTTCGCTAAACATACACCTGTTAGAAAAAAAAATGAAAGATCTGTTAAATACGTCATACCACTTGTTCCATATGATAGAAATTTAATCAATTACTATCTTTTAATATTAAACGTTTGTTCTAAGTTTAGAAGAAAAAAATCTTCTTCTTGGTATTGCGATTTTTATATTATTACGAGTACTAATAATCATTTTAGAAAGAGATTTCAAAAAAGAAACTGAAGAAAATTAAAGCTAGAAGGCAGTTCAAGGCTCTGGTCAGGCTGGTCATCGCAAATTTGTATTGGCTGAGCGCTGAATTGCATATAAAAACGAAACAGATATCCTTGAAGCAGAAGAGAACTGGAAGGTTTCTATTGACGACGAATGTAAGATTTGCCTTTCTCGTCGGAGTAATTTGTTTTGATGGTTGATTTGTAGGAGAGGAGAATTTTAAAGACGGCTCCGGAGTATAGGGACGAAGAGGATATTACCTTGCTCACTAAAACTATTGGCCATTTGAAGTGCTTCAAAAAATATCCAGAGGTTTGTAATTAAACATATTCAATGCTGCTTATATCCACATAGGATTATCATAACTGCATTGAGATTTATTATACTGTTTTTTTTTATGTAATACCTAACTATATACCTCTCACTAAAATTTAACTATAAGTTGGCCAATGAAATTTCTTGTGAGTTAAAAACAGATTTTTCATAGTATTATAGAGCCATCGTTATCAATTATATTTATAAAGGGTGATAACCTCAAATTAACTAATCAACTTGTGTCTAACAATTTTACCTAATTAAAAAATTTATATTCAATTGTTGTAGGTTATGAAAGAAAAAAATAGTGATACTGGCAAAGTGTTTTAAATTCTCACCTACCTACTCAACACAAAATCGTATTCAATTGTTTTGTTTTTAATAATATAAAACCAGAATACATTTGATTTAGAGCACTTTTGACCTATCACAATAAACACGTCAAAGCCTATTACACTCATAACCTATCATAATAATTTTTTCATCAATTTTTTAAGGATGTTAAGCGATCATTAATTGCCCATACATACTATGAATATTTCCCACCAAATAGAGTCCTAGTGCGGCAACATGCTCCACCATGGGCGATGTATTTCATTATAGCTGGACAATTAGAAATTGTCGTATCGAAATATATCGATGAATTGGATGAACATGCCGTTTCACCAAAACAATATTTTACTGTAGGTGATACTTTTGGCGATTCAGCACTACTACATGATACCCCTAGGATGGCAACAGTCATTACGACAAGTATGTTATCACTTTAAACACCAACTCAATTACAACAGCAATTTATTTTCAATTTTAGCACATTGCGAATTATTGATACTATATAAATTTTATTTTGACACTATTCTACGCAGTCTAACGCTAACACGATGGCAGGAGATACGTTCGGCTATAGAGAAGATACCGTTTTTCGAAAATTCGACCAACTTCTTTCTAACGGAAATGTGCGTGATGGCCCAAATCGCCCGATATAGAAGAAACGAAATAATACTAGGAGATGGCATCGGGAAGACAATGATGGTGCATTTTATTATCAGCGGAAAATGCTCACTCATTGAGCACATACCTATAAGAAATGAATATACAGCGGAGGGTCGTAAGAGTGTGTACGTTAGCGTAGAAGAGGAAAACAAGATATTGCAATTGCAGAGGAAGCGCGAGCCGTCTCAACGAAAATTTTCCAAACAAACTTCTGCTTCTATAAACGCATTAAGTTCAAAGACGAAGAGTTCGGAAAATTCACAGATTTTAGAGCATCTTACGAAGAAGAGTGTTATAAGTTTAGGCAGAAGGTTTATTACTTGTTATATTAATTACAAGCTATATATTTGTTTATTTTTCTAGGCTGAGTCAAGATAAAGAAGATTCCAGTGAAACTGTTATTAGTGATAATATTCCTGTATACTATCCTGAGGATGTGGATGTACGTTATATTGAAGTATGTACTTATTTACTTACAATACTTACATAGTATACATAAGCTAACCAAATATTGTTATGAATGTTCTATAGCAAAGTCTAATTCATATTTTGCCCAGATTATGTTTATTTAAACTGTAATTCAATCATAGTAATCTATTAGAAGATAGTATTAGTTAAATGACTCATAATTACAACGAATCCAGAAAACTAGTTTTTTAAATTTATTACATCCAATTATGTATCGTTTTTTACTTGTGATCGTGATTAAAAAAAAAATTTTTTTCGGGAAATATCCGTTTTGAGGTCCCCTGAGTCCATTATTTGAAAATTACAAAATTCACTTTTTTTTCTCATAAATTTTAATATTTTGTGTTTTTTTAAACTATTTTATCTGTCTAAAGTGTCATTTACATAATTGACATTTTCTTCTGTCATGAATTCTTACGTTTTGTCCTTTTTTTACTATTTGATCTGTACAGAATGTCATTTGAAAAATAGGACGTTGACATTTTTTGTCATAAATTTTGACTTTTTATCTTATTCTTTACGTATTGATTAGTCCAAAATGTCATTTGAAAGTTGCGGAATTTAACTTTTTTCAGTCGTAAATTTTGACATTTTGACTTTATTATTTAACCTATACATAATATTAATTGACTATTACAAAATTGACATTTTTTTGTTATAAATTTTGTCATTTTGGCTTTATATTATTATTTATCTGTTTAGAATGGCATAGGAAAGTTACAAAAGTGACTCTTTCTTCTGTCAGAAATTACAAAATTTTACCTTTTATTTGATGTTTTTTTGATCTGTTCAAAGTTTCATTTGAAAGTTAAAAAAATAATATTTTCTTCCGACATAAATGTTGACACTTTATCTCTTTTTACTATTTAATATGGCCAAAATGTCATTTAAACATTACTAAACTGACATTTTCTTATAATCATAAAATTTGACGTTTTGTCTTTTTGATCTGTCCAAAATGCCATTAGAATGTTACAAGATCGACATTTACTTCTGTAATAAATTTTGACAGATGAATGGGTTAACAGTGATGACAGAAATATTGATACATGACAGAGATAAGAGATGACAGAAAGAACATTCGAAATTTTTTTCTGTAATACATTTGGACAGATGTAACATTCATGACAGGTGGCAGAGAAACAGATGAAAACATTGATACATGACATAGGTAAAAGAGAAGTAACAGGTAAAAGAGATAACACAGATGACATATGATAGTGAAGACAGATGATAGTGTGACAGCGATGATGCACGGCAATGATGGCAGATGAACGAGATTATAGTGATCAGAGATGACAAAAATGATAGATTACAGCGATTAGTGATAATAGGGATGATAGATGATAGAGATGGCAAATGATAGAGATGACAGATGACAGTGATGGCGCACGGCAGATGAAAGATATCACAAATATAAATGATAGATTACAGCGATTAGTAACAACAGAGATGACAGATGGTAGAAATGACAGATGGCAGAGATAATAGATTAGAAATATAACCGATGACAGAGATTACAGTTGACATAGATGACAATGTTGACATCTAAGAGGAATGAAATATGACAGAGAAACAGATGGCAAAAATGACGGATGATAGAGATAACAGATGACAAAGAGTACAGATTTCAAATGACAGGTTACATGACACAGATGATAAATGACAGGAAAGCCGTATGACAATGATGGCAGATGACACAGTTAATAGATAGAAAATATAACAAATGACAAATGATAGATAACAGAGATATGTGATAACAGAGATGCTAGATGACATAGATAAGAGATGATAGAGTCGTCAGCTAACAGAGATGCCAATTGGTAGATGATAGAGATGAGATGTTATATAGGTGTCATAGCAGAGATTGAGTAATGAAAGTGATCACAGATGACAGATGACAGAGATCACAAATCACTGAATTGGCAGATACTAGTGATGTCAGCTGGCAGTGATGATAATTGATAAAGAGGACAGATGACAAGTAATAGGTAACAGAGATGACAAATGACAAAGATGACATATGACAGAAATGACAGGTGACAAAGTTTACAGATGACAGAGATGATAGATGATGACATATGACAAAGATGGCAAATAACCGAGATCACAAGCGACAAAGATTACATATGACGAAAATGGCAAATGATAAAGATACCAAATGAAAGAGATGATGGATAACCAAGATAAAAAAAATTTTTTCGAAACTTTTTCGATATTTATACAATTTGAAGGTTGCAGGTGGGTTGAACATTCAAAAATCGGAAGTGGATGTTTACTCGAGGCTTTTTTTTTGTTTATTCGTGATATTTTTCTAAAAGTGAAAAATTTTAAAAAACGGTTCAAACAAAAGTTAAAGGAAATGAAAAACTGAACAAGTTTTATTAAAACATATTTTTCATAAAATTCTTAACTTTTGAAAAAAAAAATTAAAATTGAAAATTTTGACATATTTTTTCTAATTGCGAATAAACTATTAGAGTTACATGAAACTTGTATTACAAATAATTGTAGAGAATTTAAAAGTGAACAAATCATTAGGAATAGCCTTTTTGCGGAAACCTCATAGTTTTTGAGTAAAATATAGGGAAAGTACTATGATGGCCACATCACAATTTTTAATAAAAAGGTCTGTTATAAGTTCGTTAGATAAGTGATGAAAAAAATCGAAAAGTGTCTCTCAGGCCACATAATTGGTTTATTAGTGCCTATCTACCTTTTGGGGTTTGGAAATCTAAAGCTAACAGACATTGGTTTTTGATTCTAGTTCGCTATTTGGAGGTATTGTTGCGACTGACTAAAATCCGGTCTTCCCTGGAATCGCCTGGTCTCGGCATTGCCTTAGGGGTATGTAAATTATATCAGTTTGCTGCGTTTCACTAATAATCTTGTCGATCCGTTTCTTCCCAATCACCTTCCGGCAAATTTTACCACCGCATTCCATTTTCTTCTCATTCTCGATCATTTTTTGATGGCTGTTTCCTCGTTCACGTTTCCAATTACATTCCGCAGAGTATTTCTCCCTGCCGTTCATTCTTTGCAATCCATTAGTGTTTGCCGGCAGCTAAAACTTCCATGTCCGCTCATCAGCTGATTGGGATGGTAGGTCAGCTGTCCGTGCTTTCTCTATTCATGCTTGTACGTTGGCAATCAGTATTTTCGTCCAACTATCCTTAGCCAGACATTCAACTATAGCTCTGGTATGAGCCTCTGCTTCTTTGCTGGCTACCTGTCGCCGGTTTCCTTCTGCCTCAGTAAGCTTCGACCTTCTCGATAAAAAAAATAAGTCTCTTTTTACCTACGAAGAGCGCTGAGGGTGGGAGCCCTTAGAATAATTAGGGGATACAGACGCAGCGCAGGCGCTGGCACCGGATAGGAAAGCTGAGTGCGGTGGTGCCCAGCGCCAAAGGATGACGCCAGGCATATCCCTGGTCGCGTTTCTTGTTTTAATCGCTTTGGCCCATACCGCAACAGCATACGACAGTTTCAATTTTGCCGCCGACATTAACAACCATCTTCGCCCACCACCTGCGTTAGGTACCAAGCGCCCTATCATAGCGTATATATTTCTCGCTCCGCCAGCCGCCTCGGTGCAATGCCAGCCGCATCTGGGGTTGGCCTCTAGTTTCAGATACTTCTTGTCAATTCTTATAATAACCGTATCGACTGACTGCTTTCCAGCCCCCATGGAGAGCCACATCGCCTTAACGTTGCTGCTCTTGACGCTCAGTCCGACCCCTTCCAGCCACCTTTCTATCATTTCTGACGCCTTGCGTGCTGTGTCTTGTACTTTTCCAACTGTTTTGCCCTTAACTATGAGCGCAAGGTTATGTAGCTCCAGTACCCCGTCATACACTATATTCCACAGTGTAGGTCATAGGACCAATCATTCGCATTAGTATCCGCTGCGTGTTTTGCCTATCTGCAATGTTCTCTATAGACTGATGTGGACGGTCCAGCAGGTTCGCGTTTACTATTCTAGATAGGGAGAGGCACTTCGATTTTGATCGTTACCCTTCCCTAAGGAACGCGTTCCTAATATCCAGGGCTATCATTACCACATGCCCCCTCTTCTTTAGGGGCCATGTATTAGCTTCGTTTTCCTCACTTCTATCACTACGTCGATGGTAAATCGATCCTGGAGGAACCCAAACTGCCTCGGATGGAATCTGCCCTCCTCCTGTATGTGCTAAATCCCCCGCCTCGTGATGACCTTTTCGAGCAACTTCGCGAGCCCGTTCAATAGACACAGAAGTCTGTACCCAAAAGGCTCCTCCGGTCTTCTCCTCGCCTTTGGTATTAGGGCGAGTCTCGAGAATTTCCATCGCTCAGGAAATACGCCCTCTTCTAGACACTTATTCCATAGTGCCTTTAAACCTGCTTTTAAAATTAATGTTGAGGTATTCAACAACTTACCTAGCATTGTGGAAAGGGCAACATTTTGTTGGAAATACATTTTACTAAATAATGCAAGTGGAAAATTATCAAAAAACGATTCAATGTTATTTTCTAAAAATTGCAAGTATCCTATTCTATTCTATTGAAAATAATTGATCTAATTATTGGATCCATTTGTACATTAAGTCTAAAGCGTTCTTAAAAATGGTCTCACCGAAATAAGCATTGGTTCTTTTTAGTCCAATTGTTTTTTTAAATTAAATATACTATTATTTGCAAATCTTTTCCGAAGTACAAGGTAATATAAGAAAGATTTTCTAGAAATAAAATTAAACCAAGAGATACATTTTATTAATAAAGAGTGGGCCATTTCTTAGAATCTTTTTGAACTACCACTTTATTTTTACTGTCATGATATTTGACATTTTATGTATGACAGTTCTTCAGTATACAACACTCGGTTAACGAAATGACACGCTATATGCTTGATGAACGTTGGGAAATGTTAAAAATTTACTTTGAATGTAATTCGTGTATTGCAGAATCAGTGCGAAAATTGCGTACAAAATTCGATCGCGAATATGCACCAAATGCAAGTGTTCTGAAGAAATTTGTGCACAAAGTTCGTGAAACTGGTATGCTGGTGGACAATACTAAAGCTCCACACGCTCGTCCGGTTCGTACACCCGAGAATATTGCTGCTGTAGCCCGTAGTGTGCAAGCTCACCCGAGAACTTCGACTCGTCATCGCTCTCAGCAATTGAAGATTAGTCGCACTACCATGAGGCGTATTTTGCAAGAAGATATCGGTTTATTCGCCTATAAGGTCCAAATAATACAGCAGTTGAAGAGAGTTGACCATCCACTTCGATACAATTTCGCTAATTGGGCCTTAGAGCAGCTGGAAGCCGATGGTTAATTTTGGCGAAAAATTATCTTTTCCGATGAAGCGCATTTTTACCTCAGGGTAAACAAGCAAAACTGCAGGATTTGGGCATCGAAAAACGCACACGTAATAGTTGAACAGCCAATGCATCCCGAACGAGTGACTGTATGGTTCGGATTATGGGCCAGCGGTATAATCGGCCCATTATTCTTTGAATCTGGCGAAACCGCTATAGGATCATGATAGCAAACGTTTTTTGGGAGAAAATTGCTGGTTTGGATGTGAGCAACATCTGGTTCCAACAAGATGGGACGACATGCCACACTAGCAATGAAACTATCGACTTATTGCGGTCAAAGTTCGAAAATCGTCGTGGAGATGTGAATTGGCCAGCAAGATTTGACGCCCATGGCCTTTTATCTCTGGGGTGCCGTTAAAGAACGTTGTTATGTCAACGATCCAGCAACGATTGATGATCTTAAAGTCTATATCCAAAATGTCATTGCTGAGATAGAGCCACAGACGTTGGAAAATGTTCTGAAAAATTGGGTCCAGAGAATGGACTATTGTAAGGCCAGCCGTGGCAGCCATTTGACTGATGTCATATTCCATGTATAACCCGATACTCTTGGCTTCAAAATAAATGCAAGATCGTGAAATTCCATCTAGCCGTTTGTGTTTTATTAAGATTTTAAAAAGATTCCTTGCGATGGCCCACCCTTTAGTAAAGGGTCCGCCAATAGGGACGCGCGAAGTTTGCCGGAAGGGTGCGGCCATGTTGTTCGAGGTAGAGCTGTCAAATTTGCTGTCGTTTGTTCAGTATATAACCCCAAATCACCATGGCAAGTTTGAGTGTCGAGCAGCACGTGCAAATTATTAAATTGTTTTACGAAAATGGGTCATCAGTTCGAGCAACGTTCCGCGCACTTCGCCCATTTTACGGTCGCGATGATCGGCCTGTAGAGTCGACTATCTGTCGATTGGTGGGCAAATTCGAGTCGACTGGTTCAGTAAACAACCAGCCAACACTGACACGTCTACGAAACGCCCGATCGAACGAAAATATCGCTGCTGTCCGTGAGAGTGTGCGCGAGAACCCGAGGCAGTCCATTTTTTGTCGTGCACAGGAACTTGGCCTTTCGGAGACATCAACTCGCAGAATTTTGCATCTGGATTTGGGTCTGCACCCGTACAAAATCCAATTGACCCAGGAGCTCAAGATAAACGACCACAGACAGCGTCGGGCGTTCGCTGACTGGGCTCTGGAGCAGTTGGAAGCAGACCCCCATTTTGGCCGAAAAATCATCTTCAGCGACGAGGCTCATTTCTGGATGAACGGGTATGTGAACAAGCAAAATTGCCGCATTTGGAGTGAGAACAACCCACACGAGGTCCACCAAGTGGCAATGCATCCCCAGAAAGTCACTGTTTGGTGTGGATTTTGGGCCGGCGGCATCATCGGTCCGTACTTTTTCGAGAACGAAGCTGGGGCGGCCATAACCGTCAATGGGGAGCGCTACAGGTCGATGATAACCAACTTCTTTTGGCCTAAACTGGATGATATGGACACGGACGACATGTGGTTCCAGCAGGACGCCTCCCGGATCGGAGCTACCAAACGGAGCCGCGGTGGTTATTTGAACGATGTTATCTTCCATACTTAATGGGGTCGAATACCCTTTCGAATGAAAAATAAATTTCGTTTCTACCTCACACACAACTTGTTTTATTCAATTTTAAAGTTCACGCGCCCTTATTGGCGGACCCTATAATTGAAACCTTAAAACTTAACATTTAAAAAGCAATAATAGAATCTATCGTAAAAAATCAATAGACGAAGTTATTCTTAAAATCTTCTGTTAAGATTCCTCATTGATCGTTGCAACATTGAGATAAAATACTGTGATTTTTTCTTGAATTCTCTTTTTTACTCCTTCAGAGTTCTTGTTCGAGTCGTGTACACTGTTTTCTTGAGATTAAGAATAAAATTATAAACGATCTTGAGATTATACGGCCACCGAACAATTTTTGTACAACTTCTATTGATTGCTTTGCAGTGTACAATGTCGCTCCATCCTGTTGAAACCAGTTTTCTTAAACATGTTCTTTACTAGAACATGCTCTGTCATAATGATACACTAATGTCAAATACATCTCTCATATAGCGATAAATAGAGCAAATTTGCCTGAATATATTATAAATTAAGGATTCGGAAGCTGTCAGCATGTCTCACTAGACTGTGGATGGATGTTGGTTCTGAGTAGAAGAACATTAAACGTCAGTGAACTCCGCCCGTGATTCTTGCTGTCAAAATTTGTATACGTGTTTCATTAATTTATATAAATCTATTATAAACAAGGAAAAGTTTTTTTCCACACGCAACTGTCCGCAATGACAGTTTATTTATTTAAATATTTCGTCTTCTTTCTTAAAAAAATAAATGAATACATATAAAAAGAAATTACAAAAGACATACGTAGAATTTTGTACGAAAGGAAAACGAGCGGAGTTCATAATAAATTATGTTATTTCACTCAAACCTCCTAATGTTGGAAAGTCAGCTATCTTCATCCATATCTGGAAGCGTTTGTATTGTCTTTACTATAGTTTTATACTTTCACATAGTGTTTATTTTCAAAAAATACGGTTTAATAATTTCAAGAAATAAAACAGATAATTCAGGTGAAAATTCACAGTGAGATGATGTAGTCGTTAATGATGAATGTTAAAGGCAGATGACTTCGTACAGAAGAACGCAATCTAAAGTATATAAGTTCTGAAAAGAATCCATTAACATTAATTAAATGGTAAGTTTTAATGATTCAATTACTACTTTTTTTCTACTTTCTTCTTGCTGTAATTTGTTTCCGATTCTTTGTTATCTTATATGTGTTTTTGAAAGTGTGAATCTATGGACATTAAGGGGGGCACAACGGGCCTAGTGAGGCCTAAGTGGTCTGGTCAATGATTTGATCACCCTTGGCAAACTCAATTCAGATCCAGATCTATGGACATTTCATTGACTTATTACAATATATTAATTTCATTATATAATCGTTCTCATAAAGCTATTAATGTAAGGTAAATTTGAATGATTGGTATTTATGAAAATAATTGTTTTTGTTTATAGTTTTCCAAATATAGTAGTGACTACTTTTAATTTCTTATTGAATTTCTCTTACTAAGAAATGAATATTGGCATTAATTAAATGTCATTGTTAATAATAAAATATTTGTTACCTTCATTATCTCGTTCTTCACATCTAAATTTCGATTCCGAATTTGCTTTTTGTATAATTATATTATATCCACTTTTTTAATTTGATTGTTATACATTTTTATCAATCAATTACAAATAGAATGAAAACATTTTTTATTATTAGAATTTTTAATATATTCTCAGCGCCATCTAGATTTTAGGGACACAACGATTTTTACAGATTGCAGGAAGTCGGTTATAAAATTATAGGTGCCTTTCTCGTAGTCAGTGCTGCCACTGCGTAGTTCTGCATCTAAGCGGTAGAAATCATAATATAGATTAATCTTCCTCATTTTAGTTCAACACTTTTAATAAAACACACTATTGAAAAAAATTTAAATAATTTCGCGTTTAAATACCCAATTACAATAAAATACCAAATGCTTGCTTTAATTACACTCTGATATATATTTATTGCAAATATAGTAAATTGCAACAGTGATACATCATATAAATAAAATGTAATTTTTTTGTAGGTGTCGTAGTTTCTGAAATAAATTCGGCTTTTAGTATAATGGTAAAATAATAATAATAATAATATTTATTAAAGGAATATTCATTATGGAAAATTCAACAAGTATAAATGTATTACATGCTTTTCTTTCTTCCTTCCTACCCCGTAGGATTTTTAGGCCAATGAATTATATGTGTAATTTATTTATATTTATAATTATTCTGACTTTTAGCTGTCTCATTATGTGAATTAAGTTAACTATTTTTTCTGATTTTATATAATTATTCTTAAAGCGCTTAATCGTAGTTTTCCTTTATTTATGCTTGTTTCTGTCGTATGTTGGGCTGTCGTAGGCAGCATTGAAAACAGCGTTGTCAAACAGAATAATAATAGTGACGTTTTGTTATTCAGAAGTTCACTAATAAAGTTCCCAGTTCTCCAGATTTTATACATCCGTTATTACCTTAAACAGAACTCACACACTTAACCATACTACAGTTTCTATTATGCTAGTAAAGATTTTCACTGGTATGGTTGTGCATATAAAATTCCTATAGTTGTCATATATTTTCGTATCTTCCTTTTGTGGGTATTGTATTTTTCTTGTTTTATTCTTTGGGTATCATTATGACAAATCTCGTTCTGCGAAAATGATGTGCGAAATTATCAGCTGTTTAAGTTAATTTATTTTACATTATTATTTGTTTAGATATGCACGTACAATCCGAAGTCAGTTTTCGGCGTCGGTGAAAACTTCAGGAGAAGAAGAGTGGTGGCAAGTACCGCAGTAACCTGCCTACTGGTTCCTAATTACTGGCTTCTACCGCAATCTAACAATTGGAATTTAATTCGTGATCACTTAAACAAAATACTGCCCGATTCGACTGAAGTTTATAAAATGTATTTGCAAGACAGAAAATTCAAGAAATTTAAAGATGCCTACATCCAGAAGCTCGTTGAGAAAAGTCCCAAATGCAACACTATCCATAATGTGCCTTATTCAATCAGAATTAAAGAAGATTTTGCTTTTAGATTTAATAATAATAAATAATATGTGAATGTAGAGTTTACTTTAAACCGATTTTTTACATGTTTTTGTTTAGGTTAACTGAAATATTATTTTAATCATGTGATGTATTCTCAATACATTTATAAATTTAAAGTCAAAAAATTATATAAAGTACTATAATGGCATTAAATCATGAAAGGTTTAAAAGATTTTATATTCTTTAAAAAGCCCTGATTTTATTTAATTTCACTAAGAAATAATTTACAAAAATTTGTTTTTAAAGAAAAGGTAGAAAGATCTTAAATAAAGCTAAAAAAATAAAACTTCTTTACTTATAATAAAAACACAATTACTAAATGAGAGAATTCGGTAAATACAAATTTTCAAAATTGTAAAAATTGCAGAATTTAAAATTCATAAATTATGAAATATTGTCGTGATGAAATAAGTATTTAATAAATGCGGTAAAAATTGACGGGGAAAAGAAGCAGAAATTTAAACTACTGGACCTGGTCAAACCCAAGTATTTTTTGAACACCTCACCGATCAAATTTGACCTTGAATTTGATTTCTAGTGAAAATTGACAATCGCCATAAGCGTTTGAGAAATCATCAACTTAAAAACGTACCCCAAGATCCTCTTCTAGACATTCAGATTCAAGGCATATGAAATTAAATATAGAATAAGGACTTTACGTTTGAGAAAACAGCACAAACCTATCTTATTACAGATTACAGTTAAGTTATTCTAAAAGCTTAAAATCTTATAGCACAAAACTCATAAACCTTGCGATGAACGTGGTTTTTATGAAAAAAGCAAAATATTGGTACAAAATATCCTTTAGATCATTTTGTTGAAGTACAGATGGCAAAATAAGAAGATATTTTCTAAAATATTTCTTCGTTCTATGAAATTAGGATTTTTAAAATGTTATGGACCTTAGAGGAAATAAAGAAAACACTTTTCAGGTAAATGGTTAAATTTAGCTTGATTTTCAGATAAATATTTAAGGTAAATAATAAAATATTGTTTAAAAAACACTAATTTTATAAAATTCATATTTTGTATAAAACACATATAATATATTTGTACATAGGTTGCAACAGTCGCTAAATTTAAGTAGAAGCTTAAGAGAAATAATACATCTGTCTTAGTCATGTCTATATTAATGCACTCTTTGGCTTAGAATATTCCAACATATGAGATCGTCATGCTTCCACCACCTTCTCCCAATCGCGCGTCGACGAATTCACATAAGCCCTCTCCTGCGCACTCTTCGGGTTCTTATTAACTATGACACTTTTGTTCTTAGGCATGTTGACGTAATTGTCTGTCGTCGACTGCAGGATGTCACCGTCCGTTGCATCCGTAACATCGGGTAACACTAGGTAACTGGGATTTGAGAAACTGGGCGTCGCTGGGGATTTCGGAGGATTCTCCGTGTCGGAATCGCATCGACTGTTGAGCATCGGCGACAGCTCGGGACTCTCGCCGTCTTGGGATTTCTCCACTTGGAATGTAAACACTTCATCGTCGGCCTCTCGCGGGCTGAAGATTTGGTTCTGCTTCATGCAGATGTAACCCTTTGGATTATCGTTGATGTAGTCTTGTGGCGAAGATAAGCACTCGAAATCTGGCGGCGAGAACATGGCTAGATAATCGCTTTGACCTTCTTCTAGTCGATTGGTATTCATTATCAGATATGGGTCGTTTAATTCAATGTAGAACTGAAAGAGATAGTTTTAGTGATTCGTTTTTATGGTCAGTGGATTGAGGTACTTACTTGTTTAACGGATTCTTCGAGCATGTATCCGATTTGTTCGGCGATTAGTGTGAATGATGGCCGATTTTGTGGTTTTGATTCCCAGCAACTCATCATCATTTGATATCTGAAAATTAAATTATATTAAAGAAATGGTGATGTGGCCATCATAGTAGTTTCCCTATATTTTCTCGAAAACTATAAGGTTTACGCAAAAAAGTTATTCCTAATAATTTATTCAATTTTAAATTCTCTACAATTACTTTTTATGTAACTTTTACGTAACTCCAATAGTTTATTAGTAATTTTCAAAAAATGTCAAAATATTCAATTTTTATTTTTATTATTATTATTATATGAAAAATATGTTCAAATAAAACTTGTTCAGTTTATTATTCCCTTTAACTTTTGTTTGAACCGTTTTTAAAAATATTTCATATTTAGAAAAGTATGACAAAAAAACCAAAAAACGCTTCGTGTAAACACCCACTTCCGGTTTATGAATGTTTTCCAAAAGCTTTTCAGTTCCAGTTTTTAACGATAAAACCTTAAGTTTAAAGTTTCATCTCAAACAGATTATTCGTTGTTGAGATACAGCGCCCACCGACAGACACACACACAGACACACACACAGACACAAAATTTTTTTTTCTAGAAATTAGTGTTTTGGGTTCAGGGGACTCCAAAACGGATATTTCCGCAAAAAAATTTTTTGAAAAAAAAATCACGAAAACAATAGTCCCCCTATATATACTTCGTATATAGGGAAACTAAAAATGAAATGGTTTTAAATTAATTTTGTTAACAAGCAGTCAATAGTAAATAGAAAAACATCCCCCAGGTCGATAGCCATTTAGCAGAATTTTTTTTTTTCAATTGTTTCGTTATAATGTTGCTTTATTATGTAAAATTGTCTGCAATAAAGATGTTTGTATATAGAAAAACATCATTGATATATAAATTAAATTTTAATATTATAAATATAAACTCGTACATTTTTTTGCCAAAAAGCAAAGAAACGATTAAATAGTAACTTTATTAATATATTCTTTGAGGTCTCATTGATTGTTGAGGCACTTATTTTTTGAAAATCCATTATCACTTAAAATAATACTAATAGTAAACTATTTATGATTTTTAACTTTTTATTTTCTATTATTATTATTATATTGTCATCATTTAAGATGCGAATGGTGAAATTTTATATTAGGAAATAATCAATAAAATAAGTATTATTACAAGAATCAATTCATTGAAAGATATTGAATTAAAACACTTTGTAATTTCCTTCTTTCAGATTTATTTTTATATGTATTTCGAGTACCATGTACTCATTATCAATGACTAATGACATATAAAAATTAATGTGAAGGAAAGAAATTACAAAGTGTTTTAATTCATTAGTGATAACTTCACACAACTCAAATCAATCAATGAACATTGAAAGATAATTGTAATTAAGAGAAACAATAATAAAGAAAAATAAATAAATAAATATTTAAATAAATAATTATATTAAAGTTTATTTGGCATAACTTACATTTCCCTTGTGGCGTAATTCGGTGAGTCCATCCTATAGCCGTCTTGTAATTTATGATAAAGGCGTTCATCCGCCTCCATTCCTGGGTAAGGCATCCGTCCCAAGGAGAAGAATTCCCAGAGAACTATTCCGAACGACCAGACGTCTGATTGGGTGGAAAAGACACGGTCACGTATAGATTCGATTGCCATCCATTTGACCGGAAGCGGGCCCTGGAATAGTAAATAGAAATTTACACTTGCTTATCGACGACTGACACGAGGTGGACACTTACGTCGCCCTTCTTCTTGTAGTTTCCGCTCTTGTACATGCTTTTCGCCAGGCCGAAGTCGCACACTTTAACAACGTTATTGTCCGCCAAGAGAATGTTCCTGGCCGCCAGATCGCCGTGCAGGACCTTCAATTATATTTCGTATTATATGTCAAGTCTTAACATCGCAATAATATAGAATATGGGAAGTAAGAATGTAAGATATTTTTAATTAAAACTAACATTTAAGGACAATATTCTTTCCTCTTTTTTCCAAATATAATTATAATATGTGATTACTTTTTTTAAATATAAATTTCACTAAGTGATTAATGAGAAAGATGTATATGATATTATTGTTTTATTATTATTTTTAAATATTTGTTATATAAAGGTTATAGCAAAATAGCAAAGCTTAAAGATATATTCTTTCATCTCTAGAATCAATCAAGTTTTTAAGAAATATAGGTTAATGAAAATGATTAACATTGTTTTTTATCTTAAATATTAAATGTAATTTCAAATAACGAATTAAACAAAATACCAGACAAAAATAAAATCAAACACTTCAAATTCAAATCCATCTTTTTAGTTTATTCTATATTATTCTATGAATTAATATAGAACATTGAGTTATTACATTTTAAAATAATCGCTTTAAATTCATTTTTTTCAAGACAACTTTTAATTATTTAAAAAATACAATTTTCGACATATTTGAAATATCAATTGTACATTAAAACATTATTCAAGTTAATCACAACCGAAAACATATTTATTTTTTAATCAATAAATTAGGATACAAAATAATAAGAAATTAAGTTTGGTTGCAAATTAAATTTGCTTGATTTTTTTGGATTAAAAAAATACAAAAACAATTCCCACATTCTTTAAACTTAATAAAAAGTGTAGTTTAATAGCAAACAAAATAAAAATAATTAATTACTGAATTCAAAGAAAAATCCTTAGAAAAGGCTACGCGTCAATAGCCAAAAAGACAAGGACTAGGAAGTTTTATAATTGGTTATCTCTCTGCTTTACTAGAAAATAAGGTTTAATTTCAAACAATATTTACTTTTTTTTTCATTTAACTTGTTCCAAAAACTAATTAATTAACCTAGTTAACTCAAGATTAATCGCAATAAATTAGTAATTTTTCTAGCGTACTCTTGACCTACCCCAATCGAGTATATGTTAATATAGGTCAGGAGTACGCTAAGTTAACCTAGAGTTTATTATGGTAGGTCAAGAATACAGTAGGTAAATGTGTTGTTAATAGATCAAAAACTAATTACTTTTAATACTAATGTTGATTGATGAGTTTCGTGGAGATAAAATAATATTAAATAAAATTCTTGTACAGCTTTGGATGACCGTTATAACTATAGTGACAACGCTGTACAAGATCTATACAATAAAGTAGTACCATGACAGACGTGTTTAGCACTATTGTCACAACACACAGTAACACTAGTCAAAGCAAAAGCAAAGTTAATTTTAACGTTGTATACATCAATTTTCGTGCATATCAGAGACAAACAATCGTACAAAGATGGGTGGTTGTAGAAAATGTAAGAATATAGTAGATTTATAAGGAAAATTGCTCTCATGCGAAATCTAATCTCTATGCGCTATGAGAACTATTCAATGGAAACATACGTGACGCAAGCAATCGATAATTGGATAGAATAGAATTCAAGATTAGTGAAGAATGGATCGGCTCAATCCTTTTGGTGCGCTTGCAGTGATCGCTGAAATCAAAACGAAGTTACTTGATATGGAAACAGATGGCAGCGCAACTGGTGCAGTTGATGCCTTTGGAAGCAAGATAAGGAAACCAAGAGATGGTAGCGAAGGTACAAACAAGATTAAAAACAGGAATGAAGTAACCTGTTACAAATGTAAACAAAAAGACCATTTACTTTTTAAAGGAAGCTTCAAAGGTTTGGAAAGAAAAAGTAAAGAATGTTTTGACTGAATCAGGTTAAAAAACATCAAAATATGAACCATACGTTTATTTGAAATATAAAGATAATTTTAAAATCATTGTAGCATTGTATGTGGAGGTTTTTTTCCTTTTCTCGAATTTTGATACCGAAACAAGTTTTTTAAAAAGAAGCTGGGGTTGGGATTCAAAATAAAAGACTTAGGTCAAATGTAACAACGTTTGGGAATGATAATTCAAATTGATTACAGCTATATGTCAATAACTTTAGAGCGAAAACATAGATTAACTGTTATCATGTTTTAATATGACATAATGTAAACCCGTAAGTACTTCTATGGAAAAAGTTCAAAAGTGAGGTACAAAACGATATTGAACTTCCATATAAACAATGAATAGGTAGGTTGGTGTACTTAGCTGTGCTTACGAGACCAGACATTTCTTCATGTGTTAGTTATTTAAGTCAGTTTAATAATTGTTTCGACGAGTCACATTGGAACGGTGCGAAAAAAGACAGAACGCCTTAAATTTGAAGGTTTTGTAGAATTGGGACGCGGATATAAATGATCGAAAATCTTGTACAGTTTTCTGTTTTAAACTTTCAAATTCCTTAGAATCGTAAGAATATAAGAAGCAACCATCGGTGGCTTTCTCCAAAATTGAGATTGAATATGTAGCGACATCGGAGGCCTCTAGGGAAGCTATTTATTTCGATGAATTTGTAAGAAATGCTGAATGTATAAGGATCTTTAATGATAACCAGAATACACAAAAATAGTGTGTTAACTCCGCATTCCACAAACGAGTCAAATACATCGATATAAGGTATCACTTTGTCAGAGAGTTAAACAATTTTGTAAATATCAAATATCTTCAAACCAATGAAATGCCTTTTGACATTCTCACTAAGTGTTTGAATGTAGTTAAATATAACAAGTTTTGTACTAAGTTAGGCATTACAAATGTTACTGATTAATGTGCTTATTTTATTTTGATCTAGTGGGGGCGTTGTTAATAGATCAATAACGAATTACTTTTAATACTACTGACGCCCTCTTTTGATGACCAGTCTAACTACAGTGACAACGTTGTACAAGATCTAGACTATAAAGTAGTATGACGAAAGATGTTGAATGTGTCAATTATTTTTCCGTGCACAAAGTCAATGATCTTTGGCACTATAGTCACCTTCTCCCACATAAGAATACGCTGACTCAAGCAGTGGATTAATAAGGTGGATTCAAACAGAAACTTGTGCAATGAGGGTACTTGAAAGCAGCCAACATTTAAAAATCGTTAGAGAGACAGTTGCAATTATTTAAAACAATGGAGTATTATTCAATGTTTATAACCATTTTAAAGATATTACCATAAAGGTACCATATATTGTATAAGCGTTGCATTAGGAGCCTGTTTCAGTAGGTAACCATCGGCAATTAAAGGGAACAGTCAAATAAGAACATTTTTAAAATCGAAAATGTTAGCTATTCAGTTTTTGGGATTTTTAAATGTGTTTAATAATTTACAGAATATAAAATTCAATTTAAAAATATATTGTAAAATGTAATAAAATATGTGCATTTTGAGCGTGGTCCAACATTGTTGGCCCAGGTCAGCAATTGAATGGATGACCCTTCGCTAAGAGATATTATTATTGGCACGTTAGAGTGTAAGGGCGATCCTATATTTATACATACATTTATACACAAATTATTATACTATTACTATTAGTATTTAAAACTTAAATGTTCGTTATATTTAATTATGACTGTAAACTTGAAAATACCAGAACTTCTAAGATTAGCAGTTTTTAAAAATTAGAATTACTAGATATATTAAAATTAATAATTTTCATTCGTTGAGAATCCAAGGTTTGATAAAAGGTAAAAATAGAATCCAAAACTAGATATTAATAAATATTTCAACATTAATAAAAAAACACTTACGATATTTTATTACAATTAACTAATTGACCACGTATTTGTTCAGTCAGAATACTGCCCTATTTGAAAATCACATATTTTCTACTAAAAATTACAGTTAAAATATTCCAAATTAAAAAAAAAATTAAACGATGAGTAAAGGATCTACATGCTACAAGTTTTCGACTTATTTCTAATAGTGTAAAATTGAAAGTTTATAGAGATTAATAATCCTTCATATTACAAAGAAACGTATTAGTTTAAAACAGGAAAACGAAAAATATCCAAATAAAAATTATGATATCTAGAATGTTCATTTTTAGAGACGGGTATGATTGTTGAGCAATTATGACCTGATGCGAACGTTTATTTCTCAGTAGACATGTTAGTGAAATATCTTAGAGGTACTAATATATAGGGTCTATGATGAAAGTAATAATGTTGTAAAGGGTCCGAAGGGTCCAATGCAGCTGGTTGTCAATTTGCTCTGAGTAGTATGAGTGTAAAAACGTGACTCCGCGTGATGTGAATTTTTTGACATTGTAACACAGCGCGATGGAGCATTCGCTTGGACAGCGATACGCAAACAAGTTTTGTGTGCGGATTGGAAAGTGCAACCGAAACATTTCAGATTCTTCAGAAGGCCTTCAAAGATGACTGCATTTTAAGTCAAAGTCCGGGAGATTGCACAAGGCTTTCAAGCAGATCCGGGAGAAGTTTGCTGATGAACCTCGTTCTTGACGCACAACAACGACCAGAACCGACGAAAACGTGAATCATGTGCGCCAAGTTTTGAGTTACGACCGTCAATTGAGCATCCAGAAAATAGCCGACACCCTAAACATATCCGCATTTGCGGTATGTGGGATAGTGACCGAAGAACTGTGAATGCGCAAGATCTGCGCGAGCTTAACAGTGTTGACGAACAGCCAGAAAGAACTTCATTCGCCCCAAGAAAGCGCGAATGAGCAAGCTTTCATTGTGCAATTATTAAATAAAAACACGGCTATTTAGAGTTTTGTTTTATTTGTAGATACATTGCTACAATTGTTTCACCACACTGTGGCTTCATCAGGCATATGAATAATTCACTTGTAGCAGTGTAACTACAAATATTCAAATAAAGCAAAACTCTAAACAGTCGTGTTTTTATTTAATAATTGCATAATGGAGTTTCGCCAAGTATCGGCCTCATCAATTCAATAGATGTTCATTGTGTTTTCCAAATAGAAACATTATTCATGTTGAGTTTGTACCGCTTAGAGAAATCGTGAACTCAGTCTTTTACCTGCAGTTGTTTAAGAGATTGAATCGCGTGTGAGGGCTAACCTCAGACACGGCCAGGCCCTACCCTAACAGGCCTTCATCGTTCCAACTTTCCTAACATAGCTCGGAGCAATACCCCGATGGTCCTCCAGCCTCTTTAAAGTCCCGACTTGGCTCCATGCCAATATTTATTAATTTCCTTGACTGAAGAAAACTGAAAGGAAAGCATTCCATGGAGAACATACGAAAATATGTTATAACGTTCCTAAGAGACATTCCTATTGAAGAGTTTCGGGGTGCTTCTAGGCATGACATACACATTTCCGCTTTACTTTTATAATCTACACAAGCGACATCACGAATCTGGCTCTGGTAATGATCGCACAATAAGCAGATGACACAGCTTTACTTAGTAGATGAGGCACTACAGCTCATTAAGAGAAAACTCACCAAGCTGCTTTCGATTCGAAATACTAGTGCTCACAATTACAATATTCGTTAAATCATGTAATTCCAAATACAGCAGTAGAAAAAAAAACGGACAGTGGGAAACTTAAAGAAATCGAAGGAGGTAACAAGCAATCAATAATGGGAAGAAGAGAAAACAGTGAATGTAAACTACCAGCAGTGCAGCGAATTTCTTGGTATTTTCTAGACAGAGCAAATCCGAATACAACTGCAAATGATGTTAGCCCATACATAAGTTATAAGTTAGACTATTAAAAATTCGAAAAGATGATGAAATTGCAATTGGTGTAGATAAGAAATTGGAAAAAAAATTGAAGATGCGGATTTATGGCCGATAAATGTTAAATTGTAACGGTATTCTTTTTTCGCCGAGCATCAGAAAACAAAAAAGTGGGAATAAATTCAAATAATAAAAACGATTTAAATATAAAAATAATACATTTGAACGTACAACGCTTTTGCAACAAGATAGAAGAAATAAATGTTTTTAATACTTTAGAGGATTCTACATTTTTACGTATTACCGAACATTGGTGTAACACAATTAATATAGATTTTATGTCATTAAAGAACTACACAGCTCCGGCAAATTTTTACAAAACTACGTTGTAATATATGGAAATAATAAATTTGAAGTAAAACCACTACATTTAATACCTAATTATTGTGTAGAATGTAGAGCTATTTGGTTTAAAATCAATGAGAAAAAAATTGGTTTAGTTGCAATATATAGACCTCTATCGGGACATTTCAATACTTTCATAAATAATGTTACAAGCATATTGAATTATGTTTGAAATATATGCAATAACATTATATTATGTGGGGATTTAAATATTAACGCACTCACGGAGACAATAAACAAAAACATTATTTTTGATAGTTTTCATTCATACCAGTTAAATTATTTATGTACAGCGTATTTTTACCATTAAAAATATATATAAAAATACAGCCTGAAATCTTGACGTGTCAAATTATAGAACCACATATTTCAGATTACAAGACGCAATGTTTAAACTTCAAAAGTAGGGATTGTACATTTAACAATGCCGCAAATTATACAATAGTAAAACGTACTGTAACAAAGCAGAGAATGACTGATATTAAAGATGAACTGCAGCATACGGATTGAAATATTTTATATTTATCTTCAAACATAGACGAATCTTTTAATATTTTTATAAGAAAAATTAAAAATAAAATAGAGTCTCATTCCAGAATATTAAATGTAAAAATAGAAACCAGAATGACATACCTTGGCTAACAAATCAAATTATATATGCAAGAAACCAACTTAATGATTTATTTTAGCTGAAAGAAAATTTTAAATGTAATTACACAAGGTCATTAAATGAAAACAATAAAAAGGCTTATAAAACATTGATAGAAGTAACACAAAATGAATATTATAAAAATATAATTAATGATGCTCAGAATAAATCTGCTAAGATTTGGAAGTTGGTTAATCAGAAAATAAATAAAATCGAAACAATCTTAGATAATGGTACAACTAATGAGGCACCTGTTGATATATCTGATATATTTGCACATTACTTTGCAAACATGGTTAGCTACAATATTTTGTAACACTTTGGAGCAAACATATCATTACTTTTTAAAATTGTTTGCATTTTTGCCAGTGGATGAAAGGGAAATTCAACTGACAATTTTTAATTTAAAAAATAAACAGAGTACGGGCCATGTTGGACTAGCAACATCTTTTGTTAAATTTCAATCAAATGAGTTAGTGGAGCTACTAATCTATTTTATAAATAAATCAAATAAAGAAGGAATTTTCAGTTTTAAAAACCGTTGTGGTGATACCCATCTACAAGAAAGAAGACCGAACCCTCAAGGAAAACTACTGAACAGTTTGCTTACTAAGTGTGATATCAAAAATAACTCAAAGTGTTGTGAGTGTTTCCTAAACCAGTAACTATTGCCGACAAGTCAACATGGATTCAGGCAATCCTTTTGAACGGATATGGCTTCCTACTAATTGATAGATTATGTCAGCAAGGAGTTAGATGCAAAACATTCCGTAGCAGTGCTACTTTTTGATTTGTCTCGCGAATTCGACACGGTTAATGCCAAATTTGTAAGGTATAAATTAGGAATACGTGGAAATATTTGAAAGTTTGTGATGTCTTTTCTAATGAAACTAACATTTTACGTTTATATTTTAATTGTACATCAATGTACAAAAGTTAATTAATTGAAAGATTAATACAACAAACAGTAGATGAAGTAAGGAACCTATGTGATAAAAATTGTTTGATTTTGCGAACTGCCATATGTCGTATAATGTTACCATTTGGGGAAAATGAGCACTGTACAGTAGAAAGTTTATATTACAGAAAAGAATATTACGATTAATACGTTATATACCACTTAGGGATTCCTGCAGACAAATATTCGCAAAAAATAATGTTCTAACATTTCTATCAATATACATATTAGTAGAGAGCGGATTTCTAGCATTATGCTTATCCATAATATTAATAGCATCGAAAAAATTTCTTAATATCTATACGAATCTTGAAGAATGTGATTACTTAGCGCTAAGTTTTTTTGGGCTTTTTTGCTTATTTTGACTTTTTGTGCTTATTTTGACTTTTTATGCTTATTTTCATGCTTTTTTTAGATTTTGATGCTTATTTGGAGCATTTTCTTAAACATTTAAAAAACATTTAATAATAATTTTACGCTGATATTAAATTAATGTGCTAATATAGAGAATTTTCGTAAAAATCTGTATCCCATCATTTATAGATTATATTTGTATTACATATTTTCTTCGTGTCTTTTGACAACATAATTGTTAAAAATATTCATAATATGATACAATAATTATAATGAATTTTATTATTAATAAATATTAGTATAAATTACCAATTTACAATGGATTCGTTAGGAACATATCATCCTGGCCCGAGCGGCATAATATAAAGATGTTGTTTTAGTTGTTTACGAATCATTAAGTAGACAAACCGCCAAATTTATGATCGAGCGTATCAAGTTACTGTTTCGAAATATATACGCACGGGGAATTACTTCATGTGAAATGCGACATAAACAATAATATCCATTTATATTGGATTTAATATACTAATTGTATTATATCTACTGGAATGTTTAAATTGCTGCCTTAATAAATTAAAAATAATGGAAATTATATATAATTAAAATTATATTTCCTACTGTTTCTTCCTTATTTTAATGAATTACAATATAATATTATTAAAAAATTTAATGCAAATACGTGAACTTACATTTTTTAGTTTGTATACATTCATTTAATGTTGAATTTTGATTATATTTCATAAAGTATATTAAATGTATATGTGAATAATATCTATAATAAGAATAATAATATCTTTATTTTTAGATTAGGTCAGGTTAGGTTAGGTGTAGGTGAGGTTAGGTTAGGTTAGGGTTAAGTTAAGGTGCATTTTTGTAGCAAGCGAAATAAGTTGTTTCGCCAACTACACGATTTTTCAAATAAATGAAATTTTCATAAAGATAATAACTTTTACAAGAATCTTTTATAACATCCATGTTTAAACAACGAATATTACAAAATAAGATCAGCATATATGAGTATTAATAATAATAATTAATATAATTAAAATTTATTTGTTTATATGTTTAGGTTAATTAATATTTCTAGATGAACTTGCAACAGAATGACTTAATTAAAATGTATACAAAATAATTAACATTTATTATTAAGAAAGAATGGTTGAAATAGAAAAAAATAAGTCTTACTTTATGATCTGAATGTTCTTGGTCGATTTTTTATAAATTAAAATAAAATAATTATTTTTAATGATTTGATCATGAAAATTTAGTTTTCATGTTAATCAATTGGTAGTTAAAATTTAAATAAATATCCGTTAACGCTTCCTAATTATCACTTATTTGTACACGTATGCTAGAAAAATTTTGTTCATATTCTCACGATGATGAGTTTCGCCATATCCTGCGCGCGTGCACAATTGAGCAGTGTTTATAGACGCCGATAAAAGACGCTCGTTAATTTCGCGGCATCCCATTAATAACGATTTATTGATGTTAAAATAACTTCTTTATATTATGCCGCTCGGGCCAGGATGATATGGTCGCGGATTCGTTTATAAATAAGTAGATATAATAGACCGTCTCATTATTCAGATAATACAGACGAACGCTTCATAGGAATCACACCTATGATATTCCGGATGTAAACGTCGTTAAAAAATAAATAGGGGCCCCAGTAAGTATTAAATGTAAACAAATTTAAGTGATAGCTAATAATCAGGTGTTCTGCAACCGTATCAATTTCCTTCTCTCGGCAAAAGTACCAATGGGACCACTGACGCATATTTACCGTTTTCGTTAATTTTCATATTCAAACTCGCATTCATAAACTATTGAATTGACATTCCAAAAACTTTGCTTATTTATCAAAAATTACTATATGCGTGAATCGTATTAACCTGGGGAATCACAGATAAATTATATTATATAATTCACATGTATATTTAACCCATAATGCAAAAGGTGAAAACCACAATACAAGAATTAATTAGAGGCTATCCAGAATTAATAAGTGAAAATTATACATTATTTTGTAAGGCATGTTTAAAACTAGTAAGTTTTATTTTAGTTCCCAACTGCATCCTAACTAGTCAAGACTTGTATGTAAAACATGTTATAACAACACTACGTCAAGAACGTTTGAAAAAGTTCAAAGCTGAACTAACAAAACAGCACAATTTCACAATCTTTAGCATCATCTTCAATTAAATTCAGATTTGTGCAAAATACTTTTACATTCTAATATCCCTTTAAGAAAATTACAAAATAATGCATTTAAATCTTTCTTGGGAAAATATTGTAAAATACGCATTCCCGAGAAAAAATTATGTAGCTCTTAGATACTATGAAACCATACAAAAAATTAAAGATATTATTAACAATAATTATATGTGGTTTGGTGTGGATGAAACCACAGACTTGTTTAATTTAATAATATGAGTTTAACATGAAGACATCCGACCAACAGTATTTTGATATATACAAAAGAATTGAAGAAAACTGATAATAACATTATAGCAAAATTCATAAATGATGGACTGACAAGCTTATTTTTGCCGTAGACAATACCAAGTTACAAAATTTTACTAATAATGCATTTTGTGCATTGTACAAGTTTAGCACAAGAATAGAAACGAATTTCTGAAACTATAAGAATGAAATTTCCATTTGTAGATTTAATTAAATATGGAAAAATAGTTCTTATATTCTTCTGTGAGTACAATTATTCAAGAAGTCATTATCTGATATCTCACTGCCCCATAAACCAGTGATAACAAAATGGGGAATTTGGCTATATGCTACAATGTACTATGCGAACAATTTTGAAGAATTTAATAAGGTTATATACAACTTTCCCGAAACGACAAGCAAATCAGTTAAAGACTGTTAAACAGTTCTTAAGAAACAAGAGCTTCCTTCAAAACAATTGAGTTACATAAAATCGCGTTTAAATTTTGTGAGCAATACAATCAAGTCTTTATAAAAGCAGATTCATTTTGGAAAATACCTGCATGCATTGGCCAAGAAATCAAAATAATATCGAAAGAAGTATTCGTTGAAAATGAAGGATTTTTAATATTAAATAAATTAAACTTGATTTTGAATGGCAATTTTCAAATGGATCCAGCTATAATTTAAAATAAAGAGAAGCTTTTCTACTTTCCAAAATTTATTGAGCGTCAGAAGTAATAATTTTTACAATTAAACCCTTAGAACAACATTTAATGATCTACTGTTTTTATGAATAGATTTTAGTTATTTTGAAACGTATACAAAATTACAGTTTAATTTTTAAATACTTACATGATATTATATATTGCGTAAAGAAAGTATGTTTATTTTAGTTTTAAGCCAAATTTCTTTGTAAAATATGTTGATAATTAAAACACTTTAACTTTGTTTTACCACAAAAAATATTTATTGCTGTGACTATAGTTTCGAACATTCACTGTTCATTATCAAACATAAACTTTATGTTTGATAATGAACAGTGAATGTTCGAAACTATAGTCACAGCAATAAATATTTTTTGTGGTAAAACAAAGTTAAAGTGTTTTAATTATCTTATTAAAATGTACCACCAAGTTAACGCCGACAACATTCAAGAATTAAAATATGTTGATAAACGTGTAACATATCAAGAAAAAATAGTTTTCTTTAGTGCTTTTTTCGTGTTTTTATGCTTTTTTAATGCTTTTTTTCTCTAAATTTTGTACCTTTTAATGCTTTTTTAGTGCTTTTTTCGCGTTTTTATGCTTTTTTCCTGTTTTTATGCTTTTTTAATGGTTTTTTTCTCTAAATTTTGTGCCTTTTTAAGTGCTTTTTTTCACATTTTTTAAGCTTTTTTATCCGCTCTCTACATATTAGGATGTTGATTATTTGTTCAGAAAGATATGCATTAATTTAAAAGAAACTCTTGATTACCATGAATGCAATAAATGCCACCGTCATAGTCTTGCAGTGGTAGGACGTGACACCGGCCAGTTTAAAAGAGGTCCGAGTTATAATTGTATAAAAATTTATAAAAAACTACCTGCTACTCTTAAGGATATTAGAATAATGAGTTTAAGAAAAAAATAAAAATATATTTATTTAACAATGTATGTTATAGTATGGCTGATTATTTTTTTGTAATGTTTCGTCAGTGAAACAATTTATTTTACTTGTCCAAAATATGCTGATTTTTATGAATTAATATAATTATTATTATTATTATTCCTACGAGAAGTGGATGACCTAATGGCGACTTAAGGTCAATGCTGACAAGCGTGTATACGTACATTTCAGCAGACCGTATCTCAAAAAACAGAAGATCAATCTTCCCCAATTCTCCTTTGGAGGGGACTAATCCTGATAAAAGACGAGATTAAATATCTCGGTATAATCTTCGACCAGCACTTCTCTTGATCCTTATTGGATCCAAAAGGCAAGAGCTACGTTGGCTAATCTGTGGGCCGCCATCAAAACGGGATCAACCAACCGATTAAGGGTGTTAACTGTTCTATTTTCTTATTTTTAAAGTAAGCTAACATTTACATCTTAAAAGGGTATACCATTAAAATGTTTTTAATCGACTCAAACTCTTCATCAATTGTACTGCATAAATATACTTTGTTTTAATCCACCTTAGATACTGATTATACGACTTGATACCTTGAAATGTCATTAATAGATTCTTTTTCTGAAAAGTCTCATAGGTAGAAATAGTAGGAATTACAAGATTTTCTTGATTAATTATTGGTATATATAAAGTTAAGGTATTTGCAGAATGAATTTATAAATTTTCAGTTGAATGCTATTTATAGCATGCAGAAAGTTTTATATTTATTTCTATTTAACGATGGACAAATTTTCTAGATTCACTTCTTTATACGATGAATTAAATTCTCTAACCTGCGGTGAAACATTTTTACTACTTTCATTTCATAGATTATTTAGATTCTTTTATATTATTTCAACATTTTTAAAGTATATAATAATTTAAAGTATTGTATTTTCTTGCTTAAGTTATAATTTGTACAAAGTCGTTATTTTTTTATTGTCATGGGCATATTTAAAATATTATTTTAAAACTTACTTTTCTAGAAGCCAGATATTCCATAGCCCTCGCTACCTGGAAAGCCCAGGCGAGAAGGTCCTTAGTACAGATCGGCTTAACATTGCCCTTATAGTCACCTCTGTAATTCGACCTCCATTCCGGCTGTATTCCGCTGTTATTACTCATCGACATTAAGTCATCTGTAAAAGTCATCGTCACCACAACACCTTTAAACGCAATTGCAAATTACACTACCTGAGTCACCGCCCGGTGTCATCGTCACCGTCGTCGTGTCTGTGTTGACAGTGTAATTAACAAGGCTAGGATTTCCTCCACGGTAATCGGCCATTAACTTGTTAATGTGACCGCCTTCTTCGCTGGATTTAGGAAATTTCAGTGAGACATATTTTAATATCGGACTTTTGGAAGATTGTGAGTTACTGGATGGAAGAAATTAGTTTTTGTTAGTACCCTGCACCTGGTTATAAGAGAAGATAGAGATAATGAGAGGAGTGTGTACAGACCTTCTGTTGCTAGAAAATGACATGGATCTATCTTCTAGGACGTCGGAGCCTATAGTGTAGTCTATTTTTCCCGTGTTCATGTTTATTTGATCGATGAAATTGTCTCTGTGTCTGAGCAAGTAGTTCTGCAGGTTGCCATAGCGACAATATTCAACGATTACCAGTAGTTCACCTAAAGTTAATATTTTTTTTGAAAGTTATTTAATATTTTTATCTTGATCTGAATTATAGATAAATTTTCAACAATTAAATAGTTCTAGAATTATTTAGAAGCAAATGAAAGATTGCAAAAAGTTGTTTATTAAAAACTTGATATTTTACTTACGTTTTGCAACATTTTTTGTGCATGCACCTAAAAGGTTTACAACATTGATATGCTTCCCTAGGTGAACCATTATCTTCAATTCTGATGCCAAAGCTCTGATAAGAGCATGGTCGGCGTTACGCTTCACCATTTTCACAGCGACCGTTGTGGTGTCTTCTCCTTCAACGATGCCTTCAGCTTCTGCCTTCATTACTACACCAAACGCTCCAGAACCTAGCTGTTTTCCTAAAAGAATAAAAGTGCGATTTAATAATGTATTTATTTAAATAACTTAATAGTGCATTTTTTTAGAGGTCTTGTTATTTTTTTTTGGATACTATAAATCATGTTCACTAACTTAACCTTCCAATAATTAAGAGAAATGCAGGATATAAATTTATATTTCTGGTTTTATCAATCTTAATTTTAAAATTATACTTAAAAACTGAATAACATACTTGTATTTCTATTTACAAAAATGTAAAAAAAGTTATTCAATACTTTTTGACAGAGAAATTAAACCAATATAGTTGAATGATTGTTAAGTTACGTGAAGATGAACTACACTATTAAATGTAATATTGAGGAGCCTCCTTTCTTCACAAAATTTATTAATAGCGAATCTACATTTCGGTCACGATGTGATTAAAAAAGTTCACATCGAAATGCACGTTTGCTATTAATACATTTTGTGAATAAAGGATACGCATTATTTCTATTAATAGTATAAATTAAACTAAGCCTGCAATTTAAGAACAGTGTTTGCACATAATCTTAAACAATAAAGGTTTACTTACAAAAATTTAATTATTATTGAGTGTATACATAACGTATCTTTAATAACTTACCCAACTTAATTTTATCTCTTGGAAACTCCCACTTCTTATCGTAGGGAAGAAGTTCAGCCTGATCATCAATTCCCAAATCTGGATTCAAGCTGTCTACTTGACCCTTGACAAAATGTTCTAGCCCAGTCTTCTTCAGTTCATCTCGTAATTTCTATAATTTATATTTTCCATGAAAAGAAGAGTATATTTAAATATTTAGAAGGTACGTACCGCTTCCTTTCGAATCTTCACCACCAAAATTATTGTGAAACATACGAGGACAAAGGATAATACCCCGATGATTATTTTCGTAGTATTTTCCGAATTTATATCTAAATAAAATAAACAAATACAGTTTTCATTTAATAGCTATTTACATTTAAAATTTAAAACATTATTTTTTAGAGTTATCTAGATTTAAACTAATACTATAGTTATTATCAGCTATATAGGGTGTATGTACTGTGGTCAGAGGATTCAAATGAACCAAACTGTATGTTCATATATTTTACGTAATAACGTAAAACTCTGGTTTCCCTTCAGAGCGAATAAATCTAAATAAAACTTTAGAAAAAGTAATACATGATTTCTTGTAACTTGTCTGCAAAGATTTGTTTTTAAATGTTCTAGCAATGTTTTTCCAGATTTATGAAATATTAAAAGAATTTCTCTTTCATATTTTGAGATTATTATTAATTGTTTTGAAAATTTTGCAGCAATTCTTGCTTTATCGTAAATTTTGTGTAACTTTAAAAGATAAGTTACTGCAAAGAATTTTTTTAGAACCAGAAATTTTGAAATGTATCTTCCGAGCTGCTAAAGTATTCTTTTTCTAACAATTATAGCTTGTTCAGGAAGTTTTCTTTCAGATTTCCAATTTATTTCCAAAGATTTTCCAGCTTATTTTACTTTATGTTATTCAATTATTTAAATTGTCTTCAAAGCTGGATATATTTTTTTCTTCTAATGTTCTACTCTCATTTCTATCCATGTTTTTCTATAAGATTTCTGAACCTTTATGCAATTTTTTTTTGAGATTTTATTCAATTGATTTTTTGTGCAACAATTTACCTATTCTTAAATTTTCTACAATTTTTTTCTAAAACCACCATTTCTCCCCCTCCAGAATTCTAAAATTTTTCAGCAATTTCCTTTTTTTAAGGATTTAATTAACGAAATCAAACTAGAAAGGTTTTTATTTATACCATTTTTTAGAAAGAGTTCTGAAATTATCCAGCATTTTTTCTTAAACATTACTTATTTTTGTAACAATTTACCTTTACCTGTTTTAAAATTTATAAGAAATTCTCTTTTAAGCTACAAAGATTGTTTTCTTCCAGGGTTCTAAAATTGTACAGCATTTCTCCTAGATTTCTAATAGTTCTGTTTAATTTTTCAAGAACTTTAAATTTTCTTGGATTTTATTCCTTTTCCACACTGCAAGGATTTATCTTTTCTGGGATTCTCCACTAATTTTCTTCAAATTTTTTTGAAATTCGTCTACCAAGTGGCAAATATATTTTTTCTATTCTAAAACCAGCATGTTGTTCAAGAATTCTAAAATTGTTCCGTAATTTTTGAAGGATTGAATGAAATAAGTGTAAAGGTTTTTAGTTCTAAGAACTTATCTTCCAAATTTCTTAAAATTTGTCTTCAAATCTGTAACGTTTTGGAAGTACTGAGCAATTTTCATTAAGATTTTTTAAAATAATTTTATAGCAATGTTCTTTCTAGATTAAAATATTCAAATTTCTGTTTCATTTTTTTTAGATAATTATTAAATTTTAGTATCATTTATTTATTTAGTAAAATCCATAAATTTTCAAAATTTTCTTACAAATTTCTTTCTTTTTAGAAATTTTTATTTGCAATTTTAGAGTATAAACTGCAAAGGTTTTTTATCTTCGATTTTTTAGAAATTTCTCTTCCAGATTTCTTGGAATTGCATTACATGGTTTTTGGTAACTTGTCTTCCAAGCTGCAAAGATTATCCTTTCTTCTAAAATGTTCTAGCAATATTTTTTCCAGATTTTTGAAATTTATAAAAATCAGATGTTTTCTAAAATTTTCAAAGAATTTCTCTTTCAAATATTGAGATTATCATTAAATGTTTTAAGAATTTGGCAGCATGTTTTACTTTATCTTATCGGATATTTGTTTCTTTCATGTTTTTAATTTCCAAAAAATTTTTTGCAGAATTTTTGGAATTTTGAAAATTTAGAATATTCCAGGAAGTTTATTTATTTATTTATTTTTACCCATCAGCCAAAAAGGCCAATTACAGAATAAAATTAGCATTAAAACTTAAATTAATAATTAAAATACAATAACAGAAATTCAAATGACAAATGATACAAATTAATACATGAACATTATTTTATAATTACTTAACAAAAACTTTCTAGACAAGCAATAACAGATGATTTAAAGGCAGTAAAAATATAAATCAATAAAGGGATTAAGTTTTCTTTTAGATTTCCAAAAGATTTTTCAGCTCTTTTTATCTATCTTCTAAGCTGTAAATTTTTCTTTTAATGTTCTAGTAGTACTTTTAGGAAGACTTTTATAACTTCCTTTTCTCAAGGATTTTGAGAATCATTTAATTATTCTAGAATTTTCCACAAATTTTCTTCCAAATTTCGTAAAATTTGTGTTTTATGCTGTAAATATATATTTTTTTCTATCATTCTAAAACCAGAATTTTGCACAGAATTTTATAATTTCCATTTTTTTAGGGTTAATGAAATTTAACTGCAAAGGTTTTTATTTGTACAATTTTCTAGAATTTACTTTTTTTCTAAATAATTTCTTTTTCATATTTTAAAATTGTCTATAATTTCTTGCTTTACCTTATTGGATTGTTCCTGTATTTTCTTCTAAAATTTCTGGCAAATTTCAAAGAATTTCTCTTTTACTTTTTGAGATTATTAGTAAATCGTATGAGAAATTTGCAGCATATAATTTTTTTGTTTCAAATTGCAAATATTTTGTTTCTCTAGAATTTTCTTAGAATTTCTCTTTTAGGTTACAATTTTGTTTTTTTCTAGGGTTATAGAAATTTCCAGCATTTTACTTTCAGATTTCTAAAATTTCTCTTTAATTTTGTGATTTTTTATATTATTTAATTGTTTTTTTGAAGTTGTCATCTAAGCTGCAAATTTTTTTCTCTAATGTTCTAGTATTTCTAGCAATATTTTTAAATCTTTTTTGCATTTTTTTTGAGAATTTTAAGAATCACTTACCTATTCTAGAACTTTCCACAAATTTTCTTCCTTATTTCCTAAAATTTGTATTCTAAGCTGCAAATATATTTTTTTCTAGCTGGTTTTAGAATACCAGCATTTCCCTCCAGAATTTTAAAATTTTCTTTCTTTGAGGATTAATGAAATCAAACTGCAAAGGTTTTTATTTGTACAATGTTCTAGAAATTACTTATCTTTTTTAGTAAATTCTCTTTCACATTTAAAATTGTCTATAATTTCTTGTTTTGCCGTATTGAAATTTTCCTGTATTTTCTTTTAGAATTTCTAGCAAATTTTCTTCAAAATATCAAAGAATTTCTCTTTTACGTTTTGAGATTATTAATCAATCAAATGAGACATTTGCAGCATATAATTTTTGTCTTTCAAATAGTAAATATTTTCTTTCTCTAGAATTTTCAAGAATTTTTCCCCTTGTCTTAGAATTTAAATTTTAGGTTACAATTTTTTTCTTCTAGAATTATAGAAATTTCCAGATTTTTTTCAGATTTCCAAAATTTCTCTTTAATTTTTCGATTATTATATAATTCAATGGCTTTTTTGAAGTTGTTTTCTAAGCAGCAATTTTTTTTGTAATGTTCGATAATTCTAGCAAGATTTTAAAAACTTTTTGCAATTTTTTGAGAATTTTGAGAATAATATACCTATTCTAGAACTAAATTTGTACTCTAAGCTGCAAATATATTTTTTTCTAGCATTCTATAATAAAACCAGCATTTTTTCTAGTTTTTGAATATTAATGAAATTAAACTGCAAAGGTTTTTATTTGTACAATTTTCTATCTATTTTTTTAGTAATTTCTCTTTCATATTTTAAAAGTTTCTATAATTCATTGCTTTACCTTATTTGAATTTTCCTGTTTTTTTTTTCTAGAATTTTTAACAATTTTTCTTCCAAATTTCAAAGAAATTCTCATTTATTTTTTGAGATTATTATTAAATCGTACGAGAAATTTGCATTTTATTTTTGAAATTGAAAATTGAAATTTTCCTCTATTTTTTTTTTAGAATTTCTAGCAAATTTTCTTCAAAATATCAAAGAATTTCTCTTTTACGTTTTGAGATTATTAATCAATCAAATGAGACATTTGCAGCATATAATTTTTCTAGAATTTTCTAGAATTTTTTTCTCCTTTTCTTAGAATTTAAATTATAGGTTAAAATTTTTTTCTTCTAGAGTTATAGAAATTTCCAGGATTTTTAGATTTCCAAAATTTCTCTTTAAATTTTTGATTTTTTATATAATTCAATTGCTTTTTTGAAGTTGTCTTCTACGCAGCAAATCTTTTTTCTAGTATTTCCAGCAAGATTTTAAAAACTTTTTGCAATTTTTGAGAATTTTGAGAATAATTTACCTATTCTAGAACTTTCCATAAATTTTCTTTCAAATTTCTTTAAAATTGTACTCTAAGCTGCAAATATATTTTTTCTAGCATTCTAAAAAGGTTTTTATTTGTACAATTTTCTATCTATTTTTTAGTCATTTCTTTTTCATATTTTAAAAGTTTCTATAATTTCTTGCTTTACCTTAATTGAATTTTCCTGTCTTTTTTTCTAGATATTTTCACAATACTTCTTTCCAAATTTCAAAGAAATTCTCATTTAATTTTTGCGATTATTATTAAATCGTACGAGAAATAACCATTTTATTTTTGTCTTCCAAATTTCGAATATTTTCTTTTCATTTCTTACAATTTCTCTTTTAAGCTATAAATCTTTTTCTTCTGGGGTTATGGAAATTTCTAGCAATTTTCTTTCAGATTTACATTATATTACATTACATTTTAATATTTCGAGAATTTATCAAAAGTTTCCTGGTACTTATCTTCCAGACTACATGAATTTACCTTTTCTAGAATTTTTCACAAATTTTCTTCAAAATTAACAAGCTGCAAACATTTTTTTCAAAAACCAGCCATTTTTATACCAGATATCTAAGCTTTTTCAGAAATTCCTATTTGTTTTTTCAACAATTTGTGGGAATCTTCTAGATTACAAAAGTTTTAGTTTCCGCAATTTTCTAAAAATCTATCTTCTAGATTTCTTGGAAATTGTCTTCTCATCTGTAAAGATTTTTTTGATCCAGGGATTTAGAGTATTCAGCAATTTATCTTTAAGAATTCTAGTAGTAGTAGTTTTTTGGCTATCGACCACGTGGTCCTTCCGCCGTTAAGAATTCTCTTTTGTTTTTTAAAATTTGTCGAAATTTTTGTATACATGTACTTATATAATTATTTTTAAGTCTCGAAACAGTTACATTCACATTGGATAAATAAATAAATATCAAATATAATTTCACGTTTGTGAAAATTTTTGAGAAAAAAAATACAGATCAATTTCCATGAATTGTAATGTAATCTTCCTTTGTTTTAATGTTTTAATGTTATGTTTAAATTGTATATGCATAGGAAGATCAATCACGTTATAAAATCTTTTTTTTGCTTTTTTAATATTTTTTAATTTTGCTTTAATAATAATGTGATTATACAGTTTTCTATGTTGTAAGTTATTGTTTTTTTTTAGGTAATGTAAATACGATTTTGAAATGATCTAAATAAAATGTAATAAATAGTAGTGGAAATGATTTACTTACTGTTAAAAAACACGCTCATTGATCTTGAATCCTTGCCAAGTCTGTTCGTCGTCTCGCAAGTGTACTTGCCTTCATCTGATTCTATAGTTTTTCTAAACTTCAGAACTTCCCCGTCCTCTAGAATTTCTGTACGATTATCTGGCGTTATTTCCACATTATTCTGAAAATACATAATTAATTATAAAACTTATAATATACAATTTTCTACGTTTTTCTTGTTGTGAAATTTTTTTTAAAAATATGTTTGTGAAATTCTTATGTTTTTCTTTAGAGAAAATGTATGGAGTTCCTAATGGTATGTAAGACGTCATTTGTTGAGTGAAATAAGGGTACCTAAAATGTGAAAGTTATTAAGGGATGAGACGAAGGCATTAATCATGAATTCAAATATTATTATTATATTATTACTACTTAACAAAATATCAAGGACCTATGTTAATGTGTTTTTTGCGTTATTTTGAAAATGATTTAATCCACCATATTTTCTTTACAACTTTTCATTCACAAATTATAAGAATAATTTTGCACGGGTGTGAAGTTAGCAATAGATTCCAGCAATAGATTTAAAAAATTAATATTTTCAAAATGTGGTAATAAAAAATTAAAATATTTTAACCGTACGTTCTAGGGCATATAAATCCGTATAATTACCACACAACCAACCCTAATTTTCAACCCCATTTTAAAAAGTTGGGACTTAGTCACATACAAAGAAATGATCATATTTCAAATTAAAATTAAACAATGCTCCCAACTTGCCATAACGAAAATAAATATACCGTTGGACAGTGCACACCCTTAGCTATCCAATGCAAAAATAAAATTTGGGCCACCACCTTCGGAACATAGAAAAAAAAATAATTTTTACTTAGTCACATACAAAGAAATGCTTATATTTCAAATTAAAATTAAACAATGCTCCCAACTTGCCATAACGAATATAAATATACCGTTGGATAGTGCACACCGTTAGCTATCAAATGCAAAAATAAAATTTGGGCCACCACCTTCGGAACTTAGAAAAAAAATTATTTGTACTTAGTCACCTACAAAGAAATGCGTATATTTCAAATTAAAATTAAACAATGCTCCCAACTTGCCATAACGAAAATAAATATACCGTTGGACAGTGCACACCCTTAGCAACCTAATGCAAAAATAAAATTTGGGCCACCACCTTCGGAACATAGAAAAAAAAATAATTTTTACTTAGTCACATACAAAGAAATGCTTATATTTCAATTTAAAATTAAACAATGCTCCCAACTTGCCATAACGAAAATAAATATACCGTTGGACAGTGCATACCCTTAGCAATCTAATGCAGAAATAAAATTTGGGCCACCACCTTCGGAACTTAGAAAAAAAAAATAATTTTTACTTAGTCACATACAAAGAAATGCTTATATTTCAATTTAAAATTAAACAATGCTCCCAACTTGCCATAACGAAAATAAATATACCGTTGGACAGTGCACACCCTTAGCTATCCAACGCAAAAATAAAATTTGGGCCACCACCTTCGGAACTTAGAAAAAACATAATTTTTACTTAGTCACATACAAAGAAATGCTTATATTTCAAATTAAAATTAAACAATGCTCCCAACTTGCCATAACGAATATAAATATACCGTTGGATGGTGCACACCGTTAGCTATCTAATTCAAAAATAAAATTTGGGCCACCACCTTCGGAACTTAGAAGAAAAAAATAATTTGTAGTTAGTCACATACAAAGAAATGCGTATATTTCAAATAAAAAATTTTATTTTTCGTTATGGCAAGTTGGGAGCATTGTTTAATTTTAAATTGAAATATAAGCATTTCTTTGTATGTGACTAAGTAAAAATTATTTTCTTTTTCTAAGTTCCGAAGGTGGTGGCCCAAATTTTGTTTTTGAATTAGATAGCTAACGGTGTGCACTATCCAACGGTATATTTATTTTCGTTATGGCAAGTTGGGAGCATTGTTTAATTTTAAATTGAAATATAAGCATTTCTTGTATGTGACTAAGTAAAAATTATTTTTTTTTCTAAGTTCCGAAGGTGGTGGCCCAAATTTTATTTTTGCATTAGATTGCTAAGGGTGTGCACTGTCCAACGGTATATTTATTTTCGTTATGGCAAGTTGGGAGCATTGTTTAATTTTAAATTGAAATATAAGCATTTCTTTGTATGTGACTAAGTAAAAATTATTATTTTTCTAAGTTCCGAAGGTGGTGGCCCAAATTTTATTTTTGCATTAGATTGCTAAGGGTATGCACTGTCCAAAGGTATATTTATTTTCGTTATGGCAAGTTGGGAGCATTGTTTAATTTTAAATTGAAATATAAGCATTTCTTTGTATGTGACTAAGTCCCAACTTTTTAAAATGGGGTTGAAAATTAGGGTTGGTTGTGTGGTAATTATACGGATTATATGCCCTAGAACGTACTGTTAAAATATTTTAATTTTTTATTACCACATTTTGAAAATATTAATTTTTTAAATCTATTGCTGGAATCTATTGCTAACTTCACACCCGTTAATTTTGCACTAAAACCAATATTCAGAAAATTCTTCGAGAGAAAATTCCGTTCCTAGATTATTTTGCACAAAAACTTTATTTTTTATGCACTCTTAGAAGATTATATTTACTAAAACTTCAATTCTTGGATGATGTCATGTTAAAATTAAATTCCAAAATTCTACTTACAACAATATTCAAACGGAAAAAAAAACAACTGTGGTTTTTTAAACGGTAATTAACCAATTAATTACAGTTTTAAAGTGTTTATTTGTGTTATTTGAAAGTGGATGGATGACAGTGTGATAGTGACGTGTGACATATGGGATGCGTGCGTGAGACCGATCTTCATATATGCGATGGAGGTATGGGAAATCAGAAGGTATGAAAGGTAGCAGAGAGAACACTGGTGATTCCTGAAGCAAATGTTGTGGGTGGAAATCAACGCCGAGATGCATATTGCTTCAGAAAGAGAATGCGGAGAGCCTATGGAGTGAATCGATAAGGAGAATGGCCGGGTATGAGATTATGCTGTGTGTATTGAACAAGAGAAGAATGGTGAAGGAGGTATAGAAGTGACGCATAGAAGTAGGAAAGAATATATGAGAAGGTTGGTTTGTCAGAGGAGATCGTGAAATTGTGGCTCGAGCAAGGGATGAATATAGCGGTATGGGTGTATGAGAAGGCGTAGGAGGCGGAGAGGCAAGTGAGACAAGGATGTGTTATCATGAGTTGCAGGTGCCTGGAGGAGAACCGTTTAAAAAGAGAGAAAAGGGTTACCTTGGCAATGGCGAGATGCAGGACGGAGTAAAGAGGAACAAAGAAATGGATGGGCTAGGGATACGGAAATGCGTGCTGTGTAAGGACGGGAAGAAAATGTGGAGTTATCTGGCAGAGGAATACAAGGAAGTAGAAGGGTTAAGGATTGGATGCAAGAAGATAGGGCGAGACATTGGGAGAAGAATGGAATGGATAACAGAATAGAAAAATTATAAAATTTTGTTATATATGTATTATAGAAGGTTTTCCTTGCCAAATCAATAAAAATAGAAGAACTTGTGTGAAATTTTGTAGAGTATCCGTTAAAAAGTTTGTGACGTGTTTATTACTTGCAAGAACGAGTACCGTCCGATGAGTTTATTTATCAAGAAACAAGGCAATGTTCACTGTTGCGAGAACTTAACCTCAATCACTAAAGAACCGTTCCAAAATACCAAAATACAATCAAGAAAGTAAGTTTTCTAACTAGCACTATTAGACAAAAATTAAAAACACTTGATTTGTTTATTTTTTTCTGTGAAACAAACCATGTGTTTTTAAGTTCTAATCAAGATATTCCAAAAATGTTTCACCACGGGTTAAGTGAGCAATTAATTCAATATAGAGAGATAACTAACGAATTATAATATAAAATCTTAGTATTGAAAGAAAATCTAATGAAGAAGGAAATTATCAAAATATAAATGAAGTCTTTCTACCTGTAAAATCGTCAATAAATATTATAAAGACAAACAAAATGGATATGTCGCAAGATTCGGGGCCGCCAAATTTGGAAAACAATGTTCACGCCTCGCAGTTAAATCAGAATGACATGCAAAAACAATCGGTTAAAAAAATTAATACCACCAAAATTAATAAATCGCCAACCAAAGTAATATTTGGAAATTATATAAATATAAATAATGATGTCATTTATAAAACCAAAAATGAAGCGTGGTATTACGTTGGTTAATTAAAAAGCGATTTTGCCAGTGATAATTTACAAGATATGTTAAACAAAAGTTTTGTCTTTAGAAAAAATGATAAATTTTCAAACGAAAAATACACAACGTTGAGGTGGGATCTGCTGGAATGCAGAGAAGAAAATATCCGGAGATAACATTAAAAACAAAAATAATAAAAAATCAAAATTATAAACCAAAATATAAGAGGGTCTTTATTAAATTGAATGTATTTTGAAACCTGGAGGAATAAGGATAATGTAGGACTCATAAATATGGTTTATTATTTTAATACCGCCAGTTTTATTAAAACAATCTCTGACGGCGGAGGCATTAGAATTCTAATAAAAACAATCCAAATTTTAAATAAATTAAGTGTATACAACAATATTCTATGGAGAGTCGTTTAGAATGTCCTGGATGTACAATTACAATAAATAAAAATATTGAGTTGGCAATAGTAGTATTTTCCCTATATTTTTCTCGAAAATCATGAGGGTTACGCCAAAATGCTGTTCTTAATAATTAGCTCAGTTTTGAATTTTCTAACTACTTGGTATATAATTTTAATGTAACCTTTATGGTTTATTAATAAAATGCTGAAAATGTCAAGATTTTTAATTTAATTTTTTTCTTCCAAGACAAGAACATGCAACATGAAAAATATGCATTAATAAGAGTAAATACACGCCGGTGGTGGCGCATTCGGTTGCGACCGAACTAGCGTTAGCGAGAGTCAAGCAACGTTAGTTCGGGTCAGCAGTTGGATGGGTGACCGGTACCATTAACCATTGGGATACAATTAATGGTGCTTTAGAGTGACGGGGGCGATCCTTTAAAGTAACAAGCTCATTTACACAAACACAAATACACAAATCACACATGGCGGAAGGACCACGTGGTCGATAGCCTAACACTACAACTACAACTACTACTAAGAGTAAAAGTTTGGCACAACAAAACAATTAATGTATTAATAAAATTTGTTCAATTTCTCATTCCCTTCAACTTTTGTTTGAACAGTTATGGAATAGTTTTTATATTTAGAAAAATATCAAGAAAAAAAAAAAACGCTTCGAGTATAAATCCACTTTCGGTGTCTCAATGTTTACCAAATGCTTTTCAGTTCCAGTTTTAACGATAAAACCATAAGTTTAAAGTTTTATCTTTAAAGGATCATTCGGTTTTGAGATATAACGGCCATCGACACAGACACAGACATTTTTTTCCAGAAAATACTGGAATGGTCTAAGGGAAAAAAATCAAAATTTTTTCACAAAAACAATACTTTCCGTATATAAGGAAAGTAAATATAAGATTGCCATAATTTCGGTGTACCGACCACCCACAGGGGATAGATAAATATTTATTAAAAATTTAAGTTGTATATGTGATCTACTTCAGGGTTCTCACAACAGCATGATTATCCGTGGAGGCTTTATATAACAATATTAAAGGTTGATATTTCTTAGATCATTCAATTTTAAAAATAAAAAATCCAACACAATTTCAACATTGGGCCACAGGAATCACAAATTGTGTACCAATAATTTATCAGAAGACAATTTCATATGTGAAAATATAAATCTAAATGTATCGGATCATTTAGTACAGATAATGAATGTAACTTATGTGATAAAACGTACAAAGCGAATATAAAGGCTGAACATTTAAATAAGAGATTGAAAATGATAATAAAATCAACGAATAAAATGCTGAAAAGAGTAAAGTAACATAAACGATGAAAATAGCAATTTATCATATGGCTTGTTTATCACAGAATTTATCTACTTGTACAATATTGCTTGCCCTATAAAATGAGTTAGCAGTAATAATACAATTATAACAAAAAAAATTGGTGATGTGGCCATCATAATACTTTTCCTATATTTTTCTCGAAAACGAAGAGGTTATTCTAAATAATTTGCTCAATTTTGAATTCTTTACAATTAGTTCCTATAGTTTATTAGCAATAAGCAAAAACATGTCAAAATTTTTAAATTAAGAACTTAAGAAAATATTTTTTTTTTCATTAATTTAACTTTTGTTTCAAAAGTCTTATTTTACAAAATTTCTTAAATTTAAATTTTGTTTGAATAAATTTATTAAATTTTGCAATAATGTTATGTTTATTTATGTTTTATAACTTTTAATTAAAACCCTCGCTTATGTTTTACTGATTGGAGGGTGGGTTAGAGACCACCCACCCACTCTACATATACATATTAACTTTAATTACCGATCGCCTCACGGTTTGCAATAACTTTAATTACAAAATTTGAATTAAAAAAAAATCACAAAGTAAAATTTCTGATAAAGATGGTTGCGACTGTTACTACGTGGTAACCCATACTTACACTGAATTGAAAAACATAGTGAATTTTTCAATTCAATGAAAGAAGGAATTATTAGATTTTTTTATTTTATTTTTTAAATCGAAATTTCTAAACGAATTTTTTTTTTAAATTTTAGAGCTACCAATAAAATCGTCACAATTTAGAAAGCAGATTGAATTAAAAAATCTTGAAACCTAGAGAAGAAATTAGTGGAAATTTCTTGAATTCTTGAAAAAGTAAGCCTAGATTTAAGAAAAAAATCTAAAAAATCTAAGGCCTCAAAAAAAGAAAACCCTCAAGAAAAGATTTCTACAAAAACAATTTCTAAAAAGTTCTAGAGCCTTCAAGAAAATCTTTTGCAATTTAGAAGATAAGAATATAACCTTGAAATCTGGAAGAGAAATTTCTGGAAATTTCCTGAACCCTTGGAAAAAAGTACAGACTTCTAAATGAAAATTTTCTAAAAATTCTAGAGCCTCCTAGAAATTTAAAAGACCAGTTGAAAAAATAACTTGAAATCGGGAAGAGATATTACTGAAAATTCCTTAAACTTTCTCGAAAATAAAAAAAGATTCCTAGGGGAAAATTTTATAAAAAATTCTAGACCCTTCAAGAAAAATTCCGCAATTTAGAATTTTCTAAATAATTTTTTAGCCTCTAGTTGAAACAAAATGTTGAATTTTAGAGAAGCAATTAGTGAAATTTACCTGAATTCTCGAAAAGTAGGCGAATTAAAAAACATTTAGAGTCTGAAAGAAAATCTTCGCAATTTATAAGAAAAGTTGAAAAAAAAAATAATTTGGGGAAGAAGTTATTGACCATTTTCTAAACTCTTAATTTTTAGAAAAAGAATTCTAGAAAATCCTAATGCCTCAACGAAAATATTTGCAATTTAAAAGACGACTTCAAAAAAAATCTTGAACTCTGGAGAATACATTTCTAGAAATTTCCTCGAGAAAATTATCTGGATTTCCAGAAAAAAATTCTATACATTCTAAAGCCTCAAAAAAAATCTTTGCGATTTAGAAGACAAGTTGAAAAAATCTTGAAATGTGGAGAAGAAATTACTAGAAATTTCTTGAACTCTAGTCTAGATTTTTAAAAACAAGTTTTCTAATTCGCAATTTACTGGAAATTTCCTGATTCTACAAAAAATCTACATTTCTAGAAAAAAAAAATTCTAAAAACAAATTTAAAAGGCAGCTAAAAAAATAATCTTGATATCTGGAAAAGAAATAACTGAAAAGAGTCTAGATTTCTAGGAAAAGATTTTCTAGAAAAATATATAGCCTCCAAATCTGAATAAAAGTTACTGAAAATTTCTGGAAAAGTTTTTTAAAAAAATTTTGAGCACTGAAGAAAATCTTTACAATTTATAAGACAATATTAAAATCTGGAAGAGAAATTACTGGAAACAGCGTCAAAGAAAATTCTATAAATATTGAAACGAACTCTTTAAAAAATCTAGAACTCTCAAACAAGACCTTTGCTAAAAATTCTGGAAATATGAAGAAGAAATTACTGTAAACTTCTAGAATCCTTCAAAAAAGCTCTAGAAATCTAGAGGGAAACCTTGTGAGAAGTTCTAGAATCCTCAATCAAAATTCTTTAGAAAGGAAGATGAAAAAACTGAAAATATGGAGGAGGAATTCCTGAAACTTCTAGAAGCCTCTAAGTAAGTTCTAGAAATTTTGAAGAAAATATCTTAATAAATTGTAAAGTAAAAGAAAATCTTGAGAGAACTTTCTGAATAATCTAGAATTCTCGAATAAAATCTTTGCTAAAAATTCTGGAAATATCTATTTATTTATTAGATAAGAAAAAGAAATTACTGTACACTTCTAGAATCCTCAAAAAAAGTTTTATAAATCTAAAATGAAATCTTGTGAAAAATTCTAGAAACATCAATTTAAAAAAAAAACTAAAAGTATTAATCATCTGAGAAAATTATAGAAATTTAGAAGAACATTTTCTAATAGAAAAAGTTGAACAAAATCTTGTATAGAAACCACAAAGTAATTTCTATAAATAAGCATAAATAATGATTTTCTGAAAAATTTTGAATAAAATCTTTGTTAAACTTAAAAATTAAAAATTTCTAGACTTCTCGATGAAACCTGAGAAATTACTGAAATTTCAAGAATCTTTAAAGAAAAAGTTATTTTTTTCTCACAAATTAAGAACTTTACGAAAAACATGTCTTAGTTCAAACTTGTTCAGTTTCTCATTCCTTTAACCTTGTTTAAAAAGTTATGTAAAATTTTTCAAATTTAGAAAAATATGGAGAATAATTAAAAAAAACGCCTCGATTAAATATAAATATAAATATAAACATATGGAAAATGGTTAATTCGGCATTGCGAAAGAAAGTAAATTAAAAACTAAATATTGAGATCAATATAAACGGTACTGTTCTTAAAAAATCCTGTAGAAGTTGCGCAAGTATTTGATGAATTTTTTCATGCATCACAGAAAACATGGTTGATACACATTTTGGCAAAAATGTATTCAGATAATGTACAAAATCGTCCCCAATAATTCAGTCTATGTTCCTAATACTTATTTCTCCCCAGGAAGTTTACCACATAATTATATCATTAAAATATACACCAAGCAGCGATCAAGATGAAATTTCAGTAAAAGTTGTAAATAGTCTGGTTAACCAATTATCCTCTGGCAGAAATAATAAATACAGCATTTTCAAGTGGAATTTCAGTAGATACTTTAAAGAAGGCGAAATTATAAAACTTGGAAGCAAAGAAGATATTTAAAACTATAGACAATTATCAGTGTTAGATACTTTCCCCAAAGACTTTCGAAAATGCTTTGTTATCAGGTTATTGGAATATCTAAATAAATTTAACTTGGTATACAACTAATAACATGGATTTCGATATCAACGATCAATCGAAAATTATACTGTCGAAGTAGACTGAGTGCGCGAAAAGTTACAAGCTCTCAGAATCGGAGGAAACATTTTAAATTTAGTGGTGAGTGTTAAAGACTAAATTTCTACAACCTATAATCTTGAACGAGGTGTGGGGAAAGGTTCCACCCTAGAGCCTTTAATATTCATTTTTTTTATTAATGATTTGAATTCCAGTTCGGTTAACGGACACATAACCACTTTTGCTATGATGACGCAACAATCACAATAGCATCACAAAATTAAGAAGAATTTATTAAAAAAGTAGAAATAACAAAAATGCATTCACATAATGGTGCAACCAAAACAATTTATTACTTAATTTAAATAAAACTATTTCAATACAATTTTTTAATAGAACAAACCCAGAACCTATAATAAGTAATTATTATATTGGAAGCGGCATTTTCAATTTGTGTCCGCAAAACTAAATTATTCATGCTTTTCTAGTTGCGACCGAATGAAAATCAGTTATATAGAGCTAGTCAATTTCATAATACTGTTTTTTAAGATTAATTGATAATAAATCGTTTATTATTACGTTGTGCATGTAAACTTACCTTGTACCAAACTATAGTTGGTTTTGGAAGACCAGCAGCTTTACACTCTAGATGCAAATCATCCGGTAGATCCATGTCAAGACGATCCACTAAGTTTGTGTGATAAATTATAGGCAATTCAGGTTCTGCAATATAACCGAAATATTATATATTAGCGATAAGATAAATTAATTGATATATTAGAATTACTTAAATTATGTTTCACGAAGTAATGGATTATACATTAGTTAAGTTTAATATATTAATTAAGTATTTTTTTGATTATTATTTGCAAATTGTTACTATTAGATAGTTTAGTTTCTTTTTAAACAAATTGTAATGTTTTATGGATTAAGTGGTGGAGTAGCCTTATTAGCTAAACCCAATTTTGTGAGCAAATAAAGACGTTTATTATTATTATAAAACTGACATACCTAACACATCTAAAGTAATATTGGCCTCTCTAAATGTCATCGAATTTTCCGTAATCTTACAATAATACTCCCCACTATTTTCCTTCGTTGTATTCGCTATAATCAATGTTGATTTATAAGAATATTCCGTATGGCTTCTTTCAATTGAACATCCTATAGATAAATACAAAAAATTATATTAAACCATTTTAACAATTTTTCACAATCATACCCTCCCCATTCTTCATTCTGATTGTTCCATGGTACCACTGAATATCGTTTGTGTAGTTATATATAGATGCGGCACAATATAATTCCACGGTATCGCCAATTGACACTTTCATTACTGGGGATTTTCGATGCTTTACTAAATTGTCAGAATGCCATAAGTGAAAACCATTTTTTACATCTGTAATATAGTTAATAAATTAATAAGTAACATCCTTAATAATTAGAAAATAAACTTACCTGTGACGTAATATCCAATTGAAACTTTATCTGTGCCTAAAGAATTGTTGGCGTAGCATGTCAACAAGCCGCTCTTTTTCGCCTTCATAGTTATCGATGAAATGTTTTGTAAACCATTTCGTTTTATGTCATACTGTATGATCTGCAAGTACATAATTTAAATCAATCCATATTTTTAATACTATAAATATATAGTAAATTTAATAAAGTTTAGGTAGCACATTTTAAATACTTCTATACTTCGTATGATGTTGGTTTTCAATAAAAAGTTTCAAAATCCTCTAAACTAGGAAGTAAATTGCTAATTGGAAAAAATAACATTTAAATGTATGCGTTGAAAGATGAAAAATTAGGAAAATGTTGGACAGCAAAATAAAAATGGACCTATTATTAAGAAATCTAAAAATATGGATGATGCTTGCAATAAACTATTTTCAATATTTTATAATTGAGTCAAGTAAGAAGGCACTACGTTAGGTTTGCACGAAACCATAGTTGTTTTCAAAGAATATAACATTAATAATCATTATAATATTAAACATAATCAAAATTTTTCAAAATATACAGGTTTGCGGATAGAAAAGATTAAAGATTGAAAAGAGCTGAATGAAATCACAACAATCTTTGTTTACAAAACTTAATACTAAACAACTCTTGCTAGCTTTCAAATCGCTTTTGGAATTGTAAAACGTGGCAAATTATTTACCTATAGACAAATTACCAAAACATACGTAATTGCAGTAAACGAAAAAATGTACTCGAAAAGATAAATTTGTTGAAAACTATCAGTTTGTCAGTAACACTTTGGTTTGAGGGGTATAAGATGTAGAAGATATCTAAGAACATATATAAGTGAATTACTCTAGGCTTAGATGAGTCAACAGATGTCTCAGATATTTCTTAAATGTTGATTTTTATGCAGTGTACAGGGTGACTGACGAAAAACCTTTGGTGCTGTATCTCGCTTATTTTTGATCCGATTTGAAAAAATAAAACATCAAATTAAATGATTTTTAAAAGGCTTTAATATGAACTGTACTGATATTTTTTCTTGCATCCAGTTTTTGACAAAAGACGATCAACTTTTTTTTTTCAAATTGCACTGTATATATATTTTGTACTGATCCACAAGGAGATTTTTTTCTGAATCTAAATTTGTAAACGATTTTATCCATTCATCAAACCAAAGTCGAGAAATTGAGGATTAAAAAAAAATTAAAAATCAAATACCCATAGTAAACAATATACAGAGCCTATTCCAAATGTCAAAAGTGACAGTGTCAGTCATTGGTACAATACTGCAATGATTTTTAATAATTTTATAATAAAAATGTTGCAAGATTTCAAAAACTGAAAAACGATTTCTGTAGAAGCACAAAATTCTAGTACAGTGTTTGAAATATTGCAACATTTTAATTATGAAATAATTAAAAATCGTTGCAGTATTGTATCAATGGCTGTCACTGTCACTTTTGGTATTTAAAATAGCGTCTGTATATTGTTTACAATGGATACTTGACTTTTTATTTATTTTTTAATCCTCAATTTCTCGACTTAAGTTTGATGTATGGATAAATTTGTTTACAATTTTATATTCAGAAAAAAAATCTCCTTGCGAATCAATAAAAATATATATACAGTCCAATTTAAAAAAAATGTTGATCGTATTTTGTCAAAAACTGGGTGCGAGAAAAAATAACAGTTTAGATCCTATTAAAGTCTTTTAAAAATGGTTTAATTTGATGTTTTATTTATTAAAATCGGATAAAAAATAAGCGAGATACAGCACCAAAGGTTTTTCGTCAGTCACCCTGTATAAAAATGTTCTATAATAGATAGTCACTGAATTCGCGTTTTGACTACTGAGGAAGATATTTTAAGGGAGTTGAAAATGCTATCAATAAAAGGAATCTTCGATGGAAGAACTAAAATTTGAAGAGAACTGAAGAGAGATAAGAAGGGTTATTATGCCCAAGAGAGCTTCATACAAGTTTTCCACACTTGGTTGTTATTGTAGCAAATGAAATGAAGATTTTTCAAAGTTTTTTAGATACTGACTTTAAAACCATAGTACTAAAACTTCAAATAAAAATTTTTGATTTACAGTGCAATGATAAGTAAGAACAAATATTAAAAATCATATTAGCCGAAATTTGATAAGATAATAATAATAATAATAATATTTTTACAGTCTCGATTGTAACAAATATTTACAATAGAGTCTGTTATAATTTGATAATTTGCAAAAAATTACTCGTCCAGGTTTTAATTGTATTTAAATCACTCAATTTTTTTAAGAGTTAAATATGCTCAAAGCTATGATATTTATATCTTGAATTTTGGAGGCGTTCACTTCGTAGTACATTTTTAATGAATAACAGAAAAACGTTTAACTTTTTTATACTACTTTTTATTTTTATACAACACTTTGTGACTAGTTTCGAATTAGTTTGATAATGATTACTGTGTAATTCGAAACTAGTCACAAAGTGTTGTATAAAAATAAAAAGTAGTATAAAAAAGTTAAACGTTTTTCTGTTATTCTATGATATTTAAGCTACCAAAGGATATATTTCTGTATATTAAAGATTCATCAGTAAAATTATCACACTCAAAAAACTCTTCTATACTTGAATCTCTTTTTAAATATATCCAATAATAAATATAAAATAATTTATAATAATATTACAAAGTTAATGTCAGTTATTTACCTCTTCTGGTTCACATGAACTATCCAAGCACGGGGCGAATTTCCAGAAGATTTCCGGTTCTGGGTATCCAGCCGCTACACATTTTATGTCACTCTTGTTGTTGATGTAGTGAAAATCATCGGACTCAATATGCACGGATGGTTTATCTGTAAGATTAAAAGAAATAATATTTAGGAGAATGAAAATGTTAATAGCACATTAATTATAATCTGTAATTAAATTGTGGGGTAGAGGAAGGAAATAGAGCAGCAGGACAGGAGTCGGATGCATAATTCAAAAATCCTCGGAGCACCAAATATACAATTGAGGAGCAAAATCAGAACGAATATTGAAAATAGAAATACGAGAGAAGGTAAAAACAAGAACAAAATAAAAACTATAATCATAGCATATGGACCCAAAGAAGATGAAAAAGAGAAGAAAGGGAAGAATTTTGGAGAGAGTTAGACCTAGAAACCAAAGAAGCAAAAGGAAGAATATATGTTGCTAGAGATCTTAATGCAAGAGTAGAAACTAAAGCCAAGGAGTACGAGAAAGCAATAGGACAATATAAAGAAAGTACTAGAAACAATAATGAACAACGGCTGCTTGATTACTTCATAACGAACAACCTGATAATAACGAATACATTTTTTCAACCCAAGAACATGGCCAAATATACAAGAGAAGTGAGTAGTAGAAATAAAAAGTCCATTATCGACTATGTAATTATAGAAGCAAGAAACAGGAAGGAAGTACTAGATTCAAGTAATGAAGGGTTCGGAAATAGGAAGCGACCTTTACATAGTTATAAGCAGAATAAGAGAGAAACAGAAACAAACAACGGAACGAAACAAACAAAGAGGCAAACACAAAAATAAGAACGTACAAATTAAGAGACAGAGAAACAGCAGAAAATTATAGAGAGGCATTTAAAAACAGTATAGAACGAATTGAGAATGAACTAGAAAATAAAAATGTAGAACAAATGTGGGCACTGTTTAAACAAGAAACTCTAGAAGCCGCAGCAAAATTTGTGCAGTAATCAGGTTAAACAATAGAAATAAACAAAAAGCATGGAAGAGATAAGAAAGCAAATAAAACAAAAATGTTAGCATGGAAAAATTATTTGGGCAATTATTTGGAACTGAAAATAATGTCAAATATAAAGTTGAAAGAGGAAGAACGAAAGAACCTGTAACAGCGGCAAAGAAGAAACAATGGGAGGGTGTTGGGGAAACGCTAGAACAAGATGGCAAGGAAAACCAGAAAGCAAAGCAATGAAGACATTAAGGGGAAAGGCTAAGGCGGGGGAAGCTGCTCACAAGGAGGAGTGCTGTTTCCAATGCTATGGGCTACACTAGTAGATGACCTTCTAGGAAAACTGTCCAAAGAGGACATCAACTGCCTAGGGTACGCGGATGACTTAGCCATTGTCATCAGGGGCCGGTTCGTGGGAGTTGTCTCGGAGCGAGCACAAAGAGCCCTAAACATAATAGACAATTGGTGCAAACACGAGCGATTGACAATCAATCCACAAAAAAACACAAATTGCCTTATTCACAAAAAGACGAGCATTGCAAAACCTAAAGCCACTGAAGCTCGGGGATACGAAAATCGTAGGGGAGGCAAAGTATTTGGGAGTAACCTTTGACGCCAAAATGACGTGGAGACCACACATCACAAAAGCCACAAAAAAAGCAACAATATCATTGGGCAGGTGTCGCAGAATGTGCGGGAATAATTGGGGACTAAACCCTAAAGTGTCTCTATGGCTCTACCCTAGGGTGATAAGACCCATGATAGACTATGGAGCAGTGGTGTGGTGGACTAGGGCAAAGCTAAAGGGGGCGATAGGACTCTTGAGCAGTACACAAAGGCTAGCATGTCTCAGTATAACAGGAGCCCGAAGCACCACCCCAACAGCAGCCCTAGAAGCCATCTTGAACATACCACCATTACACATCTTCATTCAAGCAGAAGCCAGGTCCGTATCATACAGACTGATGCAAGGACAGGCGCCCATAATCCGATCACACGGGAAAACACACCAACGGCTAGAAGATGAGCTGAAGGCTAACGCGATCACAGCGATGCCAAGTGATGCCATGGTGAAAAAATACAATTTCGAAAAGAAATACAAGGTACTAATTCCGCAAAGAGAATACTGGGTCGAAGGCCAACCTATCAAAGCAGAATCATGCTTGTTTACGGACGGCTCAAAGACCGACAAAGGGGTAGGAGCAGGTATATACGGCACAAAACCCGAGACAAAGATTTCTGTCAGTCTCATCAAGGACACCACGGTGTTCCAAGCAGAGGCGATAGCTCTTCACCACTGCACAAGAGAAATAGCAAGACAAGACACCAAAAGTAGGGCAATTGCTATATTCTCCGACAGTCAGGTGCTGCTAAGAGTACTAAGCTCCACACAGGTCGAATCTAAGCTAGTGTGGGATTGTATACGTGCTCTTAATGAACTTGGCTGTCACAAAAAAGTAACAATCACATGGGTCCCAGGACACGGAGGACATCCGGGAAATGACAAAGCAGACGAACTTGCCAAACAAGGCTCGTCAAAAGCAGTAATTGGTCTAGAACCCTCCTGTGGAATATCCAAAACCGCAGTCAAACGATCCATAAAAAAATGGGTTGAGACACAGTCCGATACCTGGTGGACGAACTCACCAGGACAGAGACAGGCGAAACAGTTCCTTAAGAAACAATCGCCAAAATTCACGACCGAACTTCTGAACCAAGACAGGAAAATGGTCAAAATAATAGTAGGCCTGATAACAGGACACTGCAAGCTCAACAAACAGATGAGCAAAATAGGCCTGGTGGAAGAAGCACCATGCAGATTCTGCCTGGAGGAAGAAGAGGACTTGTTCCACATCCTATGCCACTGCGAGGGTCTAGCAAGGATTAGATATCAAAAGCTGGGCACTACAAACCCAAGCGCAGAGACCTATACCCAAGCCCCTCTGGTAGGGCTAATATGACTAATCAAAGAGGCAAAGCTAGAGTCGGTCATCTGAGATAAACAGGGATCAACAATAGATCTGAAAAGGTCGCGGTGGAATAGGCGCTGGTGCCACCCATATAACATCTATCTATCTTAAGTAGAAATAAAACACAAGAGCCAAACTATATTAAGAGCAAAGATGGGGATATAATTAACGAAGAGAAAAGTATCATGAAGAGATGCAAAGAATATTTCCAGGAGCTATTACAAGGAGAGAACGCCTTACAAGGAAATTCTTAAAACTCATAATATGATTTATCAAAATCACAAATCGTTGTAAACATATCCCAAAAATTAGGAAAGTGTCTTTGAAGCAGATTTCCAGTTTTATAAATCAGTGGAGGAATGGATATCCGTGGGGTTGAGTGGAAGAACATTTTACAAGTTGATCTCCGCCCTTCAACTTGCTGTCAAAATTTGTTTGTATGTTTTCAATATTTTATATCTACTTTGTAATAACTGCTGTTTTTAAGCAAGTATGACAAAGAATAAATAAATAAATAAAAAATAAATATGAAAATGAGAACGAAAAAAATAAAGATGACAACAAAGATCTAACAAATGTAGAAGAGCTAATGGAGATAATAGGAACAATTAAAAACCTTAAAGCTCTAAGACAAGATCAAATAACAAGGGAACTGACAAAAACATAAGGAAAAAGGGTACAGAGTTACTTGTGAAAATCTACAACAAAATATGGAAAGTACAGCAGATACCCAAAGACTGGCAGATGGCGCTAATTGTACCAATACACAAAAAAGGAGACAGAAAGACTTGTGACAAATACAGAGGTATAACGTTACTATGAACTAACATGAAAATACTAGAACAGATATTAGACAAACGAATAAGAGCAGTAACGGAGAAGACACTATAAGAAGTAGAGACAGAACAGGAAGAAGTATCCAGGACCACATATTCATGGTAAGACAACTATCACGAAAGATGCTACAGGAGAAAAGAAAAGTATACCTACTTTTTATTGACCTAGAGAAAGCCTTCGATAAAATACTAAGAAACAAATTATGGGAGACATTAATCAAAAACGAAGTGGATGGAGATACAATTAAGATAATTAAGAAAATCTACAAGAACAATACAAACGCAGTAATATAGAAGAATAGGTGACGGGGGCAATCCTTTAAAGTAACAAGCTCATTTACACACACACAAATACACAAATAACACATGGTGGAAGGACCACGTGGTCGATAGCCTAACACTACTACTACTACTACTATAAGAATAAGTGAACAGAAACATTTACAACAAAAGCTGGGCTACGACAAGGAGGGGGACTAAGCCCGGGAGTTTTTATAATATACATGGACGAAATAATAAAAGAATGCAATACACTGAGCAATGGTATAGCAATAGGGTACAAAAATCTCCAAAAAGTGACAGTGTCTGAAAGAGTATTTGTAGATGACACAGTAACATTTGCGAAGAACCAAAAATAACTTAAACAAAACATTAGAAAAATATTATGAAAATAAAAAAAAGGAAATACTAAAACAATGATATATGGAGAGAAACAAGAGACGATGAACATAGAACAGGTATCCACATACAAATACTTATAAATAAATATAGACAGCAAAGGAACACAGGGACCAAATAAACACAAGAATAAAAAAAGTATCAAAACTATACCACATATTAAGAGATTCATCAACCAACGACAAATATCAAAAAGCACTAAAAAAAGATATTCAAGTCAATATATAGACCGGTGCTTACCTATGGATGCTTATCGTGGACGCTAATCAAGAGACAGGATAGTAAGCTACGAGCAGCAGAAACGAAATATCTAAGACGAGCCAGACGAGTGACCAAAAGAGATAGATTGGAGAACACAGAAATAAGAACCGACCTAGGAATACAGTCTACACTAAACTTCATAGAAGAAAGACAGTTCTACTGGTGGGGACATCTATGAATGAAAGAAACATGACAAGTGAAAAGAGTATGGGAAGTAAAAATACAAGGAAAAAAGGAAAGAGGCAGGCCCAGACTATCATGGGACCAAGTGACAACAAGAGCAATAGAGAAGAGAGAAATAACATGGAAGGAAGAAAAAATGAGGGAAAAGTGGAAAATATTTGTGAAAAAATAGCATAAAAAACGAAAACATTTATGGTAAGGCTCGTCTCAAGAAGGGTACCATATAAATTGACTCAAGAGAACTTTTTAAACCGAATTATCTATATTGAAAAGTAATGAAAGTGATTCACTATTGAATCGAATTATGACTGCTGATAACAAATAAATGACATGTGAGAACAATGGCCGAATGAGATCATAGTCCAACACCGGAGAGCCTACCCAAATGATTGCCAAGTCTGGATTAATGACCAAGAAGGGTTTGCTGTGTATTTGGTGGGGCGGGAAAGAAATTATTCACTATTAGCTACTATTGGGCCAAATATTAAATTCAGATTATTGTCTATAACTGACCAGATTGAAGCAGGCCATCTACTAGAAGCATTCTGAATTGGCTAACAGGAAGGGATTTTCATCAACATAATACCGGGCTGCACATATCATGAACGCGCGCCAGAAACTCCGAGAGCTTAGATGGAAAGTTCTATTACACCCTCCATATAGTTCAGATCTGGCACCGAGTGATTACCACCTTTTCAAGCATTTGCAAAATTTTCTTGATGGTTTCAAGACTTGCTTGTAAAGATGAATTGGTTAAGTTTTTTTACCAATACGGCCGAGAACTTCTTCCATCGCGAAATTATGCAAATGTCTTCAAAATAGACACAAGTTAACAAACAAAATAGCATATATTTGATCTAAATCGGATGATTCTAATTATGTAAATTTTATAATTGAAATAAAGCGAATATACTTTTTAGTTCGTGTAATTTTTTTCCGAACAATAATAATATTTCTGATAATCTTTAATTCATTTGAGATTATTTAAGTAGACACTTGATAGCTGTACCAAAAACGGCCAAATATGTAAAAGGTTTTAAATGCTGTTAATAAATTAACTGTTCTTACTTTCCCTATGTAGAAACTATAGGGGAAGTATTGTTTTCATAAATGACAATGTCTGTGGGCGTTGTACCTCAAAAACGAATGATGCGATAATTGTACAAATTACTAATGAAATCAATATTATTAATTTTGTTAGAGAGAGTTCATTAAGATGAAAAAATTTAAACGCCTTTCGTCGGGTCCCTCGCTCGGAATAAAAAACGACGTACAGCTGCGTCTTTTGGCCAGATATTAGAGTCGTATTCTTGACATAATCAAGTGGGAATGATGCTTTGAAGGAACAGGATTTGTCGTCCCTCATCAGCACAGTGTAAATCGATAGGGGAACTTAATTTTAAAAATTAGCGAAGACTATCACTAGTAGTAGATGTGTTGATATCCATGTTTTGGAATAGCGGTTACACTTTTGACTTAGTTATTTGTTCCAATTACTAGTCTAGGCCTATGTTTATTTCCATGAGAATTCTTGGTTTCCCGTATTTCCTTCGATTGCTGTTGTTTTTCTGTATTTTTAGTGGCTCGTTCATTAGATGGAGATGAAGATATTGAATAAGCATTTCACTCTAATGCAGTCGGTTTAGTACTCTCCGATTTATTTATGTTCTTGTCCATTGACCTATTCTTTTTCGATATTGTGCTACTATAAATATTTTATTAGTCGCAGATTTTTTGGCCATTTGATTGGCATGCACTTTTTGCGCTCCGTCTGGGACCTTGTGTGTCTTTGTTTCCATTACTTTAGAATTAACATTACAAATGCTGGTCGTGTCGTCCTCTTGCGGATTAGAATTAGGATAAAGAACATTGCTCTGCATTATCAACATCTTGTTCAACATTCTTATTTGTTCTTGTAGTAATATAATATTATTATTTAAATCAATGATTGTCTGTTTTTTGAATTTTAGTAACGCCTTCATATACTCAACACTGGTGTTTGCTTCGGTGACGGTGTCTCTTACTATTCATAGTATCGAGTTCATCATCACTACCACCGTCATTTTCACATTGGTTGTCCTCGAGGTCTTCACAACAAATAATGGTGTCCTTATCCACTTGTACCACGTTTTTCATATATTTAATGCATCCTCTGTGCATTTATACACCACATTTAACACACTTAGGTCCACTTTGTGGAATACCCACTGTTAAATTTTCCGCCAAGAGCCAATTAAAACATGTTTTTCATAAACTTCTTAACTTTTTTGCCTACTGCTAATGCACTATAAGAGTTACATGAAATTTATATAACAAGTGATTGTTAAGAATGCAAAATTGAGCAACTTATTATGAATAGCCTTTCTGCGCAAACCTAATAGTTTTCGAGAAAAATGTAAAGAAAATACTATGATGGCCACAACACCATTTTTTATGTTTCTTTACATTTTACAACTTTTAATTAACACCCTCGCTTATGATTTACTGATTTGAGGGTGGAATAGAGGCCACCCGCCCACCCTACATATACATGATAACTTTAAATACTAATCGTTGATGATTTTGCTGCAAAAAACAATAAAACCTTGTATGCAATAAAAAATAAAGCGTAATCCAATTTTAAGTTTAAATATTAATGACCTTCTATAGCTAATCTTATTTAATTTAGATTTAAAATCTACCTACCCATCAAGCATAAAATTTTTATTAATTGACTCATTCAAAAAATTCACTTTTTTAATTTCTTTATTATTCAAAAAGTTTTGTAATTAATTTTACTCCAAATCGCAAGACGATCAGTAATTGAAATTTATATGTATATGTAGGGTGGGTGGGTGATCTCTATCCCACCTTACAATCAGTAAAACATCATCAAAAATTATTTGAAAAATTTATATGTATAAATATCTAAAAATTTCAATTATTTTGTGTTTATATCTTACAACTTTTAATTGAAACCATCGCTTATGTTTTACTGATTGAAAGGTGGGATAGAGGCCACCCACCCACCCTACATATACATGATAACTTTAAATACTAATTGTTGATGATTTTGCTGTTTACAAAACAATAAAACTTTGTATGCAATAATATTAAAGCATTATCAAAATTTAAGTTTAAGCTTGATTTAAAGCCCTTCCACGTATTATATATATAATTTTTATTAATTTACAGACTCAAAAATGTTACTTTGTTAATTTTCTTTTATTCAAATTTTGTAATTAAAGTTATTGCAAACCGCGAGGCGATCAGTAATTAAAGTTAATATGTATATGTAGGGTGGGTGGGTGGCCTTTATCTCACCCTTCAATCAGTAAAACATCATCAAAAAATATTTGAAATATTTGTATGAATAAATCAATTAAATTTCAATAAATGGGAACATTCTATATGGGTTTGACTGGAAGAACATTCTGAAGAATGAAGTGCGCCTGTAATTCCTGTGCTCAAAATTTAGTTATTTTTTATTTATGTGTATATTAATGTATTTTGTTAATAGGTAATCCAAAGCATCACAATAAACAATAATTTTGTGTTTACATTTTACAACTTCTAACTAAAACCCTGGATTATGTTTTACTGATTGGAGGGTGGGATAGAGGCCACCCACCCACTCTACATATACATTAAAACTTTAATTGCTCATCTTTGATGATGTTGCTGCTAAAAACAATCAAACCCTTATGTAATAACGAATAAAACAAAATCAAAATTTAAGTTTAAACATAAATGACTTTCTATAAGTAATCGTATCTAATTTAGAACTAAAGTCTGCCCACCCATCATGCATCAAATTTTTACTAATTTACTCACTCAAACATTTTACCCTTATAATTTCCTTTTCATTCAAAAAGTTTTGTAATTAAATTCATTGGATACAGTGAGACGATACGGAATTAGAGTTTATATAATTATGTAGGGTGGGTGGGTGGCCTCTATCCCACCCTTCAATCAGTAAAACATCATCAAGAATTATCTTTTAAATAAATCTATTAAATTTTGCAATAATGTTATGTTTATTTACGTTTTATAACTTTTAATTATAACCCTCTCTTATGTTTTACTGATTGGAGGGTGGGTTGGGGCCAATCGACATCTTTTTTACTTTCCCTATATAGAATAAATAAAAATATTTAAAAAACAAAATAAATGTTTTCTGAAACACATTTATGACAAATCATTACAACGTACCTTGCACAGTCAGCATCAGCTTCAGTTCCTTCTCCTCGTAGCCATTGTTTACGACCAGAGTATAATTTCCGAGGTCGTTAATGCTGACACTATTGATTTTTAAGAACGCGTCTGATTTCGTATGATTAGTCTCATACTTTCCTCCTTTCCTGCCATCCCACTCAATAATTTCCTTTTTGTTATCAAACCTGCACAGAAAAATAAGATTTAAAGTAATCATTTCTTACGATTTTGCACCTGTTGATATTTTCATTATTCTAGAACAGTTAAAAATATAGTCCTTTTGACAAGATGTCAAGTTTGAAGATTTAATTTATAGTAACTACACTCTTATGGAAATTAACTTCCTAAAGAGGCGTTAATTATCATTGTAATACTTTTATTTCAGGCAGGTTTAATATACATATTGTTAAGCAAATAAGTACTAACGTGATATTCAATATGATTTTTTTAAGTGATGTTTATATCACGGCAATCAATTATTTACAATGATAAATATTAAATTATTACTATTAAGGAACAAACCATTGAACACTAAGCTTTTGTACTGGGTGAGCATCAATGTCAATCCTCCATTGCACATTTTCTCCGGCTTTGACAGATATGCTGTAGACCTCATTCTCCTCAGTTAGATGAATAAAATGTTGCCCAGTATCTGAAATATTATAATAAGTATTAAAAATTTCATCATTATCCAAGATAATTTTCCATAACTGCAGATTCGTCTCGAGTTCAAGTACTAATCAGTATTACAGTTAATTGAAATATTTCAATCATCGGTATTACTCAGATGAAATAGGAAACGAGGTTTTATTTTTTTAATAATCAGTATTTAATATCACACGAGGATCTAAACGCAATTGCGAAATTGTTGATTGCATTGTAATAATTTCAATAATAGATTATTTCAGTCAAAAAATTGTAGTCAATGATATTAATATCGATAATTAATAATAATTACCAAATATCCGAATGTATATTGTATTATTGTTTTTATGCGAGTTGTGGTCCTCTACGTAACACGTGTAGTTTCCTTCGTCCGCTTTAGTAGCATTGGTCACGTGTAATAATCTGTAGTGCATTGTAGGATTTATGCTCTTGACTGGATCTTGATAAACACGATTTTTCTAAAAGAAGAAAAAAAAATAGAAGTAAGATATTTAACCATAAAAAGATTTGGAAATATTTTTTTTAAACTTAAAAATATTTAGATTTTTCATTGTCTTGATTATATGTTAAATATTCTGCATTAAAAAAGTTGTTATACATGGTATCTTAAAAGAAAGTTTATACATAGTGGACCAATTAAGAAAAATTTAAGCCTTGTTATTTATCGAACTGTACAATTTGGGAATTTATTTCTTCCAAATACTATCGTCCAAATATAAACCGTCGCTGTCATAGAATCTATTAATTTTTTGGTGATAAATATTTTTTTATAAATGCTTGGGGAGTTGGTATATTGGTGTAACCAATACCAACCAAAAAATCCATAAGGGTTAAATCAGGAATTCACGGAGGCCATTATGTCACCTTTTTTAGAGATCAATTAATTTGCCAGGAAAATTTTTTCTTTAATCGGCATCCTGGGACTTTAATTTTTGTAACAATTGCATTTCAGAGGGCTGCAGTATTAGGCTTCTAAATCTGGAAGGTTCCAATCGTGACGACTGGCTAACACTATCCACGTTCTTTGCGTTCTTGATGATATTGGTTGACCCATTTTTGTTTTTTCCAATTTAGTTCAAGCTTCTTCGCACATTTTCGAATGAGAATATTCTACATATCTTAGTCGCCAAATCATAACTTTTGTAAAATATTGGATCAATGAGGCTGTTGCTTGTTGAAACTCCATGGTATCACTTAGTAAAACACTGATAGGGTGTAACGTATCAAAATATTGCTGTAGAACAATAAAAACAATTTTTGTAAAACTCTCACACGCACAATTCACAGCCCAATGCTGAGAATCTGTCCAAAGCGACTAAATTCTCAAGAGTCAAACGTTTATATATCCCTTACACCTCTTGAATTTTCTATATTCATGTAAGAAGCTAAAGAAATATAAACTTTCTTTTGAAACTCTCCTGTATTTTTATTAAATTATCGCTTAAGTAAATTACATTAAATTTTTTCTTGGAAAAGAAAAAAATATTGGTCACCATATAAATAAATATCTATTATACAAAACAAAGTGAAAATTGTGTTTAATTTGTAATAAAATTGTTGTTCTTTAAAAAAGCGATATTATTATCAACATAAAAATACCTACCTCACGTATTTTTTTGTTGATAATAATATCATTGTGGTTTAGATATATATTAAAACGCAAACTTACACTAAAATCCTCCTCAAGGGGAATTTTCCATTCCATCGAAAACTGCACGTTTGATATCAACGTACACTTCAGTGTCAACGTGTCACCAACATTCGTATGTCCTGCGTTCATATCTTCCACGTGTGGTTTGGCTATTGACGTCGTCATCGCTAAAATTTCAGCTTTATTTTATTTTTTACACCAGCAACACATTTTGTAAGGTTAAAACTAAACGAAACTAGACGCCACCACCGATTGACTTTACCAAATTACTTACACCCGATGATCAGTAAGAAATTAAACGTTGTGGTTTGGCGCCCTCTAGTAAATTCACAATAATAATCATCTTGATCCGACAAATGTTCAGCCCTAAAGATATACCCAAACTTTGGGTCGAATACTTGATTAAGTGTCTGTAAGGGAATAACTCAATATCTATTATCGTGTTTTATGTAATTGTTTTTGTAATAGAAGAAGCAATAGATGTTCCCAAGACCACATATATATATAAACGTGCTAGAGTTGCAAAATACTATTTAGAAAGCAGTACAATGGTTACAAAAAAGCTAGAAAATTAAACGAACACACGATTTACATACATTTTTTTCATTCTCGTTGAAACTATTTAAATAATTACAAACAAAAAGCATACATACGTTGTATAACTTGAAGCACAGTTCTATTTTGCTCGCGGAGACCACGTGTAAAACTGCATAGGTAGATAATATTGATTTCCCCGTACACCTCTTCATCACGTTCAAAGTATACGAATATGAAGCCCAGCCTTGGATCGAACTTCACCACGTAACCTTCTTCGAGCAGTGTATCCAACATGATCTTTTCCCAATATAAATCCTATTAGTACCAATTACATCCAAACAATAAACCGTTAGTAACTATATACATACCGAAAGGCGGATGCATGAGTAGTTAGGTATATACACCATCATGACTCCGTAGTGAGAATTTTGAGATGCAAGAAATAGACAGTTATACAATAAGCTTCGAAGCGTGCTAAGCGTGTACAGTTGCGTGTGCTTTGATTGCAATTTTTTTTTTGTGTGACTTACCTGGCTATCATCAGAACTCCTGAATAACTTAACTGTGACGTCCGGAGATGTCGGTTTACAAGGGATGATGACTTCCGAGTATTGTGCGACGGTATAGACCGTTTCTAAATCTTCTGTTATTACTGTTAAGATATTTTCATCTATAACAAAAGGTTATTTTTTATTTAAATCAATCAATTGTGCTTCTTCTCGTACTTACCTTCAACATACAAGTACACTGATGTAGATCTCTTCTTGTCTTCAACAGAAGCACCTTCGCCGTGACAATAATAAAATCCAACGTCCATAAATGATATGTTATAGATAGATAATACTGACGCATATTTGTACTCTTTAATTGTTAATTTTTCACTATAAACGGCGATTGCGGAGTATCTTGTTCCATTTAACTAAAATAAATGTTTATTAATATTCTTTTAATAAAATAAACTTTGTTTATATCACACACTTTATTATTTCAGTGACTATAGTTTCGACACAATTCAGTTGGTCATTATCAAAGTAATTAGTATGATAATGACCAGCTGAATTGTGTCGAAATAATATTTTTTAATTTTTTATTATAATAAAAAATTAATCATAATTGAAAATGTAAGGCCAAGAGAAGACCTATAAAGTTTGATTATTTCTTGAATATTTTTCTCACTTAACTCTTGGTGAGGCATCATGAAATAATAGGTCAAGAATTTATCATCAATTACTAATTAGAAAAACACGGAAACATTTCGTAATACGTTTTTCTAATTATTAGTTAATTTTCTACAACGTAAACTTTATTATGATCATCAATTCTTTACCTATTAAAGTTTTCTTACTTTAATCTACAATTCAAGAAGAACAAAAAAATACATTTAAGCGTTATATTAAAGAAGATAAAAGCTTTGTATGATAATAAGAAAATAAAGCCAAGCCCATATAATTTTCAATATTAGCGTAATTTGGAAAGCTAATAGACACAATTACATAATGTAATTAATGAAAATTAATATGAATTTCGGTTAGAACTAAAGACATTAATATCTTATGATCTAAGTTGTTTGTGAGCATCATATATACTGGATAAATTTTAGTAACTTACTGTGTTATTTGGATAAGTCCATCGTATTGGCTCTGCTCCTTCACAACGTATGGTTAAATTGGACTGTGTGGGGGCGATATACTCCTCGTCCAAGAATATCTTTGGTGGTCGAAATGACACAGCTGAAATTTAAATAAAATACTTAGTTATACATTTTTTGGTTTAGCTATGTAATAATACTATGTGATTTTCAATCTACCAATAAATGAGGTGGTATTTTATGAAGACATCAAATACTTATATCATTTACCATTTATGGATAAACATAAAACAAGTACCGAGAACTTGTACAATTTTAAACTTTTGATGCAGACTGTATAAAATTGTTAAATTTTATTATAAAACACATTTTTTCTTGTAATTTAAATAATAGAATCTCATTTTGCTAACCTAAATTGAATATAATTTTACTTGATATAAAAAATACTATTTATTAATTGTATATTTATATCTTCTTATAATCGTAATAAATAAAGGAAAACAAATACCCTTATTATGAAATAATTAAGTTTGCCCCCGTTTTTTTTCCTCAAAACGATAACATTGCAGCCTAAACAAATAAAATTAAATGTTTACGCTCAAAATATAATATAAATGGAATATAAAATAAACGCTTCTGATAATGGAACGCATTATTATAACGAAATGTTTACACTTCCTTTCGAAACAATAGGGAAGGAAGCGGTCACTCGATGATTAAAACCGTGAAACTTTGGTTTGCGTTCTCTTTAATATTTGCATTTCTTAGACCCATGATGCCACATTTTTACGACGTAATTAAAATGACACTGTGGCTATTTATAATTATTGCAATCACAAATTTGTACAAATAATAACATTCAAATGCTGTAAGGATTTATTTGATTATATTTGCTCAATATGCAATTATAAATTAAAAATAACGAACGTAATATTATTCATTAGAAAGGTTATTAAGTGTATACTGGGTAAAACCGATGTTATAATTGGAATAACTATTACATCGGTGATATTCTATTCGCGGTGCAAATATCGTTTAATCGCAAAATAGAATTGGCGATTACATATCGAACTGGTTGCACATTAGCATCGATTATCACGTATCCTATCAATAAATTGCAAATATTTAAACAAATATTATCAAAGTATAACCCTTGGTTCATATTGTACGAACGGATTTGCAATGTGCGGGCTTATCTGAAATTGCGGTTAATTCGCGCCAATAATCAGTTTAACAGAGAAGGATCGTAAACTGTTTGAATTGCAAATGTTATTATTTGCATTTAATAACCGAAATTGTAATAATATTTAAAATAGCAATATTTATTATACGCACTGATTTGTTTAACAGTTTATTTTAATACGGGTAATATATTAAATAATATAAAAACGTAACATAACGTTTTGAAGAAACTTAATTTATTACTTTATATTTTATTAGGGCTGTATAAATAGTTTGTTTTAAAGAAATGGATTTGGCAAACAATAGCAAGTAGCACTTTTGACTAAACAAACATTAATGAAATAATTGGAAACGGTTGTATAGACCTCATATTTTTTTCTTCTAGAGCAAATTTAAGGCCTACAACAATTTTTTATTGCATTCTTTAATATTTGATCAAAAAGGCTTCTTGTTTCTTTATTTTTTACCTTTAGTTCTAAGATTTTTATTGTTAATGCTTATTTCGATTTTGTATATTATTTTATTTCTTGTACTACCAAATTAAAAAAAAAACAAAATATCCTAACTCCCAGTCTAAAATATTCAATGATTATTTCGCAACCCATTTATAAAGTCAAAATGTTTTATTGTTTATGTATACTCAGTTACATGAAAATCGCAAAACCGAGAAGGGATAAGAATTTTTTGATCAAACTTTAAACAACGTTTATCTACTCAAAGGTAGAAATTGTTAAAAATTTGAAAAGACGGAACAGAAATAAACACATATTACACCCGATCGATTCTAGGAGGTGCTCAAAAATCTCTTAAGGTTCTGTATCCCAAACAACTTGTAATTCGTGTTGAACAGCATGTAGCCTCTGTGGAGGATGTTAAAAGTCTTTTAGTTTTCTCCTTATAATGTCCTATACATGCTCAATGTGCAAAATATTAGGAGATAGGGTTGGCCATGGCTAGATAGCAAGCAAATTGGTTCACTGAAACTCTTGCAATATGGGAAAGATCATGGTCTTACTGGAGAAAACGGGGTTCTATCACTTCATCCACGTATCGCCAGATGTTTCATATTATCTGGGATGAATACCAAACGAGATCTACTTTCGTAAGTTATAGAACACTATACCATAATCTCTACGCTTTTATGCACAGGCCTCTCTAAAGACAATTTCATGTGTTGTAGCTACGTCCTCCATGTCTTTGTCTGACCTTTATATGGCTATAATGCATCCCCAAATAGAATCGGCATTCATCACTAAACATCACCCTATGTCACTATGTCCAGTGTAGTCGCAACCTATACCATTCCAAATATTCCTATCGATGCTAAGCCGTTAGTATGAACTCAAGAAAGATAGAACTCCAAGCGGAAAGAATTCGATGGGTTACAGGATGACCTTCGTTAGCTACCCATAGATAGGCAATTGCCATATGCCCAAAATAGCGATTTTAAACCTCATTTGTTCTTATTTGTGTCTCGCTTCCTTTTGTGTGACTTTCCTAACTCTTTTTAGGTTGTGCCTGATATTATCGATTATCGTTATAGTTTTAGTTTAAACCAATTTATTGATTTTTTGAGTAAGCACTCAAGCTCATTTAAATCTTTTATATTTCTAGCGTATTTTATATGGTATTATAATAATCACTCATTTGAAAATTCGTTTTCAAAATAATTTTAGAAAGTTTTTACAACGTTTTGGGTTTTAGGATTTTGTTCGTGTCCTTTTTTCAGTTGTGTTAAAACGGAAATAGAATTTTACTACTTTTTTTTTAACCTACCACAATAAATTTGAAAATTTATTTTAACTTTATTTGATAACTTTACTCAATTTTAAAATTCAAAATGGATAAATCGAAGATATTTTCGAGGACTTGAATGAATTTTAAATTGTATATTAACTTTATACTAAAACTATTGTATAAACTAGCGTATTCCTGACCTATCCTAATAAGGTAAATGTTGACGTAGCGTACTCTTGACCTACCATAATGTTCTGCATATTGAGTCAGCGTGACCTTGACCTGCTGCGTAAAACTATTGCTTAGGCCAGTATAACCTTGATCGAGGTTAATGCATACTTTATTAAGGTAGGTTAAGAACACACTGGGTTAATGTATAATTTGTTATGGTAGGTCAGGAGTACGCTAGTTTAAGCGCAATGGTTTTTTGAGGTAGGTCAAGAGTACGCTGGAACGATAAATAATTTATTATGATAGGACGAATAAATGGATAATTTATTTTGTTTATTCTAAGAAGTCAGTTAAATTATTATTTATTTATATACCAGAAACGAACAAGATCTAGCTAAAAATAAAACAACCAAAGGATAAACCAATACTAAATAAATATTGATTGAAATAAAAACAAATATGAGGATAAAATGCATTAAAAAAACAAATGTGTTTATGTTTATTCTTCTTTTACGTTTAAAAAAAGACAACATAAAGCAAATGATAAAAACATAACAAATAAAAAATACCCGATTGAAGGAAAAATAAAAACAAAGGACAACCAAGGAGAAACAAATGTAGAAACTTGTAAATCATAGACGACAGAAATAATTTCAAAAACACAAAAGGAACACAACAAAAATTTAAAAAGGACATTGAGAGAATAATCTATATAAAAAACGCAAATGAAGTATCAATAATACAGACAATATATATAAAAGAAAGACGATAAACAATACATAACGGAAACTATGGATATGGCATAAAACAAAATATAAAAATACAGATTACATTTTAATTGGTCATTGGGATAAAATTAATGGCGCTTTAGAGAAATAAGGGATATTTTTTAAAGCCATATTAACACATAACTACACATATAGCACGACAAAAAAACAAAATACAGACATTAATATAAGATGTAAAAAATAGACAAAATATCGACTAAAATAAACAGAAGTAAAACTAAACAAACAATATAGAAATTGAATGGAAAGTAAATATTTATTTTAAACAAGAGAAGATACCAAAATCGCAGATGACAAACAAAGCACGAAAAGAGAATCTTATAAATAAAAGAAAAATAAGGAAGATAGGCAGAATATAATCGAGAAAAGAATGCAGAAAAAGGCATACAATAAAGAGAGAAGATTAATGACAGATAGACAAAGAAAGAACAAGCAAAAGGAAAATCAGAAAAATACAAAACACAAAATAAACAAAAACGCAAGAAAGAAATAGAAACAAGTGAAAAAAAAAGAAATAGAAAGAAGAAAAAAATAAAAAATCAGGCAAAACATAATCGATAAGCTGAAACTGCTGGTTATAACGTTTTGCTTAGAAAATTTGAAAATTTATGCAATTCTTGGATGTTGCTATTTATATTTATTAATTTATAAATTATTGTATTATTGTGTTTATGTCGTAGTATATTTAATGAAATATACTAAGTGACATAGAAATCCGAACACCCAGTGTAAATCATTTTATTTTGATAATATTGTGTACAATTGTAAGGGAAAACACCGTAAACAAATGAACAAAATTTCTCTTCGATTCAACGAACTTTATGAAGAAAGAAAAACATTAATGTGTCGATACACCACGGTGGACTATACACCCTCTAAGGTGCATAGGTTCGCTTCTAGTTAGGAGATTGATGTCCTCCTGTGGTATCTCATTCCAAGCAATTACTAACGCATTTCGAAGAGCTTCTAGAGTTTGAGGAGGATGCTGCAAATTAAGGAGTCTTCGGCCCATAATATCCCACATATGCTCAAGAAGTTTATTGAGGCTATAGCAATGTGTGGGCGAGCATTATCCTGCTAAAAAGTTGGATTTGACAATGTCTGAAGATAGGGTAGGAGACGAGTTTCCGGAATTTCTTCTATGTAACGATGTGCGGTCAAGTTACCTCTAAGGTTAGTGGTGATAAGCAATGGCACCCCATACCATAACCCCAACAGTGCGATGAATGTGCTTTTCGACAAAAAATTGAATTTCCTCTTTCACCACGTCCTCTTCTGACTCTCTTCCGACCATCATGCATCCCTAAACAGAATCTAGATTCGTCACTAAACACGATATCATTCCATTCCTGGACCTACATCAATCGATCTCTACACCACTCGAAACGATTCCATCGATTCTCAGCGGTTAAAGGAAAAGAAACCAGTGCGGCCAGAATGAAAAGAGGCCAAAAGTGAGAATCCGGCGGTAAACTGTTCGCATTCCAATCGGTCTTCCATGCTCTTCATACCACTGGTTTGGAATGGACCTGGTAGTGGAGAAACGATTTCGTAAAGCCAACAGTCTCAAACACCGATCTGCATGCTCTGTGGTTATTCGACGTGGCCCTGTACCTTTAGCTCTTGATGGTTGCTAGGATCCAGTGTTGATGATTTTAATTTTGTCGGAATTTTGTCCACTAGCTGGAAGTATACCTTGGATTTTATCAGAGATGGAAAAATTACTAAATTCGAATGGTAACTGACAGAATAAAAGAGTAGATAGATTTTAATATTGACATAAGTAACCAAAATTGTACATATTCAATAAGACTAATTAACCTTTTTACTACGTATGGTTTCAACAATTAGTAAAACAATTTTCAAGAATAACTCAGAGTTCAAAAACAAAAATAGATTTAGTATTCTCAAATTTTTATCACGCAAAGTTAATGGTTGCCATAGTTATAATGACAATAATTATTCTGTTACATTGAAAACATATTGAAAAATTAATACAATAAATTAAATAGACTACGAAAATGACCTTAAACAATTGAATTGGCATTATGATGATAAATGTGTAGCTATTTTCAATCTTAATGTTCTGTGAGTACTGGACCGACATGCTCCTTTAGAAACATGTAAATACTATTCATGACAAAAAATGGCATGGCAAGGAAATAAAAGAAGAATGCAGTACACAGGGATAAGCTATACTGGAGAATGTTTTTCCAATTCAAATGAGGATTGGGAAACCTATAGAGTAAATGGAAAATCAGTAACCAAATTAATAAAGAAGAAACGTTTATTATATAATAGAAAAATAATTAAAAACTGCAAACATAACGCCCAACTAATGCGGAAAAACATAAATGAAATAGCCATTAGAAAACAGACAATCCCTATCAAACAAATGTCATTCAGTGGAGTAATGGAAACGAATCAACCTGAAATAGCTACTAAGTATAATAAATTTGTTTGTTAGATGGTATTATTGAGCTTACTACACTGAACCAACAAACATATAATTATTCTAATAACAAATCCAACTTACCAATATTTAATTTATCACAGGTTAACAATAATGATTTAAGAGCAGTAATAAAACAAATTAGTAATTCGTCCACAGATGAGAGTCATGCAAAAATCTTAAATATTGATGGGGAATTCCTATTTGACAAATTAAGAGAACTTAACTATTCCTTAGTTAATAGGATAGTAACCCCAGAATAGAAAACTTTAATAATAATTCCAGTACCTAAAAAAGTAAATTCCATTTAAGTTGAAGACCATCGCCCTGTCAACATGGTACCATTTGCAGAAAAAGTGCTGGAACGTAGCGTGTACAACCAATTCATTAAATTTATAGAGACCAATAAAATTCTGATACCTAATTAATCTGTATTCCGCCAAATGCACTCGTGTGAGTCATCAATTCAGTTCGTAGTAAATAGGTGGAAAAATGCACTAGAGAAAAATAAAAATATGGTGGCAGTATTTGTTGATTGTAAAAGGTCCAAAAAATAGGGAAATTAGAGTTAGGGAAACTAGTCTCTTGTCTACAAACAAGTCGTAAAATCGAAGAAGCTTATTCTGAAGAAATGGGTATTAATTATGGACTACCACAAGGAACTATCCTTGGACCACTACTCTTCTCTATTTATATTAATGATATCGGCGACATCTGTCAAATGAATTCGAATTTATCAGTCTATATGCATATTATACTTTACTTGAGTAAAATAAATATGGCAATTGAACGATTTGAGAAATGGCTAAGTAAGAATCTGTTGATAGTAAACACTGACAAAACCAAAGTTATAATACTTGGGAATGACCACCTTAATTCAAATAACATACAAATGTTAGTACAACATTTAGATTATGTTCAGGAAATAAAGTATCTAGGATTAATAATAGATAAAAAACTTACATTTAAAAGTGATTGTTAGGATCTAATGGATAATGTGAGATCAAAATGCAATTATTTCCATAGAATATGCCAGTCACTTAACAATGAAACCTGAATTCTAGTATACAACACATTATTAATATATATTGTCCAACAATTGTGTACTATGTAAATAAATCATTTATAGACCAACTACAGGTTCTTCAAAATATGTTAGATGCTTACGATCAATACTACAATGTGACCGCTATACTTAAATTCAATGTATGCTGACCAAACTTGTTTTTTTATCAATTAACCAATATTTATATTTTTTGAATATGTGTTTTATATACAAACTATTTAATAATCTGTTACCTAATTACTTAACTAATATTATAAGGAGAAATTTTGATATCCATAGCTATCAGACAAGGGGTAGGAATGATGCACATGTCAGTTTTGTAAGACAACAAAGAACACATCCCTCATTGTTTTGCCAGGGAATAATTAAATAATTTAATGAGCCAGCAGCATACTTGAAGCAAGCTGATTCCTTACCTCTGTTTAAAAGACTGATGAAACGGAAAGTAAGTTAAGTGATGTGTAATTTAGGATTAGTATTATCTATATAATTTAGTTATAGTTTATATTTGATGTTACTATATATTACAATATAAAATATATATAAATTTGTTATTATTATGTATTTTCATATGTATTCTTATAAATCTTAATAAATTACTACTATTACCTTGTGCACCAATAAATAAACAAGTTGAATAAAAATCTAAAACTTTATCTGATACAGCTGAATTTTTAATGATTTTATTTCATTTCACCAAGATAAGCTTAAATATACAATTTTATCAAAATAAAATGATTTATACGCGGTGTTCGGATTTCTATGTCACTTAGTTTTTTTTAGACTATACAATGCAATTAGGTGCAGGGGTGAAATGTGTGGATAGTGCTGGTATAGTCTGTCCGTTAGATCTTCCGTCGTACGTCACAAAATATCGCTTCGAGAAACGACAAACATTCAGTCTGATAAAGTAAACCAAATGCGTTAGAAAAAGAACGCACTGTAAAACTTTCGTCGTTTTTTGAAGCGTTGTTTTGTGACGTACGACGGAAGATCCAACGAACAGACTATAGGTTGTTTCAATTCTTTAAAATATCAACCTTTTACCCTTTACCTCTTCATATCGAAATTACAATTTGATAGTTCTTATCTTATCTTATTACATCTAATTGCAAACATTAGACGAGATATCTAATTCCAACGTTTGTTATTTAGTATTTTATATATTAACTATTTAGTTATTTCATTTTTTTCAACAGTTTTATTTATTAGTTTTAGGTCAGAGGCTAATACTGCGGTCTTCAAGCTTTTGGATGATAAGCAATGTCAGTGTACTAAATTGTATAATAATGTGTAGGTATTTAGATTTATGAGTTTATAAGTTTTTATTAGTTTTCTTAGATATGTAAATCATGTTATTGATTTTGTAGAGACTAAATTGTGAAGGAGATTAAGATCTAATTTTAGGGAAAATAGAAAAGGCTGATCGTTATAGATACCTTTAGTTTTATTAATATGGCAGTGGCATGGTTGTTATAAAATAAGATTGTAAAGATAATTAAACTGCTATTCCTTAAATTTCTCTACTATATCTGCATATAAAAATTTTGTTGTGCCTTCACCTTGATCTTTCTTAAAGTTTTTGGTGAGGATTTAATTGTTTATTTTGAAAGAAATGTTATTATGATGAGTTTTTGGGAAGAAGAGGCCTTGCATTTGGTTTAAGTTAATAGAAATTGAACACTTAATAAAACACTTACTATGTTTTATTAAGTGTTCATTATGAATTACCACATAGTAACGGTCGCAACCATCATTATGATTAATAGAAATTCTTCACATGCTAAGCGATAAACTGAGTCAACAGGTATGCCATAGCCCATCGCCAATGTTTCGATTCGATTTTGTTGAAATAGTGAAGATGATGGCGGCGGTACTATGTGGTAGTCCATTTTAGAGATAAAATAAAATTCTTTGATACCACTATGGTAAGCCAATTGGCTTTGCCACTTCATAATTCCGCGCTCGTAGAATATCTGGTCCTTTGCAGCAAAAAACTGAGCCAAGTGAGATTTAAGGTCTTCGTCATTTGTAAGAGTTTTACAGTTTAAATTTTTTTATAAGCTACGGAATAGGCGCAACGTACTAAACATGTATTGTCCGATGGCTCTGTAAAACAAAACAGCGATATAAAGAAAATACCAAAGAAAGTTGTGAATAATAATAAAGAACAAATGTTAGTTACAAACAAAATGGAGAATAATGAAAGAACGCAACTTCAAATTATGAATAACGTAATTACTTTAAATTCCAACGAGGATGTCGACAACATACTACAAAGTAAACATAAATCAATTGTCAACGTAGGCAACGGAATTATTACCAATAACAACAGACAATCAATGGTCCACCGTCAAGAGGAAAAATTCGAGGTTCCGTAAATCAATATTAGGGAACGGTCTGCAAAATAGTGATCTCCAAGTGGCTGAACGACTAAAATAATATTTCCTTGGGTGAGCGACGAAGACGTTAACCACAGAAATCGTAAAGAAATACATCCGGGAGAACGTATGTGGCTGTACATTGAAGAAATTCCAATAAAATTAAAACCGTAAAAATCGTATAAATTCGGCATTTTGTCGGAATATTCAATGAAAATGTAGGGTGAGCATTGTAGTTTGATGTTTATTTTCATCATGGAGCAGATGACAACTAAGCAACGCACTAAGGTGATAAAAAGTTATTACGAAAACCCACGTAACGTTGCTCCAACCGAATCTTCAGTTCGGAAGTTGATCCGGAAGATTGAGGCCATGGGTTCTGTTGTAAATGTTAAGAAGACGGGACGACCGCGTTCTGTTAGAACACTAGAAAACATTGCTGCCGTGCATATAATGTAACCGTAAGATCCAGAAAATTGGTTTAACGATGAGCCCAACAACTGAATTTACCAACAAATTCAATGTATGCAATCCTTTCAAAAAAATCTGAAAATGCATGCGTACAAGATTCAACTTACAGAAACCAGATGATTGTGAACGCGTCATCGAGAACTTCAATGAACGCATTCTTCTTTGCCGTACCGCCTTGGGAAGTCATATGGAGGATATAACTTTTCATACATAAATGGGAGATGTTACTTAATGTATTTAAAAAAGAAAACATTACATTTTCAATAATGTTCTATAGAACATTAATATTCGTCCCTACTTCCCTATATCTTTCAATTTTCATATAATCATTATAATTATTAATCTTCATATAAACAAACATGTCATAGTTGGAGGATATTTTAATGTACTGTTCAATACTAATGATGGTCGATCTGCTCAGTTAAATGAGCTATTTGCTACTTATGGACTTTATGGTAAAGTAAATTTCCCAACTCGTAACTAGAATTGCCTTGATAATGTTTCTTCTAACCTGCATGTTAGTATTATTTCAACATATCCCTGTGACTTGGGTCTCTCTGACTACATAGGAATATGTATACAAATAAAGATGAATCAGACAATACCTAAAACAAAAACACAAATTTCGAGACTCGTTATTCAACACGGCACAAGCACATTTTATTTACTGCTAGAGCAAACAGATTGGAAATTTATTGAAGATGTATATTATGATTCTGAGACAAAATTTGACTTGTTTGCAAGTATTATAGCTCACCACTATAATATATCGTTTCCGGAAAAAATAATAATGTTAAAAACAAATACTCGATATATGAGAGATACTCTCAATTTAATGAAAGCAGTTAGTGATAAAAATCCTGATTTAAAAGTTTATTACTTAAGTTATAAGTACAAGTATAAAACTGCTCTGAAGATGCGAGAATATCAGCAACCGACAAATTCGTTAAGAACGCTAGTAACATCGTGAAAGCTATGTGGACAGTAATTAAGCCTAGTCAATCTAATTCAATTTGTGATACTGTCTGTGATATTACTCCAAATGATTTTAATAAATATTTTATCAACGTTGCAAATCTTTCGCCTGGAAAACCAGTGAATACAATGCTCGATGTGTCAAATTGTTCCAACTATTTTAATTTTAGAGAAGTAACTTTTCTCAAAGTTAGAGATGCTATCAACAATTTCATTGCCACGATATAAATGGACTCACACATATCCTCATTAACATTTAAGTCAATGTTATCACTATTCCAATTACAAAACTGCGTAATGGTATATTTCCCAATTATTTAAAGAAAGCTAGAGTCGTACCCATCCACAAAAAACAAAGATGTGAAAAGCAACTACATGCCAATTGTAAAAATGAATACCTGTTGTATCAAAAATATTTGATACAACAACTTATTAAATAGCGCAGTTCGGTTTCTGTGCAGAAAAGTCAACGACTAGTGCAGTTACTGCGCTCGTTGAGGAAATAATTCAAGGATTTGAATGATGATGTTCTTGTACGAAAACTGTACTTTTATAAATTTCTCCCAAAAAGCTGTCGTTTTATTTAATCATATTTACATAAGAGACAGCAGCAAAATATACTGCATCACGTATCATCGGATGAAGGCTACTTACAACATGGTGTCCCTCAAGGATCTGTCGTTGTACCATTGATGTTTTTATTGTATATTAACGACCTACCTTATTTGGGTCAAAATGGTACATGTATTTTGTTTACAGACGAAACAGTGTTGATTAACAAATTTCAAATGATCCCTGGTGCAAAAGCCGATAACTTAGATGATCTAAGTAAGTGTAAAAAGTGGTGTAACATAAATAAATTAACATTAAATGAAAGAACAATAGTTAATATTACATTCTCAATAAAGTAAACAGTAGAAATTAAACATGCGAAGTACCTAGGCATGTAGCCACATTGTAAATTAACTTGAGATGTACATGAGATGAAAATTTCATAGAAAATATGTCGTTCCATATTCCTTCTGTGACAACTTCGCTACTCATTTTCAAACTTTGCGCTAAGAAATGTTTTTTTTGCCTCTTGTCAGTTTCTTCTGACATATGGTATACTTACATGGGGTCACTCCTCAATACTTAACAGATTGTTTGTCGAACAGTTATGTGACGATTCTGTTCGAATATGGTTTTGATTTGGTCGTCATCAAATTCGGTGGGCCGACCAAAAAGTTGTTCGCCTTGAAGAGAAAAATCTCCAGAACGGAATTTTTAAACCAATTCTAGCACGTACGCTCCGTTAAACAATCATCACCATAAATTTTACATATCCTTTTTGAGCTTGAGCAGCTTTCTTTCCTTTACGGAAACTTTACGGAAAAAAGGTAAACATTACGTAAAATGTTCGTTTCTTCAGTCCATTTTAAAAATGTCTCACAACTAACAGCAACAAAATAATCATGTATCGCCTGTTTCTAAAGAAACGTTAATGTGACTGATATCTAATGATATCCAGCAAAGTACACAACTAACAAAGGTCATTCATAAAAATAGTTACCTAAATTACTTGCCAACCCAATATTATATAATATACACAAAAAAAGTTTACAATATATTATCAATTTTTGACACAACTATAGTCTTTGACCTTTGCAGGTCATTATCAAATGTTGAGTGAAGAAAATTACAAAAATTAAGTATTATTAACAATTTGTAGGTGAGACGTGAAATTTTGATGAATTGGAGAAACTTTTTACAAAGGATTATTAATTAACTATTAATAACCCTTCGTGAAATGTCGCATTGCGGTACAAAGCGATATTTTCAGAAGCGGTTTATAAAATTATAAAAAACAAATACTTTGTTTTGTAGTCTTATTACAACTCATTGTTGTAAATTCACGAAATGTTTTCATATTTTTAAACTATTAGTCAATTTTATGCAACGAACTTAAGAATTTTAATATACTTTATTATTAGATTAAATTAATGCGGTGAAGAGATTAAATTGGTTTGCTCGTTGAGTAGATTAGTGATAATACTTTTTATTTTTGCAGTATATCTAATGCATGATTACACTCTTAAATATGATTAGAAAAACAACTTCTTGAATGTCTTAAGTCAAAATGCTTAATAACCTTCATTAAATCTTTTCTCAAAACTTCTACCTGTCTGCCCTACACATGTGCTATTGCATTCGGAAATGTTGGACTTAAAGTGTTGCATTAGCACTTTCAGACCATCAAGAAACAAAAATTAGAATATTTTGGGCATATCATGAGGGGCGAAAGATACTCTATTCTACAATTGATCATTCAAGGAAAAATAGACGGTAAAAGATCAAGTGGGCGACGAAGAATTTCCTAGCCCAAACAACATACGAGAGTGGTATGGACAGACATCTACCGAACAATTAAGAGCTGCTGCATCTAAAGTGAAAATTGATATAATGATAGTTAACCTCCATTAGGAGACATCACCCTAAGAAGAAGAATTAGCACTTTGTGCAAAATTTAGGTGTGTATTAAATGTGGCAACGGTTATCACCGCAGCTGCAGTAACAAAATCAAAGGGATGCAGTTTGTGGATGGCAATAGAGTAATCTGTTGTGGATCACAAAAAAGTGAAGTTAGCCAAAAATACTTAGTTAAAAATTTGTCACTTAAGAAACAAGTCGAATTGTTGAATAAAATCATTGTTGAAATTGCTAATAAAAATGTTATCTTAAAAGAGCTTAATCATCTGCTTAACCAGTTAACTAAGTTTGACAAGTATACTCGTCATCAATCAATTTTCGTTACACACAGAAATTCACAATTTCAAAACGAGGCGACACAGCTAACGACAAAATCTAACACCCCACAACCAATTTTTGTTTGTCACAAAAACAAGTATACTCTTCAAACTCAGTTAACTGGTTAAAGATAAAATTAACACTTTTGATAGTGAAAAGTTAAACTAAATATAAACAAAACTGCTGGTGACATCTATGAAACAACAGTTAAAACCAAGAACAAAAACAAAATGGCTCCTTATAATTATCCAAATAGATCTTTGTCTACAAGTGATTTTGATGATAAAAAGCACCACGAGATAAATACCGTTTTTCGTTCGCGGGAAGCCAGAAGTGAGCAGAAAAGCTAATGATAAACGTGTTCGCAAGTTAATAAACAACAAACAACATTTAAGCAAACCAAAGGAACAATAAATACGTCGAATTGAACTGTATTGAAAATCTGTAAGCAGGGTTAAGATAAGGACGAAAACACAAGAAAAAGTAGGAATATCCCATAATAATCATAATATTAAAACTGTACTCACATCACAAGAAAGTGAAGTTAGCCAAAAAATACTTAGTTGAAAATTTGTCACTTGAGAAACTAGTCGAATTGTTGAATAAAATCTTTGATGAAATTGCTGATAAAATGTTACCTTAAAAGAGCTTAATCAGCTGCTTAGCCAGTTAACTAAGTTTGCCGAGTATACTCGTCATCGATCAATTTTCGTTACACACATAAATTCACACTTTCAAAATGGGGCGACACAGCTAATGACAAAATCTAACACCCCACAACCAATTTTTGTTTGTCTCGAAAATCGATCGATGACGAGTATACTCGTCAAACTCAGTTAACTGGTTAAAGATAAAATTAACACTATGGAAGGTAAAAAGTTAAACTAAATATAAACAAAACTGCTGGTGACATCTATGAAACAACAGTTAAAACGAAGAACAAAGACAAAATGGCTCCTTATAATTATCTAAATAGATCTTTGTCTACAAGTGATTTTGATGATAAAAAGCACCACGAGATAAATACCGTTTTTCGTTCGCGGGAAGCCAGAAGTGAGCAGAAAAGCTAATGATAAACGTGTTCGCAAGTTAATAAACAACAAACAACATTTAAGCAAACCAAAGGAACCATAAATACGTCGAATTGAACTGTATTGAAAATCTGTAAGCAGGGTTAAGATAAGGACGAAAACACAAGAAAAAGTAGGAATATCCCATAATAATCATAATATTAAAACTGTACTTCGGAAAGCGTTCCTGTAGTTTTCACTTATGCAACCAAATAGAACATCGGAGGATATTAGAAATTACACGAAAAAGGCATTTTCAGAAGTAACATGCGAACCATTGGAAAATAAATTGGTACAATATTATGCATCTTTTAATGTGGCTATAAATTTATGTAACTTTGAAAAAGAAATGGACTTATCTGAAGATGTTCGATATTTTATTTGTGTACTTTCCCAAAATAAGTGAATATTATAAATTTTCTATTTTTTGTTAATTAATTGACTCGATAATAATTTTCATTAACTATTCAAATAATTAAGTTTTGTGATTCTAGTTGATTTTGATAAAGGAAGGCTTTATATTTCATATAAAGAAATCAGCTAATTTATAGGACAGATCTCCGCAAATCTTCGTTGAGTCAAATGATGCATTAATCAACTACATGTTTCCTATACAGTTGATTCTTTTAGATTATATTGAAGATGGTGGAAATATTGTATACTTCTATAATTTGAGTATACAAGTACTTCTAAATATTGAATTTCCTTATTGAGATAGGTCACCCGATGGAAACTGACATTGCCATCGAAAAGTTTGATATTTGTGTTTTATACAGTAAGTTGTGCCGGAAAATATCAATGCTGTGCGAAAATGAATTGAAGATGATCGTCGTGTGACATAACACAAAATCGAGAGATGTTTAAGCATTAGTACGACCAGCATACATAAGATTTTTTTTCACATTTGTTGACGGATGCTCAAAAAGGCTAATCGGCAGTTTGGGTGTTTCAATGTGAAAAGCCAATAAAAGTTATTTGTTCTCAAAGCGTTAATAAGCAAATGGTGGCGTTTTACTTTAAGAAAACTGACCATGTGGCAACTGTGGAGATAGAAAATCAAATGACCATTAATTTAGCGTGGTATACTACCCTCTGTTTGCCTGAAATTTTCGGTAAATTGGAGGAACCAACCCAAATTTACGATATATTTTGCATTATGACAATGCGAGCTCACACACATCACATGCAACAAAAGAGTATCTGGACACATAAAAGATCGAATGGATGGGTGGTCATCCATCTTACAGCACCGACTTGGTGCCTAATGACTTTTTCTTGTTCCCACTAATTAAAGGTAAACTACGGGGACAACGATTTTCACAGAGTCCTTTGAAGGGTGGTTCAATCGGATGCAAAAGAGTATAGATCTTAAAGGCAATTATTTTGAAAAGCAATAAAAATATTTTGTTTGTTTATTCTTTCTATTCTCAATACATAAATAGCAACCCTCGTATATCTTTTAATTTTCTGTTTGGTTGTTTACGAGAAAACATACTTTATGCAATATAATATTTGTGTATCATCGGATATACAGGGTGTCCCGTTAATGCGGGGAAATGGCTGGACCATAGATTCCTGAGGTCAAAATATGACGATTTAACGCAACTTATCTATATCCAAAAATTTACGGTTAAGCCGGAATTTGACTTCAAAGTTTTACATTTTTTTATTTCTTTTGTTTATAACAATTGAACGCTTTATTTGATTTGAATGAAATTTATTTTTAATAACTACCATAATATAATACATCATTTCAGTTATTATGACTATTATTGGTTAACAATAAGTATAAGAAACAGTAGTACCACCACTTAAAAACTAAAATATGTTTTTATTGGTGAATCTAATAAAAACTAAAAAAATACTACTTGAAAGAACATTTCATTTAAAAACTTTTTCATCTCTTAATAATATTTGATATCTTTTACAGTTTTCCCACAAAAAAATAAAATATATATTTTTTATCTAGTAAAAACAAAATCTAGTTTTTCATCGAATCGAAAATAAATGTTTTTCGTGGCCGGCTTTGTTTAAAAAATGTAAATTATGTATAATAATAATTATTTAGTGTCTTTTAACAATTAATTTTTAACTTTATTATAGTTCATAAATATTCATATTTGGAACAAACAGATATCTTGTTTGTATTAGGATTTTGCAAAGAAAATTGTTTGAAAAGTGTTAGATGTTGTTTTGATTTATTTTATTAATTGATATTATTTAATTTTTATTCAATTGAGTAAGCTTATTTACTTATTAATGAGTGCATAATGTGCATACTATATTCATATTTTATTTTTTTGCACAAGATATCAAAAATAAGTAAGAGTCAAAAAAGTTTTTAAATCTAATGCCCTTTCAAGTAGATTTTTTTGGATTTTATTGGATGCACCAATAAAAAAATATTTTAGTTTTTAAGTGATGGTACTACTGTTTTTTATACTTCCTGTCAATCACTAATGGCCACAATAACTGAAATGATGTATGGTATTATGGTACTTATTAATAATAAATTTCATTCAAATCAAATAAAGTGTTCAATTGTTATAAACAAAAGAAATAAAAAAATTTGAAACTTTGAAGCCAAATTCCGGTTTAACCGTAAATTTTTGGATATAGATAAGTTGCGTTAAATCGTCATATTTTGACCCCAGGAATCTATTGTCCAGCCATTTCCCCGCATTAACGGGACACCCTGTATAATTTTGTATTTGCAGATACCATCTAGGATTTTGCTGTTTTAATTTGGTTTTAAAACTTAAGGTATTTTTGAAGTTATGGATCCTTATCTATGAGAATGGTAGCGATTCCTTTATCTGTTTATTGTTTCAAGTTTATATTTTAACTTTTAGTTTTGTCATATTCTTGATATACCACAAATTTTAGACCTTTACAATTAAATATTTAATCTAAAGTAATTCCAATATTTCTGTGTTCTAATACCACCCAATATTTTGTTGCTTTAATCACATCTTCCCTTCTCTCTTCGATTAATATGTTAATACACTTTATATCCAATGAAGGCGTAGAAATGACGACTTGATTATATCTAAGGTAGTTAAAGGTATCTAGACTATTATAATATTATGAAAAGCAGATTATATTTCAAAAACAAGATACTCAAATCAAAATATTTAATAGATCCCACAAGTAAATACCATCAATTAATCAAACAATTTATTAAATAATCTGAAAGCATACCAGATGATAAAAAATATCAACTTGAAGAATTTAATCTTAAGACACTTGTGGAATGTTATATGGAATGTCTAAAATACATAAAGATAATATTCTTATCCGAACCGTAGTTTCCATTTCTCAATTGTCTACCTATAAGAGTAAGGCAGCCTATAACAAGTAGGTCGAAATTTTCAATAAAACTCAATAGAATCTGTTAAAAAAGTTATAATTATATAGAGTATTATTTGATGTTATTAAGTTTATTTAGGTTGATATCAGTACTGGAACTCAAATAAATTATAAGAAGCTATATTACAGGAGATACTACAAGAAGTGAATTTACTGAAGCTAATACACCCCTGTCTTTATTAAAATGATTTCCGATTTAATAACAAATTTTGTACGAAAATAAATGATCACCTTTATAAATTTATATGAGTTATATTGGATTGACGAGGCTGTTACTTCACGAAACTACATTATGCCCTTAAATTACTAATCTGCATGATGAAACCACGGTGTGGTGAAATAATTTTAGCAATGTCTACATAATAAAACAAAACTCTTTTAACATCCGTGTTTTATTTCTGTTATTAATTTAATTTAGTTTATGAGTTGATTTTAAAGAAACATTCACTTCTTTTCTTTCCTGTTCTTAAACATAAACGTTATCTTATGGTGAAGATATGTGGAAGGCATTTTATGTGTTTGAGAAGGCTCTTAACGACAACTCAACTTATTTCTATAGGAATTAAATAAAAGTCACAAAGGAATACAATTTACAATGGAAACGGAATAGAATGGGACAATAAATGTTTTAGATTTATCAGTAAACAACATAATAAAATACAATGTTCCATTTATAGAAAATTACAGCCATGAACAAATGTTGTAATATACTCATAGCAAAGAACTTAAATTAAACATTCATCTCTTAATGCCCATTTGTCTTATGACGATCTCATGTTAAAGGATCATTTGAAAAACTTGAGTATAATTTACTATATCCCCATTAGCAATAGAAACATCTAGTCAATAAAAGAATAAAATGAATAAGAAGACGAAAATTAAAAGCTGTTTACTATATAATCCGACTACATGGATAACTTACGTATAATAAATACCAGTATTAAAATAAATAATTACTTTTGTAGACGATTAGAATATTAGGGCCTACATTTTGGGTAAAATTAAGCTCAATAGCTACGGGCATTCAGATTAAATTTCGAATAACAATGGAACGGCGCGCTTATGTACTTAAGCATATGCAGATTTAATTGCTCCGCAAATAAACCTGTCTATTCATTCCGACACATGACATCATTTCGGCATTGTCTTATTTGAGTCGCAAACAGTTAGTTTAAATAATCCGGCGACATGGCGATCAGTATTTAAATAAAACAAGTATTTGCTATAAGATATATAAAAACACCCATTGCAGAGATTTCACTTTAGTTTTATTATACTAGACTAGTTTCAATTTATATAACTATGTTGTACATACTATTACATGATATATTTATGTTTTTTTTAAGAATAATTTTAAAATAATAAGTATAAACTCTTGAGTACGTTTAGCACTTTTTTCACTTATAATATAAGTGAAAAAGTGCCAAATTTGTGTCGTTTAATCATAGCAACATTTCAGATACTCGAACAACTTAATTAATTAATAAACACGTTAGAATTCACTTTCTTCACAATTTATGAATTCTAACGTGTTTATTAATTGAAATTTCTCTTAACGTAACTCAAAAACCAATAATTTTAACTTAATTAATATTTATCTTGAGTAGGTTCCTTATAAAATATTTGATAGTGATAGCTGGGTTGAATATTTATTTATATTAAGATTTCGTAAATTATTTTAATAAAATAAAATATATTGTTGTGGAAATATTAATTTAATAAAATATTCCTAAAGCATACTACGTGTTTAAAATATCTAAATTGCTTCTAATTAATAACGATAGACTTGAACATATGCTAAGAAAAGATAAATAAAATTATAGAATTAACAAAGTGTAGTTATATTAAGAAATCTTTTAAATATTCGTTCTATCAACAGTGTAACTCACGAAATATAAATTTTATAGTAAGTGTTTACATTTAGTGTTTATAACAAGAATTACCATTATTATGATTAAATATATCCACTTATTCATTATTTATATTTTATTTTGAGCTAAATTACTCAGAATAAATAATAAAAACATTCGTGTGATAAACATTTTAAGAAAGGACAGAATGACGTGTACATGATGTTTATTCAGAGAAATTGTGATTTAATCACCGCATCCACCACTACCGTTCTATTTGTTTAGATGTACAAATAATCTCCTTTTCAGTTTAAAATTATCAAGATTTTCAGTTGACGAGTTGCAAATCTAAGATAATTCAAAATAATAATACGCGTCCTGCATAAATTATGTAAATTTTAGGACGATCCAAACGAGATATTTTCGCAACCCGTTTATTTAAGTAAATTTATTCACCATAATAAATTATATTTGAATTTGTTTACTGTCAGATTGTGATTAACTCTATAACATCATTACCATACCTAATGGAGCAACTTATAAAATAACAATGTTTAAAACAAAAATACTATGACGGAAATACATTTATATCCACTTAAATGGTAGATTGATAGAAATGACGCTTAATAATTTAATTTGGGTAATAATAAAATCTCTATCGATATAATGTTATTATGTAGGTTAAAAGATATTGTTCCTGTATAGTTATATACAGGGTCGCTGATATGTATGGAAACGGTCGAATATCTCCTAAAGTAAGAAAGCTAGCGAAAAATGTTTAGATACAAAAGTTCTAGGGTTTTTAAAAAACTATCAGAATAAATTAAGTATACAGGATCAGTTATAAAGTCAGGACGAAACAAACTTGCCATTTCTTTAATGGAACACCCCGTATATTGTTCCATATTTCAATTCATCTCGAAATTCTACACAAAATTGGTATAACACATCATTAGGCAAAACTTGACCGTTTTAGAGATATCGAACTTCGAAAATCACGTTTTTTATAAATTCTACAAAAATAGTTAGCCATCAAGTTACCTGTCAAAGGTAAGTATGACGCAGCGTTGTTATGGAGATGGAAATCTCCACGACAACGCTGCATCATTACACACAAAAATGATTTCTGATTGGATAATTTTCGCGCAAAAATGATACGTTTAACTAAAACGTATATGATTTTTAAAGTTTGATATCTCTAAAACAGTCAAGATTAGCTTTATGATGTGCTATACCAATATTTTGTGTAGAATTTGGAGATTAATTGAAATATGGAACAATATACGGGATGTTCCATTAAAGAAAAAGCAAGTTTGTTTCGTCCTGACTTTTTAACTTATCCTGTATACTTAATTTATCTTTGTTCTGATAGTTTTTAAAAAACCCTAAAACTTTTGTTTGTTAGTTTCTTTTTTATTTTATTTTAAGTGGATTATTTGGGACTATTTTTGAATCTTTTCGAATTGTAAAATGGATTTTAAATTGGATGTAGGTAGATTAGTTCGGGACGAGTTAGATTATGACCTAAGAATTAGAGGTGTTACATCTTGTACTAAAGTCGCGACAGAGCCTCCAACTTTACGTGAACTTTTACGTTTGGAGAAATCATCTAGCTTTATCAAAGTGGAATATCCATTTAATGTGCTGCGGATTGTGTAACGTAAGATGCAAAACTTATTGAGGTTTTTGGCCCTGGTAGATAATTTTAATGACGTGGAAGGTCGTCTTCCTTAAAGAAAATTTCTGCAAAGTTAGTAAACATTCATGACAGGGCTAATAGCTGCATATCATCGATGGCATACGAGATTAGCAAACGTTCTGCAATTTTTGTAAACATTCTGTCGCACTCAAGCAAACTTTGGGTTCAGGCAAAAGCGAATGGTACTCCACTGGTACGAACCAATGTGCATAATTCATCAATAAGAGCTGCTGCGCATTCGTCTCGAATAAGCAACAGTTCAGATTCAGATTCCGATGAATCTTCCATCTCAAGTAATTCTGGAAAGTTGTCTGTGAAATCTGTTGAAGTTCAATATTGGAACTTTTAATGAGGACGTTTCACACGGATCTTTGGTCTCATTTTTAAAGAGAGTTAAGATTTGCGAGAAATATGTTCAAAATGTTGTTGTTTCGGCCAGCTCTTGATTTATTTGCTGGTAGTGCCTTCATTTGGCACCGTGCTAATCGTCAGTCATTTCAAAATTGGGAAGAATTTAGCATTAGTTTCAAGAGAAGGATTATGATGAAAAACTATTTTTGAAAATTCAGCATCGGACCCAGTGTCCTCGTGAGAAAATTGGTCTTTATGTTTCCGTTATGAAAAATTTGTTTTTTCGGTTTTGTCTGCTTCTGTCTCGGCAGAAACGCAGTTAAAAATTATTCGATAAAATTTATACCCTTTTTATAAAGACGCATTATGGTCGTTTCACTTGATGAATTATTGAAGTTAGCTGCTAAATAGTGTTTCCTCGCAAGCTTATGTGCCTCTGCCTAATCGGACTTAAAGCTTAGAGCCTAATTTGGCTTATGTGAGTTCAAGTGATGATCTAGTATCGTCTCCGGAGTTAACACGGGGTACACCGAAGCCATCGCGACAATCGATATTAAAATGTTGGAATTGTAATTCAGTTAGTCATCGTGCCGTACAGTCTCGTACTACCCGAAAGGTTTATTGTTTTCGTTGTGGACATCCTGATGTAACGCACAGTTGTCCTAAGTGTTCGGGAAATGCCCACTCGAGGAACTAAGCGATCGGTTAGTTTCTTGACAAGTATTTAACAATTTGATCACCTTCTTTAAGAATCATCGTCTCCACCAGGAGAGAAAATACAAAAACAATAAAGTTCTGTTAAACTACACCATCTCGCATGCGGAAGTTAAGCCTTATTAAGCCAGTGTGTGGCAAAATAATTGTCGCTATGTTCCGCCATAAAAAACTGTGTAAATTCTCAACCAAAGCGTTTCATTTACTACAGATATAATGGAATTTCACCATGTAAAAGCCTCCTAAATCAAATACTATATAAATGTTTCCTCTTAATTAACCCTAATGATCTTAATCGTTTTAGTATATGAATTCTTGACTGGCCATCAAGTAAAAATCCGACAATCACTAATTCTACTATTTTCTTTTCAGTAACTAAATGAGGCTTCCCATTATTCCCTCTACTTTTAGCATATGTTCAATTCTGCTCACTACTTATTTACAATTGATACTACTGCTACTACAATGATTGTGTGCTATTAATAGATAATCTTTTCTACCACCGTTAATTTGACTAAGCACTACGTTTTCTGTAAATTTGGTTTTTAAAATGATGCATTAAAGTTATTCCTTCAAAATTCAACGCGTTGCTCAAACATGATATCGCAGATTTTTGCCACAGGAGAAACTTCACCGATTTACGATGGGCATTCAACGTGTTAAGAAAGTGTATTTAGGATCAGAAGCGGAATCATCCACTTTGAAATTATCTCTAAAAGCATTTGTTATTGGTGGAATGACGGTGATAAGCGTTAACACTGGCGGATTAGGGATAAAAATGACAATCCGTCTGGCTCAGTCTGAACGTCTCCATCGAGGAGAATTGACCATGAGAAAGGATAAATACCGTCTTTCACAACGATAATGCCTATCCTCATGTTGAACATCGTGTCGTCAAATTGATCGCCAATAAAGTTTGAGAACTGTTTTCACACCTAATATATTCACTAACCTAAGCTTTTAGGACGATTTAAATGACTTAGTAACCGATATCAAAGCGGGAATTGCACCCAAGAACTGTGACTTCTTTTCCAATAGGATAATAAACCATCTGCCAAATAAATGGGAAGCAGTTTTTAAAATGGTAACTACCAAAATCTCACAATCACACATTTCTACATACCTAGAAAATTGATTGTTTACACAACTATCATATCCAATCCACTAGAGCAGGGGTCTCCAAATTTTTCAGCCTTATATCCATATCCATATTGCTGACTTCAGTGAGTTCCAACGGCCATTATCTATAATTTCTAGTCGCCCAACACGCGCTCTAAGCCATTGATGACAGTGCCGGGCCAGATTTGTCCCGCGGGCCGTAGTTTGGAGACCCTTGCACTAGAGTCTTGCACTTTCAGGCACTAACTTTTAAGAGCCAAGACACTGTTACTTTAAAAAATCATACACATATTCATCATATTATACAATATTGTACAAAACGTATTGTTGATTAATACAAAACGATTTCACCACGGGTCAAGTGAGTAATTAATACATCGTATGCAAGGTTGGAATCTCAATAATCTATTCGACAAGGGAACAATCAGGAAAAGTCAAGCTGAAAGGCGGTTTAAAGGGTCCAAAACGGGTTACACAATTAATGGAGATGAAGGAGAAAATGGATGAGCAATGAATTTCGAAGACCAGGCCCTTTTAGCAGCCTTAGAAGAGGACGAAAGCCTAATAACACGAATGACCTCTATGTCAACCAATACACGATCGTTCGTCATCTCAAAAAGTTTGAAAATGAGTGCAAATTGGCTGGATAGGTTCCCCATGAACTTTCAGACAACAACAAAACAAGCTCCGTTTCTGAAGAATTTTAACAAGGATGACAAATAATGGCTATTTTTCAAAAACGTGGAAAGATAGAGGGTTTGCGTGTTGCTGAGTGTTTCTATAAACATGAATACCAAAAGATTATGGGATGGGTATGGCTGGACAGAAGCGGAATCATTCATGGGAAATTATCTCAATCGGCATTTGTTATTAATGGAATAAAAGTAATACGCATCAACAGCGGCGAATTAAAGGCACAAATAGCAAGTAGCAATTCAACATTAACGGTGACGTCTATCTGACTCAGTTTGAAAGCTTTCTACTACAATTGAGGCGAAATGACTATTAAAAAGAACCATACTCTCTTTCACAACGATAATGCCTGTCATGTTGAGCATCGTGTCGTCAAATCAATCGCCAATATGAGATGAGAGCTAATCTCACAATTACACCTAAGCTCCTACAGACTATAACGTCAACTGCTCGTTGAAAAACTGACAACTGATTTGGATGACTTAGTAACCAATGGCAAAGCATGGATTGCATCCAAGAACCGTGACTTTTTCCCAATAGGATGGACCATCTTCCAATTGTAGAGATCAATATCAATCTGGCGGATTCTAAGAAAGGCTTTTAAAGTGAACCAAACATCAGAAACTCTTCCTAAAGACTAATAACCCGTATAAATTTTGACAGCATATTTGATATAAATAACATAGTAACAAAAAAACAAACAATACAATAAATGAATAAATAACTAATATATAAAACTATAGTTGACAAAATAATACAAAATAATATATTTTACAGATTAAAATTTATTAATAAAAAACACTTTATCAATATCAATAAAAACTAAAACTAAAGTCAGATGTTGTATTGGTATATATCACAGACTAGAAATTATCACAAGCGAAGTAAAAATACCATAAAACAAAGTTAATTATCAACAGCATCCATATTAAAAAATTCTTCGAAGGAGTAAAACGCATTTTTTAATAAGAAAATTACTGCTATTTTAAATTGTTTAATTTGTGTTATAAAAACATGTTGACAATCATCTCTGTATTTGACCCTACCCAGTATACGAACTGACTCTCTTTGCAGTCTGCAAATTCGAGGTCAACATGACGCATAGTCCCATGTTAACAGTCCATATCTTAATCGCGGCTCTAAAAGGCTAAAGTAAGCTATTTTGGCGATGCTCTCAGACACTCTAGCCATTCACTCAGACAAAAAATATTTTTTGCCAGAGATCCTACAAGATGAGATCCATGACGTTTCCAAGTTAGATGGGAATCTATTTAAAGCCCAAGAAAGAACCAATTTTGTTCGGTATCTTTCCTTAGACTAGAAAAGTTTTTTTTGTTTTATTTTCATTTAAAACGAGCTTGTTTTGTGATATGATCATTGCTAGAGCGTGTTTAGAATCGGTTTCTACTTTGCTTTCACCAGCATTGGTAACAGTAGAGTCATCAGCAAAGAGTACAATATTTTCCAGATTACTTTGAGAAGAAAAGTCATTAATGCAAATCAAGAATAACAGAGGCCCCAGGGGAACATCATAATTAATTCCAGAAGGTGTCGACTGAGTATGCTTATAATATACTGTTTTATGTTTGTTAGTTAGATATGACTTGACTAATCGTATGCAATTTGGTACGAAATTATAAGCTTTTGATTTACATAATAATAAGCTGTGAGATACACACTCGAACGCTTTACTCAAATCAATGAACGATGCAAACATCTTCTGGCCAAATATCAGGTTTTCTTAAGCCGACAATGCGATTAGATGGAAGCCCAACCTTAATAGATGAGTATTTTTCGGGACGTCTGGAATTAACAGCTTCACATGTTAAATCTTCAAAGCTGGAATTACGAAAATACGATGAAAGTTCATCTTTAGTTAATTTGGGGTCTAACATAACCACATGGAGATATTTGTATTGACAAACACCTTTGATTGCACTATTTTTATATGTTCCATACATTGAACGTTGACTTCTTTTGTGGTTTTTAACCAACTCCCATTTGTTGTTGTTTGCTTCTTCACTTGGTATTTCGGCATCTTTATTATCCATTAGTTGGATAAATTCTTCATTGTTGCGTATTTTTACATTTGTATTAGGTTTACAACACTTATCCAACGAACTTCTTATTAAAAACCTCCATCGACTTTGACGCCGAATTTAAATTTCTTTTGGATGGAATTTCGGCACTATCTACTACAATTACAGGTTAATTCAAATTATTACAGTTCTCTGTAATTTTCAGTATTTTAAACATGGGTTGAGTTAATTTTTTAGAATTTGTTCTTATACTATCTGCCGGTAGATGGCGGTTATGATTCGCACATTCGTCTTCCAGTCTTTTTCTTAATATTTATCTTGTCTTTTAGCTCTTTAATTAAAAATCTTTAATTTTAATTAACTCCCGCAGATAAATTAATACTTTCTCACCAATGCTGGGACTAATTGAACGCCTTATAGGTAGATGATAGTCCAGGCACGATGGATGGCAGCACTTCGGACACTTTTCACAGTTTCTCTTATCAACTACAGATTTCTTACACGTATTACACTTTGAATCAATAACAGATGGATTTGAAACAGTTGTGATTGTTGACACCATTTTTATTGTTTAATGTTATAAAAAAGACCACCAATAACATGGTATGAGAGCTGGAGCTCAGCATCCCAACTGCAGCTATAAATGTTGAAGAAAGAACAGGATCTAATGCTCAAATAAATCAATTTCAAGTTATAAATTGTTTAATAAGAAAGTAAATTCCCTATTGTTACAACATTTTATTCAATCACTGAGTTTTTTGCGTTTGATTATTATTATTCTTATTATTAGCTATTGGTGAATAGTTTGAACGAAATCTTTCAATTTACTGATTACAAACACAATTCACTAATCTATTATATTAAATTATTTGGACAGTTTAAACAATAATATATCAATTATAAAAAATCATAAAATTAGAACAATTCTCAATTATCAATTTTGATTTTGAAATATACAAATTGCCCATTTTTTTCTTTTCTTTAATATAAAAAGACATAGATCCAATACCCATTTAGACCCAAACGGTCGAAAACGACCAGACAACACTTTATCCCAAATGGTCGATTTCGACCTAAGCCATAAGTCCAAAAAAAAAGTAGCATTTAATAATTTTCTTTTATTTTCATCTTAGATTTACTAGTTTTATCTTAAGAAATAATGACAAAAACAAAATAATTAAAGAAAAGTTTAGGGCACATGGGAGTATAATATTTATCGAATTACGGGTCTAAATGGGTTAAATTTGTTTTTTGGACATTAAGAAAATTCGTTTATAGATAAAAAGCAATTGCTTCTTTATATGTTGGGAATATTGCGAAGATGTATTTTTTTCCTAATAATAAAATAAGCAGGTTCCTTAGTTTTTTAAGGAAATATTACATTTTTACCCACGATATTCTTAAAGGATTATAAATTAAAATTATTTCTCTCTGAAACTTTTAGACATTAAAGTTTTTTTTGAAGCACTCTTTAAAACAAGGTCATTCTATATGTACTAGTTTAAATAAATCTATTCGATACTTAATTTAGTTTATCCAACTCGACTAGCTTAAATAATGTATTTCTGATTTCGTTATAGTAATTTCTTTAAGATTATTAACAATACACAATACATTCAATAAATACTGACATATAAATAAATTAGTTAACAGACTGGTTACAAAGAAACCTGTTTGATTACTATATTACTTTTTGTGTTAAATTTGTATATTGAAATTTAATTTGTTTAAATTTAGAGCAGTTTATTTTATAGCTACATTATTTTTAAAGTTATGTCTGTTGTACCATAAATAATATTCCTTAATTATTTGAATTATTTATTTTTCTAATAATATTTAAGCATAACATAAAACATTTGCAATTTTTTTTTTCTCTATTTTATTGTGTCAATAATAGTGTCATAATTTTTGTAGTAAAATTATAAACAAAATTCATTCAGACAATTACAATGAATATACTGCCGAATTTATACCCTCATACACAGATAAAATTGTGTTAGTCGTCTAGATCATAGATGTATGGTCTTTTCCTGTTCTTAACTAAAATATTATTTTGCAGCTCTATTCATGTTTTATTTTATTATTTCAGAGATTTTCTTATCTTAAACTATCCTTTAAGTTATTCTTACTGGTATTTTTCTTCCATTTGTTGTGTTTAAATAACACCGAAATAATTATCTGGGAGCGTCAGTGTTTTGTTCCGTCACCTAAAATTATGATAATGAGCGTTGCGCCCAATTTATCTCGACGACAACGTCCTACTGGTGTGCGCATTATCTTTAAGGACAGAATTTTTGGAAATGCTCACGATAATGGATTGCTATCTGGTTAATCATACGAAATGACAACGATGCAATGCCATTTAATCGAAGAACTTTCTAGTGTTGCAGACGGCCTTCGTCATAACCTTAGCATAAATATCGCTCGTTCGTCCGATCAATACAGCGAAGTGATGTTAAAATATCGTATTGTGTTTTACACAGTATGTACGGTTTATTATTATTATTGTATAATTTCAATCTCCAATTGTTAAATCATGCCTTCCTTTATTGTTATAGTAGATAAAGAAAGAATATTAAAAGTAAAAGTTTTAAATAATTTAACACTAAATAATTTATTTGAACTTTAAATAAGTTTCTGAGATATAATACAAACTCACATTAAAAAAAATGAAAGCCATAGCTTTTTATAGCTTTATTAGAACGATATTTTTTGGTTGATGATACAGGTATTAATCATACAAATATTTGATATTTTTGGGTTTAATATATTAATATATTAATATTATAAAATGAAATAAAATTTTTAATAATAATATCTATAGTATAATAAAATAATTTGAATATTCAAAAATTCATTATAAAATGTAATGCATTTCTTTTTTTAAGTGAGTCATAAGAAGAGAAAGATAAAATATTATTATTTTTCTCAGAAATATTATGCCATTCACAATTTATTTATGGTTTTCCGTTTACCAACTTAAAGAAACCAATGCAAACGAATTTAGAAGTTATTTATTAAATATATTGATAAATAACTTCTTAAATTTACTGTACGTTATAAGCTAATGAATATTATACTCCATTTGTGTAATAAGAAAATTTAAATAATCAGTTTCGATTATTTCTCTTCCAATTTAAATTAATCTTAATTAATAAAATGCGATAGTAAAAATTGAAATTATCAATAATTTCAATAAAAATATTTTTAAAAGTGTGTATTATTATTATATAGTGCTATAAGAGACAGTCAAATAGTTTAGTTTACTCTATATTACAATTTTACTTGTTGTTGTTTTGATTTTATTTTAATTATGATTAAATGGAATTTTCTCTATTTTTTAAACAGATTACTGATAAAAATAAGTGCATTACAAGATATTATCAGAAGGCAAAGAAGCTTTCAAATGAAATGATCTTTCAAGTAGTATTTTAAAATTTTTTAAGGTATACCAATAAAAACATATTTTAGTTTTTATATTGTTCTACAATTTATTTTAAATATTTTGCCAATAAATGTTAGTCTTAATAACTGAAATGATCTATAGAGTTATCCATGTGCTCTTCTTCATATTCACTAGAAGAAAAATTTCAATGAATTTAAGCGTTAGCAATCTTCTAAGACCATTAGAATTGTAGGAAATAAATATATTGTCGAGGTTAAGAATGTTTCTGAAAAGTTTTAACGGTAAGAAAACAAACTTAAATCACCACTGCGAGGGGACCGAAATTCAAATAAATTTTCGTTTGAAAGTGGTATTACTGTATCAATTATCTAGAATTTTTGTTAGAAATATCAATGAGGTTAATTATAAAAAATATATTTTGATTAGGCTAGCATTCGCATTTGATGAAGGTGGTTTATATCCAAGGTCCAAAAGACAATAATATTTTGGTGAAATAATTTTATAGCTTTGTTTTATTTTAATTTGGAAAAGGCCTACACAACCACATGACGTTATAACATTGATGGAGATCAATCACCTGCCTACATTTTTCCAGTTGTTTTGTTCTGACTCTATTTGTATTATTACATACAGATGTTAACTATTACGTCTAATTATACTATTTAAATTGCAATTGAAATGGTTTTATTGGAAGGAGGCAGGTTGGTCCTTATCCATGTAGCCAAACTGCTCATCTGGAGTATGTTGCCAGAATGTTGGCTTGTAAATGGGATCGACGGCGTCTTCTGGGAAAGCGTCCCTGTAGTCTTCCATGGTCATTTGGTCGTATGGAAGCAGGGAGGCCAAATGAGCCAATTGCTTCTTGTACTCAGAAATACGATTGTTGGATTCAGTTTTGAACTTCTCGATATCACTGTTCATCTCCTTTTATAGTGAGTCGACTTTGCTGGAAACATTATCTGGTGGGTAGGGGATAGTGAGGGCAGAGCTTTTGGAAATCATCGACCATTACAGCGACTGGCATCTTGTTCTTGTAAAAAGCCTAATCGATCGCTGGGGGTTTCTCGGGATGGGCAATTACACGCCTGAGATACGGATCGGATTGGGCCTTGAAGGCGGTGAAAAGGTTCTTCTGGTGCTCGGTGAGGGCGGCCCAGTTGACGGTGTGCTGGGTGATCTGCTTCGCTGCCATTTTCATCAAGAAAATCCAAAAATCTGAGCAACGAGAATGGTCAGGGGGCTTATGTATGCACAGGAATAGAAAAACGACATCCCCGAGGGATCTACAATTGTATAGTCCTTTTCACTATTGAAGTAAATGACTTTGCAATTGATATTGTTGGTGATAAAATCAAAATTTTGATAATATTACAGAAGAACATTGATATAATATCATCATTGTTAGTGTGGTTATAGATTTTTACAGACTAAAATGGTTTGTGTTCATTTTTTTCATCTGAGGAACCTAATCTAAAAATAAATAATCGATTTATATCCATTGCCAGGACTTTTTAGGTCATTATAATTCCGCCTTTTTGTTAATAACCTTAGCACAAGGTGCAAATAGGCAGTTATTTTTAATGGTAAGATGACGACACTGACTGGTTTTCAAATTTGGTTTATTTTAAACGCTACATATGCTTCTTTGAAATAAAAATAAAACATTATAACTATAAAAATTTGACGGTGTCATTATCTTAATAAATTGTAATTCAAGTATTATCACTTTCTTCTTAAATTGTTTTTATTGACTAGATGTACATTACGAAACACGAAACACGAAATGTACATCTAGTCAATTTACTACAATAATCTTCACGTAATTTAAAAAAATATATTTTCATTATCTTAATATTGAACATTGGATTTTCAACGACTAAGTGCCTCAACAATCAATGAATATTTAATGGTAATGGATGGCTCTTAGAAGAATTGTTGATTGAACTACATAAATAAATTACCATAAGAAATGTTCTACTTTAAATAGTGTGAGAATATTTTTTCTGTGAGGAAAAACAATTGGTAGACGTCTTAATTCGAAGGTACTTAACATTCGGTGATAACCATGTATTTTGTCCTGTAGCTTTTCATCTTCCAATGTATCTTGCTCCTGTATTTCATCTGTGAAATTCACACAGGAAACCTTGTCTAAAAATAGATTATTCTTGTTACCGGCGTTCAGTTTACCTGAACGTGGTAACAAATGCGTAATTATATTTTAATCCATTTTACGAGCTACCCATTGCTCCTTATAATAATTTGCATAAATTCCGCATTATTGAAATAATCCAAACGAGATAATTTTCCAAAATGTGCAGCTGCCAGTGCCGAACAATAAATCGGACCCTTTTTCGGCGAACGAGGATAATTACCTGTTCCAAGAATTACCGTGCCTACGTGACAAGAACAAAGCCGCGGTACCTGAGATCACCATATAAAACCAGGCCCGACCATCGCTCTTCACCAGTCGTCTGCCATCAGCAGCGGTGGTCGGCCTGGTCGGCTTTGCCGATCCAAGCCTCTCTTGTTCTTGTATATATTGTATATTTTTCTATGTCTATTTCCTGTCTATCTTTTGTAATATATTTTCTTCTTCTCTGGCCCCATGTTTAATTTACACACTTTCTCTTGTTCTTAACTTTTTTCACAGCTAGCCGGTGCCCATACGTTGACGTGGCGTGGAAGCCCAAGCAAGTATCACCGAAGGGAAACTGTTTAATCGAAGCCTGCGGCTGCTAATCGATGGTGAGCCTCGCCAGGGACCCCTGGGCCGCCTCCAGTGCGTGTTGGTTCCAGAAAGTACCGTCGGTGCTACTTCCTTGCCAGTCCGTCACCAGGACGTCTTCCGCGTCCACCGTTAACATTCTATTATTCGAAGTAAAGACTATTTTTAAGCCGTTTTCGGTTTCAATCATTCCATCTCCTTAGTAATAACCTTGTGAAAATAACTTCAGCACTGAGCCTATTTTTATCTTGTAGCTTTTAATCCACCAATTCGTTGAATGTATTTGCTTGGCCGAAGTATGTGTTGCTGCATAAGTGATGGATTTTTCTGTGCAGGAATACAGAACTACTGGAACCGATAGTTACGCGCTTAGTTTACTATTCTCACTAACTGCAGCTCATGTATAAGCACGAATTGCATGATTTGCCAAAGTGGGTGTTGATTATAAAAACGCAGATGTTATGGATTTGCAGAAGGTTCGGTTTTAGAGCACAGAATGGTAATTTACTATCCCTAGCAGCTACTTTTCTAATATTTGGTTGAATTATGTTGCTGAGTTTATGCAAAGTTAATCAACTTAGTGTAGTGCTCATTGCAATATTCAAGAGGTTATATTTTGGGCTATTCTAAGAATATTTGGTGTTTTGATGATTTTTGAGAACCTGCTTTGTTTCGAAGATATAAGAGGAACAAAATTTTCGACATTAACAACATTTATTATTTTTTAATAATAAATGTTGTAAACATGTAAAGTTTCTTATTCTAGAAAATGAAAATGACAACTCTAGCTAGGTATAAATTATCAAATCTTCTCATTGACTCTTTCAAAAACACCAATGTTATTTCTTATTGTGTTACATCCAGCAATTATCTCATTTTGCAAGTGTTCCATATTTTAGTATAAAGTAATGTTGAAATAGTCCCATAGGAAATAATCCAGGTGGTTTAAGTACAGGGATCGAGCAGGCCATGAATGAGGTCCACCGCGACCAATCGAGTGATACACGTATGTTACTGTTGAAAACTCACGAGCAACCACATTAATATGCGCTGGTACATTAACCGCATTGCATTTCTTATTGCGTACCATTTGTAACAAGAAAATTGAAGTCGCGTTTGTTCTATCATGTCACAATACACTTCGCCAGTACTTCTTTCGGTCCAATTAGCCAGTCATCCACAATTCCAATCCAAACTTTCAACGAAAACTAACGTTGAAAACGATCTCCAAGCATCATATGTGGAGTTTTTGTAGCCCATATATTATTATGAAAATTCCTATCGTATTTCTTGAAAAATTCATTTGAACCATCAAATGAATTTTTCAAGAAATGTGTGCAAAATCCTTTGACAGATTGTAATATATGGGGGAAAATCAACAACAAATACTCTCTACGACCTTTTCAAACAGTTCCATTAAATACGATCAAACTATTTGTAATGTGTGTGTAAAATCCTTTGACAGATTGTAATATATGCGGGAAAATCAACAACAAATACTCTCTACGACCTTTTCAAACAGTTCCATTAAATACGATCAAACTATTTGTAATGTTTCGACTAGAAGTACCTGGATCTTTCTCTATCATGTTCAGCAAGTTCTCTACCACTTCTACCGTTCTAACTATTATTGATCTTTCTGGTCCTCCACATTGTTTTAATGTGCTTTGTGTTATGAAGACGTTGATGAATATTTTGAAAGGTTTTTCTACCAGGAACATTACGGCCAAAAAATCGTTCAATGTACAATCGTCTAGCTTGTAATGAATTGCCCTCAGCAAGTCCATAAATAAGGTGCATTTCTGTCATATCGGCGTTCGTATAGAGATCCCAATAAAGGACTTTACAAACAAAAGTATTACAGCCACAAAATAAACGCCAAATCGATGTTTAAACTGTATTTTTTTTTCGATATCTGCACTTGCCTGCTGTTAGTGAATTTTCGACTAAATAAACTTGATAATATTCTCCGAAGTCAAGTTTTTGATATTATGGGTAGATCATTTTCCAATACCATTTTTAATTGAGGAATGTTTTCTAATATTATTATTATTAACGTCTAAAGATGCTTTTTTTTAAATGGTGGCCATAAAGCTAATGAAAAAATAAGTTTGTTTTAATCCTTTAACATAAACCAATAAGAGAATTTGAGAATTATACAGGGTTATTCACGCTATACGGCACGGAATATTGTGGCCAAAATACGTGGCTTTCAAAAAGTTTTACTTTAGGGATATATTGGGGTCTATTAGGGCTACTTTTTAAAATTACTTTCATAATATACAGGGTGTCCCAAAAACCCTAAACGTATCAAAGTTGTGTTTTTTTAATGAAACACCCTGTATTTTATTGCATTTTTGGATCCTTCGATAAAAATAAGTGTGTGTTTTAATAAGGTTTTTATTACATAAACCTTATGGTTTTTGAAATAATTTGAATTTTGTAAAAATGTAACCTAATTTTCATGTTTCAAATACTTAAAAAATAATTAAGTTATGCATACCAAATTTACACTGAAATGTAACAATAGATCATATTTTATTTTCCAAGTATAATAAATTTGACATCTTATACCGGGTGTAAAAAAATTGGAATTAAACAAATGAGAACTTTAAATAGCTATAACTTCATTTATTTAAATGGAACGCTATATTTATTAATTTATTAGCAAATGCACGTTTTAATTACCTTTCGAATGGTATTTAAATCTTAATTGTTAAGTATTCTCGTTTTTGCACAAAACGCCAAAATATTGTTTATTGCACCGTTTTAGTACTTTTTAAGTAAACATTTTTATGTATCTAGTTTTCTATGGTATTTAAAAACGTCAGATAATTAATTTAGTCTGTCATTTTAGTTTAAAAAGCCTGTCTTTTGTTATAGTTGTCTTATTTTGCATTTTTGTGTTAGATCGTTAGTAATCGTTATTGTTTGAACATCGCTGTTGTATTTTTTGGTAAAAAAATGAAGATTTACTCAAAAGAAGGGGTTATTGGAATTATTTTCATGCTTGGAGAATGGTCATCAAAATTGCTTATTAGCTTGTCGAGTTTATACTCAAAGGTTTCCCGAAAGAAATCACCCTAAGCCAGCCATTTTTGAGAGACTATTAAACCAGTTTAAAGAAATTGGAAGTGTCAGTTATAAAAACCTCAGTATAAGAAAATCTGTGTAAATTTTTATTTTTTACTATAACATATAACAACCATGTTCAAACAATAACGATTACTAACGATCTAACACAAAAACGCAAAATAACACAACTATAACAAAAGACATCCTTTTTAAACTAAAGTAACAGACTAAATTAATTATCTGACGTTTTTAAATACGATAGAAAACTAGATACATTAAAATTTTTACTTTAAAAGTACTAAAACGGTGCAATAAACAATATTTTGGCGTTTTCTGTGAAAACGAGAAGACTTAACACTTAAGATTTAAATACCATTCGATAGGTAATTAAAACGTGCATTTGCTGATAAATTAATAAATATAGCGTTCCATTTAAATAAATGAAGTTATAGTCATTTAAAGTTCTCATTTGTTTAATTCCAATTTTTTTACACCCGGTATAAGATGTCAAGTTTATTATACTTGTAAAATAAAATATGATCTATTGTTACACTTCAGTGTAAATTTGGTATGCATAACTTAATTATTTTTTAAGTATTTGAAACATGAAAATTAGGTTACATTTTTGGAAAATTCAAATTAATTCAAAAACTGTAAGGTTTATGTAATAAAAACCTTATTAAAACACATACTTATTTTCATAGACGGATCCAAAAATGCAATAAAATACAGGGTGTTTCATTAAAAAAAACACAACTTTGATACTTTTAGGGTTTTTGGGACACCCTGTATATTATGAAAATAATTTTAAAAAGTAGCCCTAATAGACCCCCATATATCCCCAAAGTGAAACTTTTTGAAAGTCACGTATTTTGGCCACAATATTCCGTGCCGTATAGCGTGAATAACCCTGTATAGCTTGTTTTGCTTGTCTTCACGTTAGAAATTTTGTCATAAGCATTATTTTAACCAATATTGCCTGTAATTTGAAGTTGCTGGCAGATGCATAAGGCATAGGGCATTTAATTTTTGCTCATATTTAAGTTCTTTTTAGAACTACGGAATAAATTTATACAGACAATAACCTTAAAATAAACAAGTCAAGTACAAAAGGATGAAAAACATATCAGGATTTTCTTATGCGTATTTAGTAGGTTTTACGCGTAGTTGATATTGCTTATTATAATACACATGAACATTACACATGAACTTAAATTAATAAATTACTTTTTTAATTAGAAAAAAATGTAAAGCATAAAAGGATAATTTTTTTTAAAGCTATCCAAAAATTTTATTATATTATTAGCAAAAAAATAACGAATGGGCAAAAATAATTAAAATAAAAAGATAGGTGACAATATTTTTTTTATTTTTCAGAAAAGTATGGAAAACAGGATAGAATGATTTTGCAAAAAAATGTTTGAATGTCATTCAATTCATTTACAACTATACAAATATAGAATAGAATATAAAAGAATAATTATTATTCTGAACGCCATTTAAAATATATTTTTTAATATCTTACCAAAGAAATTGGAGAAACTAAACAGAATAATCTTGACAAAAGATATAAAAAGCAAGAGAAATAATAATTATTTTTAAAAGCTGCCTAAAAAATATTTTATTTATTTATTTATTTATAAGTACTTTATCAAACTTGCTTTACAAATACAATTCAAAAAAGATGAAACAAAAATATACGAACAATTTCAAAAGGCGAACTTCACTCTTGATGAATGTTCTTCCACCCTAACCTAAGCTATTGCATTTTGGCAAAAAAAGGAGAATATAAAACAATAACTGGTTTACTAATTTAAAAATAAATGAATCATTATTATTTTAAAGCTATCCAAAAGTATCTGATTGGAGTAATCTTGTCAAAAAATGTAAAATATAAAAGATGACTATTGTTTTAATGTAAATTAAAGCCTTTTGTGAAATAGATTGAAATTCCAAATAGAAAATTTTTGCAAAAAAAGTTGAAAAATAATTGTTGTTTTAAAGATTTTGTCAAAGAGGTTGGATAACTGATAAGATCTTGTTCAAAAGATGTAGACGCTAAAAGAATAATTATTATTTTAAAGTTCTTATCTTCTAAGCTTTTACCAAAGAATTTGGATAATCTTGATCAACAATGTAAAATGTATGAGAAATTTACAAACTAACAGTAAAATGTCATTTTTTAAACTAGACTTTTTGAAAAAAGTGTATATTTAAATTTAAAAACATATTTAGATATTTACTTCTAATGAAAGTTAGAATTTAATAGATAATGGAAGTTAATTTTTTAACATGAAATTTTTAAACGAAAGCTTTTCAAATAGTTAATATAGTTTTCAATAGTTACCAAAAAATACAAAGAAATTATTCAAGCGAATTATGACTGCAAGTAAATATTATGTTAGCAATACAATAAGACATACAAGTAAAGTATAAGCCTAACGTAATAAGTGGTATTAATAAACGCAATGCTATACGAATAGATATAACATTGATAAAATTAACATTAACAGCTATACAGCTCCAGAATCCAGAAGGACGAAACGCAATGCATCTGGACTGGCTTTAAGAATTTGACTATGCTACTGAACATTAAGCTGTAATGACTTACAGGAACGCAGATGCTTAGAAAATTGTAATCACTGTAAGAACGTAGAGTCAAAAGTGAGCCAAGTAGAATAAATAACTATAGCAAGCGTCTGAAATATAGGGGAGATCCAGAAGGACCAGGAAAGTTAATTCATTAAAATACTCGTGTTAAAGTGTAAGAAGAAGAATACGATATGGGAAGAAACTGCAAAATTATCTCCAGAATTGAAATCATCCACTGTTGGATACTTATGTACCAAACAAAAGGTAACTGAAAAGTATATTTAAAAACTTGGAGACAGATTCTCATCCCTACGGTCAATATGTAATATATGATGGAAGAGATTCATAGGAGCAGAATGTAATAAGTGATTAAAGAGATCGATAATGGATATATTTGTGGAATTTTGGTATTTTAAAGATTTTTAATGAAGAACGAAATTGATATTACTCGACTATTCACTAAGAAAATTAATTTAGTCAATAGATGGATAGATAGACAGATATATTGTTTTATTTATCCATTGTACTTACACAATAAAATACATATATAATATTTTCTTAGAAAAATCTTGATTGCATATGGAAAGGCTTTAGTTTATAAAAATATGATCTACTCTAGCCTACTGTTGCTTCGATGACACTGCTGCCGCATAAGGTCTCTTTGGTGAAGGTTGTTCCACATACACCTATTACCAAATCAGTTATGGAGTGCATATTGGCATTCTTTTGAAATTGACGGGGTTACCTTTATTATTGGTGATAATTCCATTCACTTGGGAGAATGCACAGATATCTTACATAGTATCTTAATAGATGTCTGAAGTATACAAACTCCATTATGTTTTTATATTTTTTTTTCAAGTGCGCTACGCTGATTAAAACTAGATAACATTTTTTCAATATTCCAATTGTAAGCAATCCAACTCGCTAATATTAAAGTATGTATCTATAACTTATAGCCGTAAAAATGATAGTGTTCATTACGTAAGTATTTTAATTAATACTACTTCGGAAGAATAGTTTTGGCCAAAATTATGGTTTCGCAAAAGAGGATAAACGTATCTCTAGTTTGATATAATTTTGACGATTTTGTCCTATTTAGACATTTTGGAAAGTTAACTTATGACAAGTTAATTATCAGTTTATTTAGTTAATTTATCTAGAATTTGTGTTCTTCGATAAACAAATATTTTATAAATTTATGGGTTTTATGGCTTTTTATTATCAACTAAAACTATTGTAATCGTCATTAGTGATTTTTTTTTTCTGGTCTGATTCAGTAGGAACAAACTCAACAATCTGTCAAGCTATTTTTAATTGGTATATCTTAAATGATTTGAGAGTATGGGATTTTTGTAAATTCTAGTTTTCGATATGGAATGGCAAATAGTTGTTGGGGTTACCTGGATACTTCTAAAAATGTAATGATGCTGTTGATTTATGACCGCAGTAAATTTAATTTTTGGATTGTTATTAAATTCTAAAAGACGTCAATAACAAGTATATAAATGTATACAAAGTTACCAAAGCATATATCAAATAAGCTTTATTTTGTTGAGAAATAATATAGTAATTTAGTAATTACTACTCAATTTAAATTTCCTACAAAAATTATTAATTAATAATTGTTGCTCTCTTCTTATAAACTCACAATTCCTTTCCTTATCAAGTAAAGTCACGATAATGACAAATATTTATACCATAAAACAATCTTGAATAATTGGTCCCACCTTTTAAGTGCTGGTTTATATTTTGTACCTATTTATAAGACTAAGCATTACTAAATATTTTTTTGTGGAATCTATTAACCAGTCTCGCAAAATTATGTGGTTTCAGAAAGTTGTGCAGATAAATGAAAAAAACTTATGCCAAATAGTGACAATTGTATTATCTCATTGCAGATTGTAATATAATTATTTATTGGCTTTTCTGAGAGGAGAGGAAATCTATTATGAACACCCTTATAGTCTGGTAGTGTCAGATTCTTACCGATTAATATTACCTGTCCGAGATTACAATTTTTATTTGTACATTTATATAATTATTTTTCACATGATAATAAACAAGAGGAAAAACAAGGGAATTCAAGTTTACCTTACAAAAAATTTCACCATTAATAACATTTACTCAACAAATACAAATAAGCGCAATAATTATGTCTAATAATACATTTCAAGGTCATAAGTAGACTTGAGCTCTGGTATGGCACCGTAAAGACCTATGAAGCAATTACTTTAACAATTTAATACTTATGTAGAAATACGTTAAAAAGTGCAATTAAATGCGTTTGAATTTTTAAAATCGTATTATTGATAAATTGTTTGTTACATTATTTCTACATTAAACCACCATAAAAAGTGCTGTAATTATTAGTCAGAAGTGACACCAGAAGCGTCGTGATTCACGTTAATATTGTTCTAAATAGTGACTCAATTCAGTTGTTTCAATTTAAGAAATTACACATGTTTATACTGTAAAAATTAATCCTTTGCAAATAAGCGAAGTCAAGATTTTATGCTGGGTATTTTTTAAGTATTTAAACTAGTTACTATGGAGAAACGTTTTACGTCGTGTTCAAAGAATTTAAATAAAGTATTTTGCAATTTCTACTATTACTCTAATTACTATAAACTTATTTTTCATTTAATATCTATAACAGTTTGACATGCATTTAACAATATATAAGATTTATAACTTGTAATTATGTTTAATATTCATTAATTGACGGCGTATTAACACTATTCAGTCAGAACCGCTGTGACAAAAACCAGGATTATTAGTGACTGTCGTGTTTCGAGGCACTAAATTCTCAAACACGTTTAGTAATGAACCAAATAATTACCTAATATTCCAGGTAAATACGGTCATAATCATCGGCTACTCGATTAATGCAAAATTTATTCAAAACGACCATTCCGTTAATGGACTTTCCGTATTTCCAATAACGACCCACCCACAGCATTTCTGCATAATGGGAGAAAGTTTTCAACCGAAGATTCGTACTTTAGTTGGGATTGAGGATATCCATTATTGCCGTTTAAATATAAAAATGCGCTCGCAATAGAAAATACGAAGCGTATCACGGAAGCGTCCCACGTACTTATATCTGAAAACAAAGTGATAATTCCGCAGTTTGTATCCTATGGAACGTTACACTGGATCTGAAGAGACAAATAAACTTATGATTATGAAATTGGAATGAGGAGAAATAATATTTCTGTGTCAATGTGTTTAATTTTAAAGCTTTGTTTCGTTTTTTAGATTTCTTAAAAAACCAATGGTCGACAGCCAATTGACAAATGTATACCAGATTTGTTATTGTATAGTCATTACTTTTCTTATGTATTAATTTGTTAATATAGATGTTTGTATATACATTTATGTAACCATTAAAATAATTATATTTCATATAACAATGATCTATTTAGAATGAAAATATTAAATAACTATTCAATTTCATTAAATTGACTATAGTTTAGACTATAAAAAAAAAACTTAATTTACAAAATCATAACAATTTTTAAAATTCTTGAAACAAGCGAAGAAAACATTATTGAATAGAATGAATAAATGTAGTCAGAATTATTTATATGTTTATAATTCTTTTAAATATGATTTATGCTATTATATATTGACAAAATAAAGTTTTAAAAGCCTACAGATAAATCATAAATTCTTAGAAATACTGAAAATATTTACATTTTTAGAATGACTAAAATAAGACATATTTTTTATCTATATATTAACATATTAAAAATACATCATATTCCAAATAAAAATGTAAACGATAGTAAATTATCACTAAAGTCAAGTCATAGAAATTTAAATCTCAAAATCATAATTTTCCTAAAAAACCATAAACTGAATATTGGCAATCCAATAATGACATATTAATGTTGTAATGTGTGTATGGTATTTGGTAATATGTTTCTAGGTGTTAAGTTGGTTTTCTTCCGCAAGGATAAAATAATAATTTTGGATCGTTTTACCATCCTCATTTTTGTGATGAAAATTCAGATCAACTTTAGTTAATCAACCATATATTCTTGGAATCACAATGCGATGATTTAACATAACCTATTTATATACAAAAGTTTACGAAATTAGTTAAAAAAAGTTATGAAAAATATTATTAATATTAATTATTATTTAGGAATTTTGAAGACTAATTCCGGCTCAACATTTTGTATATAGATAATGTTGCGACTTTAGCTGCGTTGTCGGAACCCCAGGCTCTCATTTACATTTTAAAACCTCCAAACAAGCATCCCCGAAAATTAAATTTGACACGATCTAGTTTGTTTCTTATCATCAACTCGTTAATTTGGCTTAGAACTAAGCCAGAGATATTAAAGCGACTGACTTTTCTAAAACCAAAATTAATTATAGTGTTTACTTTTTCTTATAATACATCATTAACCCTAATATGTTTGGTTACCAATTAAAGCTACTATTACAATACAGAATCTATAAATTCTTTATAAAACATTTCTGTTACAGATTTAGAGAAATAAGGACAAGAATATTATTCGAGAGATATATTTTTATTTTATTTATAATTTAAAAATGTAAATGATCTTGAAGTTAACGCATCCAATTTCAAAGAATTATCTGAGAGAGTATTTTCTGGAAATCTAAAAAATCGATTCATATTTTGTTTAGTTTCAGTTCTAGATCTTCCATTGAATATTGACAAATGCGCATTTGGAAAGCATCCAAAGAAACTTAAATCTTTCTGCCTAGTTTTAATATGATATGATGAAATAATATCAAATATTGTCGAATCTATTTTTTTAAAATTTAGGGCTTATACTTGGGTTTCTAGAAAGACAGTAGGGGGATAATATATGGAAGTTGAGAGGATTTTTGGAGAATCTTTCTGTTAGATAACGAAGGTGTTTTTGAATGGGGATAACTAAAGAGGTATGATATATGATCTGGTTAGAAAAATTGTGTGAAAGATTAAGAGGATGACGGAGTTTTTTTAGGATGCAAAGGGATGTTCGCTCGCTAACTTCAGTATTGTGACAGGTTGGATTGTTGGGATTGGGATAGAGAGCACAACCGTATTCTAGTAATGGGCGATAAATCATTTTATATATTTTATTAAGTTACAGATTATCAAAAATGGAAAAAGTGAATATAAATAAATGCGAATTACTCTTTGCATAATAAGTGGACAATAAATTAAGCTTTTTTTTTAAATTGGCAAATTTAATTTTACCAATAAACGAAATTAAGCTTTCTCACCTTGAAATCCATTTTTCTGTACGAAATTTCACCACCTAGCTCATTATGCCAGAGAGGAATTGGATAAATTATTATGTATACATCGCTTGACTATTTTAATTTCATAAATAAATACTCTAACTCCGATTTGGAGTCCGTTCGGACGCTCAAATGACAAGTAGGCGATTCAAGGCATAAATGATTTTGTCGATATTTATATGGCTTAAGCGTCTACTGATTCTGTTGCGTACTACTTAATCTTTAATCTAGCGTAAATTTTGACTTCATGTTGGTGCTTCCATTAAACGTATGTTTCAAACAACAATCGAAAGTAGACCTGTCATTGGTCGACTTTTCAAGAGTTACTTAAATGAGTTTATTAAGTAAATCAAAATACGTTAGTGCAGGTATCGATGATAATGATGAACCTTGCTTTTAATAGCAGACGTGCTAATATATTTAGGATGTTTCCCATCAGTAGAAGTTGGCTAGTGGCCAATATTTTCAAGGCAAATAAATCTCCTATCGTTTTATAGAATTATTATTTTGTTAATTTGCTCAACGTTTTAGGATAACTTTTGTTCAGAGAACCTGATTTCTCTGAACAAGTTAACCTGTAACATTGAGCAATCTTTAGGTTTACTTGAGCACCGAGAAATCATCTCTCCAAAACCGTTTAAGGAAGTCTGGGTTAATGTCGAAGGACTTCTAGATTAAACGTGATACTGCTGCAGTAGTAATGGAAATTTATGGATGATATGACTTTAAATAATAATACATCACGGACGGCTCAAAGACCAACAAAGGGGTAGGAGCAGGTATATACGGCACAAAACCTGAGGCAAAGATTTCTGTTAGTCTCACCAAGGACACCACGGTGTTCCAAGCAGAGGCGATAGCTCTTCACCACTGCACAAGAGAAATAGCAAGACAAGACACCAAAAGTAGGTTAATTGCCATATTACCTGACAGTCAGGCGCTGCTAAGAGTACTGAGCTCCACACAGGTCGAATCTAAGCTAGTGTGGACTGACTGTATACGTGCTCTTAATGAACTTGGCTGTCACAAAAGAGTAACAATCAGATGGGTCCCAGGACACGGAGGACATCCGGGGAATGACAAACCAGACAAACTGGCCAATCAAGCAGTAATTTTCCTGAAACCCTTCTGCGGAATCTCCAAAACCGCAGTCAAACCATCAATAAAAAAAATGGGTGGAGAGACAGGCCCATACCTGGTGGATGAACTCACTAGGACAGAGACAGGCGAAACAGTTCCTTAAGAAACAATCGCCAAAATTCACGACCGAACTTCTGAACCAAGACAGAAAAATGGTCAAAACAATAGTAGGTCTGATAACAGGACACTGCAAGCTCAACAAACATATGAGCAAAATAGGCCTGGTGGAAGAAGCACCATGCAGATTCTGAATAGAGAAAGAAGAAGACTCGTTCCACATCCTATGCCACAAACCCAAGCGCGGAGACCTATACCCAAACCCCTCTGGCAGGGCTAATAGGACTAATCAAAAAGGCAAAGCCACCCATATAACATCTATATCTAAACTTATTTAAGAAAGGCTGGGTAATTATCAGAGGACTTCTCGGTTAAACGTGATACTGCTGCTGTATTAATGGAAATTTATGTTTATTTATTATTTTTTTAGTTATCTATCTTTGGTCTTCTCTCTTGAATAATGCATATAAACAAATTAATAAAAATATAAAAATAAAACATACATGACGTTCTTCATGGCTGAAAGGTTTGTTCCAAAGTTAACGATATACTGTCGCATTTAACAAGATTAAGATTTTTGTAAATGTTCCAAAGGACTCAAATTTGTCTCCGATTCTGTACAAAATATAATTTTCCAGAGTAAATTTTTAAACATGTCACTGCAAACATAACATCCTAATTAGTATTCAATTAGCTCTCATTAATCCTTGGGCCAATTTCGTGGAGAGAGTAACTTGGACGACCGGATCCTTGAATCTTAGAAAGATGTGCTGTCTCGAAGAGACCTATGATCTGGACTAATAGAAAAGCGATCTTTGAAGCCTTATTTTTATCGGCAGGAGTTAGAAACCACCTTACAAAAAGGTTGATAGTATTCCTTTCCTTAAAGAGACAATTAATAATACGAAAATATTTCCTAAATCTAAAACAATAAGAAGTAGAAGAAGTGTTTATATAAGTGATTTGTTCTGAAGTCTCAATAAGACTCATTATTGTAGATTTACGAAATATTTTCGCATTTTTAATATATTAGTTAATTTTATACAACGACCTAACGACTTCAATACATTTTATTTAAAAAGATAAACATTTCCCTTGATAAATTTGCATTATGCTGATGAGATCTGGCTATTGTTTACAGGATAATTTCAAATTTTTGCAAAATGGATTAAATTAATCGACTAATTAATTAAGTTTAGAATTTAATATTTAGTTTAGGTTTATATCTAAAATACGATGTACAATAAATATGTATCATCTAGTCTAAAGGTAAGTTAAAAGAATTCTTTTTATTCATTTATGATATCTTAATGTATTGAAACCATTGGTCACTGAATAAAAAATCAAATAAATAAAAAGTGTGAATACTTTTGGCGCATATTATTGACCAATTCCGGTTTATATGTATTATCATAAAAAACATTAACTTAACATACAAAAATTACATAGCAGACTCTTGCCGTAATTGGTATTTAATAGATTTGTTTATGGCTTATGATTGTTTTTACTTCTGACATGTGTTTCAAACTTTTCCATTCATTATCAGTTAGTTACATTTGTATCCTTTGATAACGCATTCAAAAAACAAGTTTGTTATTATAGTCCCGTCTATTAGATATTTATTTTATGCGGTCTTATCTTCTTTCAGGTGTTTGATACTTAATTGATTTAAAGAATAATATAATTTTATTTAACAGATTATTTTACATTATATATGTGGCTTGGAGCTAAAAAGGCCAATGTCAAAAATTGCGTATTTAAGAAAATCGCATTGAAAGTTTTTTATCAAACATTATTTTAATTCTAACTGACATAAAGTACAAGTTGTATGTTTCAACTTTTTGACTCATATGCCGACTCAGCCAAATGTAGGTGTCTGGTTTTATTTTCTTCGATTAATCTGCGGTCTATCTCGTTTTCACAACATTTTAACTGCATAAGAAAGTGGTCGCATTTTGCGCATGTATCATTTTTTGGTTTATGAAATGATAAGTTGAATTCCTCAACAAACATTTTTCTGTATAGGGAGGCATTCCAAATGCAGTCGGTACAGTTGAGCAATCGATAGATCGGGTGATAAGTACTTTTTCTGAGTTTGGGATCGTGAATAGTGACTCTGATAAGAGGGAAATAGTTTTATGTGTTCTCTTATTAGGAGTTTATCCTTTTCAGGGATTTTAGGTTGGTTTCCATGTTTTCCTCGTTTATCCTCAGAACATATTTTGCTATTGCTTGACCGTTTCTTTTCAACAATTAATCTCCCTTTTTTTAAAGTGACGTGAATGTATTTATAAACATAATTTGACATAATTTGACACACTTCCATTCTTTTCCCGTTGATGTTCGTCAAAAAATATTTTCTAGAAAAGTTTCGTCTACTTTTCTTGCCGTCATTATGTCTTAATCGCTGAACATGCTTTTCCTCTTCTTCTGTGAAAACTGGTTTTGTCCAGAGCTAGACAATATAAAAATTTGTAAAGAAAATTTGTCGCTCGTCAGGGGTGAATTTCTTGAAACACTTCTTTCCCCTGCGTGATTTATTTATTTGATTTTCTGGCGAATCAACCAATTCTGCATTGTTAATAAGTTCTTCATTTACCAGGCCGATATCTAAACCGACATCTTCAAACTGTTCTCCTTGGTTGTTTTCAGTGTCCTCGTCACTGTCCGACGGTACATATTCATTACCACTATGGTCTTTAAACGGTTCTGAATCGCTTGAATCTGTATTTTCTATTATTTCTTCTTCCGGGCTCTAGTTATTATAACGAATCAATATAACCCCAAATCGGCAATATTAAATGAATAGTTCTATATAAAAATATAATGCAGTACTGAATCACTTACTATTGTCAACTGCACAAATCTGTAAAATCTGCCTTGTCCTTGAATTATAAGTATTCATTTTCTTTGTTTCACAAACACTTTATAAACTAGAATTGCGATAGAGCTGCAACCATGTAACGTTTATGATGGCTACTGCTGCTATGAAGGTTAAAGTTAAAAAGGCCAATGTTGATATTGACCCATTTATGTTAAATAAAATAATATCAGTAGTTGCAACTAAAAGGGCCAAAGTAGACACTGGCCCTTTTAGCATAAACTGATGTTGATGAATTCATAGCGACATTGGCCAAAATTAAATTTATAGATGTGCTATTGGTTGAGATTTGACATTGGCTGTTTTACCATCTAAAGACCGTAAGAAAGGAAGTCTAATGTATTGCTTAAATCAAAACTGCAAAATATTGACATTGGCCTTTTTAGCTCCAAGCCCTGTGGCTAGTGCAGAAATGCTCATAAAAAAAATTCTCATTATTAATGTTATTATTAAAAATCAATATTAAATTTTTATAAAATATAAGAGATTGTTTAAGCATTCAAAAATATATTATAGTAATATACCTTTTGTTTAGTAGTAGTAGTGTTTGGTTATTGACTGCATCGTCCTACGACCGTATTATTTGTGTATTCAAGTGTTTGTAAATGAACTTGTTACTCCGAATTGCCAATAATTATCTTATTGCATGTTGTGTTTAATATTGCAGACAATAAACATCCTATTTGTTTAAGTGAGTTAATATAATGAAATCCAACATCTTGTAGAAATTATTTATACTACACGTATCTTAGAAGCTCAATGTATCTATGTTTACTAAACAAGAATACATTTAAATTAACTTTTTCGTTAAAAACTCATTTGTTGACAAATTAATGTTTTATTTAAAATTATTATATTTATCTTTTTGTGGCAAAAAAATAATAAAACTGATATATTTTGATCGTCTTTAGTAAATATATTTCATGGTTTTTGGCTAGTTTTGTTATTTTAAAATTTTATTGTTGGTTATACTTTTGACAAAAAGTGTTTTTGGAACTTTTAACTCTTTGCCAAATGTTAGTTCATAATACTCAACTGCATTTTAGTAGTTTAGGAAACTTTGACACTGTAAACTTATTTTAGAAATAGCCATTAGCCATTATATTAATTTATCTTGTTATTTGGACCAGTTACTGGTATTATACAATTATATGTTTTGCTACTACTTAAAAGTATTTCAGAGTTTTTAATTAAGCCGGAAATACTCTACATTATTAATCGAACTCTCTTCGGTAAAATCATACAGTAGAGCTAAATTATACGCTATGCCAATTAATAATTTATTGGGATGGGTCAAGAGTATGCTAGGATAAATAATAATTAATTAGCCTAGTTTAAGAGCACTCAAGGACAATAAATTATTTATTAGGACAACTTAAAAGTACGTTAGGATTACGATTAACTTATTGGGATGGGCCAAGAATATAGCAGGGCTGTGAAAAATTAAGTTTATAAAAAATTAAACAAAGGAAGCGTTTTTATTTAAATTTCTAAGATGTAAATGATATAAGTGAAAATTATTAAAATGTCGGCGAGCAAGACAGGCGTACGTGCAAATGCTGCTACTTGTAAGATATTTTGTTAGAACGGAGTACAAAGATGTAATAAATAAATAAATAAGTGCAAATAGTATCGCATTATTCCTCAAAGTGAACTAAAGTGTGTGAAATGTGGAGTGACTATGCACCCGGGTTGCATTAAATACCTCAAGAATGTTGTTTAAATTAACAAGGAGTCAATAATTCACCGCACAGACACACAAGATGATCAGAGTGACAGCGATTGCAAAAATGGAGACGAACTCGACTCATGGTTCGCAAGTGGAGAGATCGTTGTTGAATTGAACGCGGTTACCGAGGTGAAACACTTGAAATATTTATTAAAAACTAAGGATGCAGTCATAAAATATCTTCAAAACAACGTTAGTTACCTTCAAGAACAAATAAAATCCCTTAATTAGTTGTTGATAATACAGTATGCCATAAGTTCGCAAGGGAATGTCACTACTGCCTCAAAAATTAAAATAATGCAAGCGATGGCCTTCAAGGAGATTAAGCCTCGGCAGTCAGAAACCCAAAAAAAACGGTCTAGAAAAATCTTCAAAAAAGGCCCATACAAATAATACAGTTGTTAAGGTAAATAGTTCAATGAACCACAAAAGAAACATACGACCAGAACAAAACAAATCAGCGACTTAAAATAAAACAGCAGAAACAGTACTCACACAACAAAATGGCATAAATTATATAACTATTGAAAAGACACAGGTCGAAGATGACATAGTTTATAATCCTTAAAAAATTACATTTGTAAATATAAAATAGATTATACTAAAGAGAAATTTATTACTCCACTTGAAACGAAATTCCCAAATATTCAGATCTTAGCAGAAATGCTAGAGTACGAAGATCGAAACACTAACGAAAAATATAAGTGATTTAAACTCGGCGTGCTAGAAGAATCCGCTCAGCTATATTCTGATCCAGATTTATGACCTGAAGGGATCATGTAAGCGAATACAATTTTTTTCGGAAGCCAATCTACCGAGAATGCTCTCAAATCCATAAACATAAATAATTATCTCAGCTGCACCAACAAGAACAGTCATCAAAATCAAGTTAAGATCCTCCATCAAAATGTAAGAAGCCGTTTAATGTGGCTGACTGCCACATTAAACGGCAACAAACCAAATGTATAATAAAATGTATTAAAATCCTTTAGTTCGTTGTAGAAAATTAAATAATAAATTTAAAAATACGATAACATTTCGTGAATCTACAACAATGAATCTTACTAAGACTACAAAACAAATTAATTTGAAACAACTACTTCTCTAGCTAATACTTCGACAGACATTGAATAATACAAATTAATTTTTTGTTCCAAATTTATCATAATATAGTCACTCACAAATTATTCAACGTACATTAAATCATTTTTAGTTCATTTTACAGAAAGAAATACGTTCAAACTAGTGTTATTATTCAATGTCTGTCGAAGTATTAGCTAGAGAAGTAGTTGTTTCAAATTAATTTGTTTTGTAGTCTTAGTAAGACTCATTGTTGTAGATTCACGAAATGTTTTCGTATTTTTAAACCAAATGTTATCTGCTTAACAGAAACTTGGTGTAAGAAAAATAATGTAAGATTTGTCCAATTAATTGGTTATCGATTAATTGCTGATTACACCCGTGTGCATCGAGAACATGGTGTATGCATGATTTTTGTTGATGCTAAACATAACTATCACAAAATAAAGAATTTTGACCAATATTGTGTTGAAATGGAGATAGAATGTGCGGGATGTACAATAAAAACTAATAATTTAAACATTTCTATCGTATGCGTCTATAGTCCAGCCACAGGTAATCTTAATATTAAAACTGATGATGTGCATACAAGCTTTGACCCATTTATTAATGATTTTCTATATTACTAAAACCTTGCATGCCCTAATAAAAATAAAATCTTTAATAATAACAATCAAACATGGGTAACTTTTTTTGGCCTCGGAAACAATCCAAATGGCCAGCCCAGGGGTTAAACATGGGTAAATGATGCCGTCAGAACGTCCTGCAATAATCTAAAACTGACTTACAGACTTATGACGGAAGCACCATTTGTCGACTTAAAGATTAAATATCAAAAGGGCAAGAAATATCATCAGAAGCTAGTACAAGACATTAAACGTAATATCTACAGTAAAAAATTATCAAATGCGCCAAATAAACAGAGAAACATCTGGAATATTATAAACGAAGAACTACATGGAATGAAAAAAACAAATCATTTGTAGTTGTAAATGAAGATGGAAATGAAACTACCGTCACCCATGCAGTGACAAACATCTTCGCTGCACATTATTCCAGTATCACAGAAAAAAAGCACTTCGGTGGCAAGTTATACGAGCAACTTCTTCACAATTTATGTTCTTGACGCCCGTAACAAATTCAGAAATTTCAACACAATACTCGAACTAAAAAACAATGAAAGCTATGGCCAGGATAAAGTACCTATGAAAGTTATTAAGGGTGTTGTAACAGATATTTTCCCAGAAGTATAGAAGACTTCAAAAATTTTGCCAATTTATAAGAATGGACCTAGTAACGATGCTAGTAATTACCGACCCATTGCTCTTCTCAACACGTTCTCAAAAATCATTGAAAAAATTATTTACTCTAGATTCATTAACTTCATTGAGACTATCCATTTGCTCAAATATGCCCAACATGGATTTAGGATACATCAATCAACCTAATCCGCAAATGTAGTTCTTTTAGAAGAAGTATTTAAAAAAACAAGTGTTTGAAAACTAGTATTTTTCTAATTTGATTAAAAATAGTTAAAATTAGACCGCTGTTTAAAAAAAGTGAATTCAATAAATTAAGAAATTACAGACAGTATTTTACCAGTATTTTCAAAAATTCTATAATAAGCCATAAACGAACATCTTAATAAGTTTTTTTAGAAAACATAATATAATTATAGAAACGCAACATGGGACTGGCTATAGATTTAGCCAGGATATTCGACACTGTTGGCAATAATATACTTTTACTTAAAATATGTCTACAATTATTAAAATCATATCTAAACAGAAGAGTATAATCAGTATCATATGGCAAGAAAACACGTCTGACTGTTGAAGTAAGTGTTCCGGAGGGATCCATTTTAGGGCCAAGTTTATTTAATATATTTATTAATGGCATTGTATACTTTAAGCAAAATATACAGATATGGTTGTGTATACTGATGACACCACAGCTATTATCAGTAGTTAACGAGTTGATAAAGTCATTCTTGATACACCAAACATTTATTTACATTTAAAAACCTGGTGCTAAAAAATAAACTAACTCTAATTTCTGATAGTGCCTTATTCAGAAATATTAGATCAAATTTGTATGTACCATCTAATTTTCTATTGGACGGTTTTAACATCAAAATATCAATAATGATGAAACTGTTAGGATTGTCAATTGACTTTAAATTAAGATGGGAACAGCATATTAAAACTTTACCACTGAAACTTAGTTGAATATGCTTTTTATTTAAGTCTATCAATAAAATATGCTCTAAACAATAATAATAACAAATATCCGTTTCGGCACCATCCTTACCTCAAACACCCAATCAACACACCTTGAAGGAAAATCATCAGCCATCCTACTACTTGATGTGCAAAAAGCCTTCGATTATGTCTGGCATCAAGGTCTGTTGTATAAATGTTACCTCCTCAAAATTCCTTCCCACATTATTTTTATCATTAAGCAATTCCTTTCAAACAGATCCCTCAAAGTCAAAATCAACAACTCCTACTCCCCTCCTTTTACACCTGTTCAAGGTCTACCTCAAGGATCCCCTCTATCTCCACTACTTTACAACATCTTCTGCTTCGACATCTACAACCCTGACCCCTTTCACTTTAATCCCTCAAAATATCTCCTCCAATTTGCAGATGACACTGCCCTTATTTCCCATGCACTCTCCGTACCTAAAGCTCTGCAATCCCTTCAGCAGCTTATTGACACCCTGGAGCACTGGTTTGCAAAATGGCGAATTAAAATCAATCCCCACAAATCCCAGCTTCTAATTCCCTATCACCGCAACAACAATCCTACACATAATATCCATATCTTCCACACAATTGTTTCCCCTTCTACGTCCATAAAATACCTAGGCATTACCATAGATCAAAAAGTAAACTTTAAAAGCCACACAGCTTCAAATAAGGCTAAAATCATTACAAGGGCCAAATTATTTAGGAATTTAACCTACAGAAACAACGGAATATCCATAAAAACAGCCGTTAAAATTTATAAAATGATTTGCCGCCCTTTACTTGACTATGGTAATGTTCTTTTCCTAAACTCCTGCAACCCCACTATCCATAATATCCAAGTTAGCGAGCGATCCTCCCTAAGAGCTTTAACCAAAATCCGCCATCCTAGCAATCCTTTACATAATCCTTTTAACCAACTCCTATATGACACTACCTCTGTTATTCCCATCAACGAACGCGAAAAATTTTCCAAAAACTCCTTCAACCAACACATCCTTTCCCTTTACTGCTTTCGCAGAAATCCTCACCTAATCCCTAAATATAAAACCCTTTCATTCACAACATACGAATTCATCGAATCACATCATCGATCATCATCACCACCATCAGAGACAGACTGACGAGACATATAAAGACTGACAAATCCGGGCTGAAAGACCGCTGGTCGATAGCCATTTAACGGACTAATCCACTAACATCATCTATCATACATGTATTATATTTATTGTTATTGTAAGTTTGTCTGTTAATAAAGATGTATATATATATATATATATATATATATATCCGTTTCAGCTATACTATTCTATTTGTAATACAAAAACGTGTCATCCGAGCTCTATGTTCTATAAATTTTAGGGACTCATGTCGTCAAGATTTTAAAGATTGTGGAATTTCAAAATTAGCCTTCACATATGTAAATGAAGTAGCCATATTGGTTTGTCAAAATGCAGATATATTTTCATTGCCGATATAAAATTATTCTACTAGGCAAAAAAATCAGCTTTAGCCAATAGTTCATAAAACTACCTAATTTGAGGAATTTGAGGAATAAGCTATAATTGCTACAAGATTTATAATTGCCTACCTTAACCAAAACAGTCCATCTTTATTTATTTTCAAACAAAAGCTCAAATATTTTTTGATCGAAAGATACTACTAAACATCTTTATTCACAGAAAAAATAAAACATAATACATCTAATGGGTAAAATAAAATAAATTCTGGTATATTTGATTTTCTGATCAATCGGCTATCGACCGGTGGTCTTTCAGCCCGTTCTCGTTCATCAGTGAATGTCGTTGTCAGTCTTATGAATCAAGATGAAATGATGAAATGAATTGATAAATGGTGGTGCTGGGGTGTTTGGATTTTCGAGGTATAGTAGGATAACGAGGAATACAGAGATGATTTAGGACGTTACGAATGTGGGGATTAGGGGCTGCTAGGTGTACGAGTCGTTGTTCTATTGGGATTACCTCTGTTTTTCGTATAGTATGGTGTTAGAAGGATTATAGAGGGGATTGTTAGGATGCCTAATTTTTGTTAATATTCTAAGGGCTGATCGTTCATCTTCTTGGAGATTTTTTTAAACTAGGGGGCGAGGATTAAGGAATAGGATAGCTGCATAATCAAGTAAGGGCCGATAAATCATTTTATATATGCGTATCGCTGTTTTGATAGAAATGCCTCTATTATGATAGGTAAGAGTTCTGAAGGGTCGAGCCCCCTATTCTTGATTTTCAGCTTAAGATTCATTGTGTGGGTCTTGAAAGTAAATTTGGGGTCTAGTGATATTCCTAGGTATTTACAATATTTGGGTGTTATTTAAAGATATAGAAAAGGGGGAGTTTGGAGCACGATGGAAAGGGATTTATTAGGGTTTATTGAGATTCTCCATTTGGCGAACCAATGCTCTATAGTGTCGATCAGCGCTTGTAGTGTGCTCAGAGCCTTAGATATTGTGGGACCGTGTGCAATTAATGCGGTGTCATCTGCAAAAAATAGACAGTAGGCTGAAGGGTTTAGATATTGGGATTATATATGTCATGGACAAAATTTTATATAGGAGTGGGAAAAGGGGATCGAAAGATTGAAGATTTTTTTGTTTAACAGATAGATTTATGTGCTGTCTGAATAATTCATTTGAATTTAAATATTTTTAAACGTACTCTATGTATTTATAATTGAAAATAAATTATTATTATTATTTTTACTATGTAAACTTTAAAATGGTTCTGAACGTTTCTGGATAGTTTTAATCATCAACTTTTGTTGAAACCTACCTTTTAGATTTACATTTAACATATATAAAGTCTTGTCAAAACCAACTTATACATATGTTTCAGTAATTTTTGCAATTCAGTCTTATATTCATTTATCTTGTGTAGCCTTTAATTAACAAATGCAGCAAATTTTGGATCTCAATTTTCAAATCCTACACTACAACTTAAAAAACATTGAAATGTGCCTTTAAATATGTTTAAATATTAATAACCAAGTTTATGTAAAAATAAATAAAAACACAAAAAAAAAAACTTAACGATGCGCGAAATTTTCAAGGAAATGCAGATAATGCATTAAAACTTCGTTGATGTTGAAGTCTTCTACTTCGTTATACATGTTGAATAGAAATGAAACACACTAATAATTTTGTTTGTATAACACGAAATTTATTTCTGTGACTTAAGTTTCGGTAACTGCAGGTACCATTTTCAAACTTTATGTTTGCGTATTTCGTGTTATACAAATGTGTATATCGTGTTATACAAACAAAGTTATTAGTGTGTTTCAATTCCCATAAAACTTGATTTACGCTTTAACTAAATAAAAATAAATGGGAAAAATAGTCATCGATACGAGAAGTTAAAAATGTATTCAACATACTTTTTTCTTTGAACTTTTGTAAAAATCGAAAACACACCAATCTTCAAACTGATAAAATTTCAACGCAAATTCAGAAGAAATAACTATTTGCACTATTGCACTAAACTTTCATTTGCAAATCAGTTGAAGAAAAAAAATGAAAAAAACTATTTCCATAGATACAAAACTTTAAAAATTTAATCAAAATGAATACTTTTGCTGCTACATTTTTGATGGAACATAAACACAAGTAATTGTCGAAACATATGTCAGGAAACTAATAAATTAATTATGGAAATAATTCTTTCATTTACAAATCCACCCCTTACTTAGAAGAAGCCATACTTCTTTAAATTTTATAAAAATTAAAAAAACAACAATCTTAAAAAAACAGTAGAAATTTACACGCAAACAATTTTCGTTTACGTTTCAATTGAATAAAAAACTAATAAAATAATATACAATAATTGTCATCGATTTTAAACATAGGTTTCTAAGAGTTTTTGTAAAAACCCATAAAAACAACTATCTTAAAACTGTAAAAATTTTCACTTCATCTCAGAAGATACATTAAATTTTAATTTACGTTTCAATTAAATTTAAAAAATTGAAAAAAAAATACCATCAAAATGAAACTTTATTCAAAATACATTCTTCTTTAAGTTTTTTCTTTAAATTTAAAAGCACACCAATCTTAATAATACGGAAATTTCCTCGTAAATTCGGTAGAAGCATTAAATTCTCATTTACGTTATAATTGAATAAAAAAATGAAGAAACAATTGATATCGATACGAAAGTTTCTACATTTATTCAAAATATATCGTTTAATTTTTTTGTAAAAATCCAGAAACTCTAAATTTAAAACTGCAGAAATGTTGATGCAAACTTGTAAATTTAAGTTTCAATTTAATAAAAAAATGGAAAAACAATTGCCATACATTTTTAAAAATAAATCAATACATATCATTATTTAAGTTTTTTTACAAATAATAAAAAAAAACATACACACAGTAATCTTAATAATACGGAAAATTCCACGCAAACGCAGGAAATGCATTAAATTTTCTTATACGATTCTACTAAATAAAAAAAAAGGAAAAACAATTGGCATCGATACGAAACGTAAGAAATTAATTTAAAATATATTCTTCTTTAAGCATTTGTAAAAATCGAAAAAGACACCAATCTTCAAACTGCTAAAATTTCTATTCAAACTCAGGAGATGCATTAAATTTTCATGTCGTATCAATTAAAGAAAAAAAAAGTGGAAACAAGGAAAAACAATTGCCATCGACATGAAGCTTTACAAATTTAATCAAAACATGTCCTTCTATATGTTCTTGTAAAAATTCAAAAACACACCAATCTTAATAATACGGACATTTACACGGAAACTCAGGGAATGCCGAAATCTTCATTTGCGTATCAATGGAAGAAACATAAAATTGCTATTGGCACTAAACATTATACATTAATTCAAAACATATTCTTCTTTAACCCTTAGCTGCACCACTTTTGTAACATAACCGCACATGGGGTCTTCTAGGACCCCAAGTTGAAAAATTGCTTTGAAAATTCTTCTATCCTCTATATAGGACTACAGAACTGTACGAAAGTGTTAATTGGTACATTATGGACTAGAAATCAGCCATACTATAGAGTTAACTCTTTTCCCTCGAGGATTTAGAAAATAAGTTAAAAAAATTCTTAAAATGCATTTTTCCTTTAGAATTCGTAAAACTCTTATTTAGTTATATGAAGACTTGAAATTATAGGTAATAGTGTATTTTATACTATATTTAAAGAAATAAGTACAGTACAAGGTCTCTTTCAAAAAAATATTCTTGCAAATAATTTATGTCACTACTCTGACATTATTGGAGAATGTTTTTGTTTTCACAACATTCGTCAAACTAATTTAATTCCAAACAACCGTGGAATATTTTTAGACTTATTCTTTTCCAATACTGATATTTCAATAACTACTGCGAGTGAAGTATGGTGTAGAGAAACATTACACCATATACCATATGAAATTACCTTAAAATTAAGTGACGAATATGAGAAAATGGATACTAGCTTTGTCGAATTTGATTTTAAACGAGGAAATTATAGTGCAATCAATGACTTTTTAGTAAATGTTAATTGGAAATTGTTCTTTGATGATGATGTTGAAAATTCATGTGAAAAATTCTATAATTTATTACATGATCTAATTATATAAATATAATATATAAATACGTTCCAACGCGATGTATTAAGCCGATGAAGTATCAAAAATGGTTTAATTCTACGCTTATAAGTTTGATACACGAGAAGAAAAAGGCACATCAATTATACAAAATAAGTAATAAACAATCTGATTACAAACGGTTTTCTTATTTACGAAGTGAATGTTGTAAACTTAATAATTCGTTACATACCTCGTATATGAATAATAAAGAATTAGAGTTGCATTCAAATCCTTCAAGATTTTGGGCGTTTGTGAATGAAGTACGAGACACAACTGGATATCCGAGCCATATGTTCCTGAATGAAGAAAATTGTGACAACGCCAGTGATTGTGTGAATTTATTTGCAGAGTTTTTTTCATCAGTATTTACAGTTAGTGATTCTAATATTCCAAATTTCAGATGTGTCGATCAAATTGATTTAAATACATTTTGTGTAAGTACGGAGTCTGTGTTTCAGAGCATTGTTGATCTTAAAGACAGTTGTGCAATTGGTCCAGATGGTGTGCCAGCTTACCTTATAAAAAACTATATTTTCTTTGTGTACGCTAATTACAATTTTATTTCAATCCTCTCTAAAAACCGGTGTGGTGCCATCAATGTGGAAAAGGAGCTACACAACGCCGTTGTTCAAAACCGGAAATAGAGAAGATATGAAAAACTATAGGGGTGTTTGCATCCAATCCGTCATCCCCAAAATGTTGGATGCATTGGTAGCTAGGCAGATTAAGTGGGCATGCAAACACATCATCACTAAGGAGCAACACGGGTTCTGCGAAGGAAGATCCACGTCAACAAATCTAGTGAAACATATATTCTAGAGACCTTTGAAAGTGCCTCAAAAGTTGACGCAATATATACAGACTTTGCGAAGGCTTTCGATCGCGTACATCATGAAGTCCTTATTACAAAATTATTATCAATGGGTTTTGGTTCGATGGTTATTAATTGGCTCAGGAGCTTTATCACGGGGCGTAGCCAATGTGTCAAAATTGGTTCAAATATTTCTAGAGTTGTGGATGTCACATCAGGTGTACCGCAAGGGCCCCACTGTGGTCCCATACTATTTATTTTATTTATCAACGATATTGCCAAAATGTTTGAGTACTGTCGTTGTTTACTATTTGCAGATGATCTGAAATTATTTCTTAAAGTGAACTCTATATATGACAGGGACAGGTCTATGTAATTGGTGCAATGTCAACAAATTATTTTTAAACACAAGTAAGTGCACAAAAGTAACTTTCGGTCGCAGTCGAGTCTTACACAATTATGATTATTTTATAGAGAGTTACAAATTAGAAGACGTAAAAATTGTAAAAGATTTGGGCGTATATTTTGACCAAAAATTATCTTTTAATTCCCATGTTACTGGGTTAGCATCAAAATCATTAAAAATGTTAGGTTTTATACGTAGATTTTCACAAAAATTTTCCGCAGAGACAGTTAAAATGTTATATGTGTCACTTATTAGACCGCAAATTGAATATGCATCTATAGTTTGGTCTCCTCAATACGTTACTAATATTAATAAATTGGAAGGGGTACAGAATCAATTTTTGAAATTAATGGCTAATAAATCAAGTGTCGAATTAATGGAAACTCAAGCTCTTAGAGGTTTATTTAATATACCAGCTCTTCATGTTAGAAGAGATGTAGCTGATTTATGTTTTCTCTTTAATTTGTGTAATTCTTTTATAAATTGTGATGATCTTTTATGTAGTTTAAACTTTAATGCTATTCAGCCAAACTTGCAACGCCATTTGAAAACCTTTCGAGTTGGTCATCATAAAACTAACTACAGAATGAATAGTCCGTTATCTCGATCCATGCGCAAATTTAATGCTATTACTTGTACGAAAATTGATCTATTTTCTGGTTCTAGGCACAGTTTTAAAAAATCTATAACGGATATTTTTTTTTCTAATAGAAATTAAATAAACGTGTTATATTTACGTTACAATTATAGAAGTTTAACTTTACTTTTCCTTTAAATACCCTGTAAGTAGATAAGTACTTGTTAAGTGCATATGATTTATTAAAAAATTAAATGACACAGCAATGAAGACATAAATAGATATAAATAATTAAAAAAGTACTTTTAAGAAAGGATGGGATCCCTCAGAACCCCCAGGTGCAGGTTAAGTTCTTGTAAAAATTCAAAAACACAACAATCGCAAAAGAGCAAAAAATGACATACAAATTCAGGAAATGCATTAAATTTAAATTTACGTTATAATTGAATAAACAAGTAGAAAAACAATTGCCACGGATACGAAACTTAACAAATTTAATCAAAACATAGCTTTCTTTAAAGTTTTCTAAAAATCCAAAAAAAAAAACAACAGTTTTGAAAATGGAAAAATTTAAACGCGAACTCGTGAGAAGCATTAAATTTTAGTTTCAATTGAATAATAAAGTAGAAAAACAATTGTCTTCAATACAAAACTTTTTAAATAAAATTACATGTTTATTGTTTTTTTTTTTGTAAAAATCCAAAACACAACAATCTTAATATTGTAGAAATTTCCACTAAAAAAACAATTATCATCAATACGAGATTTGTTTATAATACAAATTATTAAAAATACATTTTTTAAGTTTTTGTAAAAATCCAAGAAGACGCCAGTCTTGATAATACGGTAATTACGCAAATTCAGGAGATACAAACAATTGCCAGTATATGAAACTATCTAAATTTATTCAAAATATATCTTTCTTTAACTTCGTGTAAAAATTTTAAAAAAATCGATGCAAATTCAGAAGATGCATACAATTTTCATTTGCGTTTCAATTTAATTTTAACAGTGGAAAAACCATTACCAACAAACGAAACATTTCATAATTATTCGAAACACATCCGTCTTTAAATGTTTATAAAAATCCAAGAACACGACAATTTAAGAAATGCAGAAATTCCCTTTTAAACTCACGAAGTGCATTAAATTTCCATTTACGTTTAGATTAAATAAAAATAATGAAAAACAATTGCTATCGATACAAAACCTTATAAATTTAATCAAAATCCATACTTCTTCATATTTTTTGTAAAAAAACAAGAACACAACAATTACGACCTTGAAAAAACTGCGAGGGAGGTTTAATTAGTTAAAAATCTGTGCACTACCAAGTTGGCTGTTTAGTCAAAAGTATCAAAATCGATATTACTAGAATTTCTTCGAGGTTTGCAAACAAATGCTCATGATGTACAATTACGTTGCTTGAAAAGAACATCTATGATATTGTAACAGGTGACAAATCATGGATATATGTGTATGAGTTCGAAAGTAAACAGCAGTCGACTGACGGATAATCATGAAATAATTTTCATTATTTTTTTTTATCGTGAAAAACCAGTACACTGTTAAACAATTAATTTGTCTCCTTAAAACATTTATGAACTAGTTTATTATCCCTTCTTTTTTTATTTCATGCGACATACAAATAGGGCATTTTGTCTTAAAAGAAGTTTCTCTAGCAACAGACAATAAATTAAATCGATGAATTCGTACACAAAAAATGTAGGCGAGCATAATCTAGTGCATTAAAGGAGATAGCGTGTTTAGTGAATGTTTTCCTATTAATCGCACAAAAAAAGCGTAACGATGATAGGAAATCCGGAGCGCGAACAAAAAACGCGCACTTTGTATTTCGACTTCGCGGAAGGAAACTGGTCCACGGAGTCGATGATTCACACCTGCTTTACTATTCATTCATGACCTAAGAGATTAAATGCAGCGTAAATAACTTCCATTTCCAGGAGCTACAACAACAGGTATTCTGTTCAGTGTCGCGAGAGTACGTGAGACGGATTCGAATTAGACAATTTCAAGAATTCGAAATAGAACTCTCCCGAAAGTATTTGAACTCGCGCCGCGTCTTCAATAATTATGAATGCAAACTGTATTGTCTAGACATGATTTTTTACTATATTACTTTGGGTCTTTCAACTATTTTTAGAGGTAAATGATCCATTAACTGGGTGCAATATAAAATATTTAGATTACAACAAATAATTTCAATAATATCATCATAACTTCAGAAAAAAATTGCATAAAAAGTATATAAAATGTTGAATAAACCATCACACTACTGTAGATAAATGAATTAATAGTTAGATTTTGAATTAATTCTTAATTTAACTTAAAATTTCTAAAAAACCCGCAAACATACAATATTTACAATCGATTAATCTACAACGCATTATTTGACGAACTATAATCTCAGATAAGATAAATCCGAATGGATACAAGCATTTCAATCTCCGTTGAAAACTAGTTTTCTCTTCGACCCGTGGCTAGTGTTACGCAACGCACTCACCTGAATGGATAATGGTGACGAAGAATGCAATGTTTATGAGAGCACCCATAATACACACAAACACAAATTCGCGGGTTTATTTCAATGGCACATCACGGACTTTTTTGAACGCAGTGCGCGCGTATCGAACTCAGGGGCGTAACTGAACGTCGGTGACTGAGTGGTGATAATCTTGTGTGGCTATGACTCAGAGGCGGCTCGAAAATTTTAAGATCGCTTATTATTATATGCAACCCGCTCTGACTAATGGAGCGTGTTGTTACGTGGTTTTTATAACAAAAACACAGGCGTTTCAATTTCAATGAGTCGTTAGTTTTCACATCGTCCAATATATAAGCGGTAAAAGATTTTTAAAATCAGTTATCATGAAAGTATTTCTGCTGATATGAATATGTTATTTTCTATATTTATACGAATAAGCTCTTCAAACCTAACCTTAAATTTTTCAAATGATAGTAATAAATTGCATTTGACTAATTATAGCTATTTTAGCATAGTAAAGGTTTTAAAAACGATCGATATGTTAATATTTACTTAACAAATTTAGATAAATTGAAGTAATATTGAATTTAGGCAACCCATTATAGTATTAAAAATCCAAACAATTACAATTATGATATTTCTATAAACCAAATAAACCAGCTATGCTTTGATAAACTGTTGAAACAAGGTTGCTGTATTTCTGATGAGTTCAATCTCTACAAATGGGTGCATGTTTGCGCTAAATAATGAGACAAAATCATTATTAAGCATCAAATGCACTAATTTATAAAAAAAAGCATTAACATTGATCCATAACAGAATTATTTTATTTTACAATAATTATCAACTATATACTAAGTTACTAAGTGCTAATAATGTTAATTGCGTAAGAAGCGTGAAATACCTCTCATCAATTCACTATTGCTTCAACGTATACGCCTTCTCTTACAATACAGGTTTCCGTTCTAGAAGAAAATTCCGTCAATATATTTCTAATTATATTCGGACTTTACCTTGAATTGTTTCCATAATAATTGTTTCCAGATGTTCTACGTCCGTGGCATGTGTTGATATTTCTTTTAAGCAACCCTATAAGAAACATTCTAATGGGGTTAAATCTGGCGACCTAGCTAGCCAATAAATATCGGAATATCTATGAATTAACCTTTCATTGAAGATATTTTCAAGGTATTGATTTACTTCCATCGTACATGTCATAGTTGCGGCGTCCTGCTGGTACCATACCTGTTGCCTTTCATGACTTGGAAAGTCACAAAGAAAATCATCAACTGATTTTGTAACAAATTTAAACATCGTTGAGAAGTCATAGAAGAAGGGCCAATTATTTTATCCTTGTAAATGGCGCACCAAACGTCAGACCACCATCGAAAATTTTGCGAAGACACTGTTTCATTAGACCAGTGTTTCCCAACTTTTTTTCTGCCATGCCCCACCTAAGCATTTCTTATTTTATTTTATTTTATTTTTACCCAACAGCCAAAAAGGCCAATTACAGAGTAAAATTAGCATTAAAGACTTAAATTAATATTTAAAATACAATTACCAAAAAACAAATGACAAATGATACAAATTAATACATGAACATAAATTATAATTACTTAACAAAAACTTTCTAAACAAGCAACAACAGATGATTTAAAGGCAGGAAAAGATGGAGAATATAAATCAATAAAGGGATTAAACTGATTGTATAGACGTGAAAGACGATAAAGAGGAGAGTTAAGGCAGTGATTAGTGTTCGGTGTGCGATAAGAGAAAGTTTTTGCATGCCGCGACGTGAATCTAGGTACATTAAAATTTAGTTTTGCTAAGAAACTAGGGTTATCAACTTTATTATAAATTAACTTATATAAGAAACACAAGTCAATTAATGTACGTCTTGAATGCAAAGATAAAAAATTGAATTCTTTCAGAAGATCCTGATATAAAATGTCAAAATTATAAGTCCCATGTTTAATAAAATAAATGTATCTCAAAAATCTCTTTTGTACATTTTCAAGAAAATTAATATGTTTATAATAACAAGGTGACCATACCACCGAACAATAACACAACTTACTCAGTACATATGTGTCAAATAATTTTACAAGAGCATCAATATTCTTGAAAGATTTACAGTTCCGAATTATGAAGCCTAAAAGTCTATAACACTCTGCAGAGAGTTTTGCTACATGCGTATTAAATGTGAGTTTATTATCAAATGTAATACCCAAATCTTTAATTTCGTCAAATCTAGCGAGTGTTATCAATTACGTAATCATATTTTATTACATTAAACTTTCGTGTATAGGATGTTATTGAACATTTACCAATATTAATATTCAACTTGTTCATATAACACCAGTTCACCATGGCATCTAGGCTTCGTTGCAAATCTATACAATCAGCGTTAGTGGTAATAATATTTAAAATTTTCAAATCATCTGCATATAATAAAATTTTACATTTAATTTCGGAGCATACGCTATTAAAAAATAATAAGAATAGAAGAGGCCCTAAATTAGAACCTTGGGGTACACCACTAGTAGCTAAGTACATATTAAATTGAATGCCATTAATTTCAACAATTTGGTACCTGTTCTGTAAATAGGAGCGAATCACATTTATAACGTTAGCACTCAAATCACAATCTTCAAGGCAATTCATGTTATCGAAGGCCTTAACTAAATGGGTATAGATGACATCAACCTGCTGACCAGTATCCATAGCTTCAGTTATAATTTGGGTGATATTAATTAGATTGATTGTTGTAGAACGCATTCTTACGAATCCATGTTGATCTTCATGAAGAGTGGCACTGACATTGCTGTATATATAGCTGTTAAGGAGAGATTCAAATACTTTAGACATATTGTTCAATATGGAAATAGGTCGATAATTTTCAACTGCTGTTTTCACACCATTTTTGAATACCGGACAAATACGGGCCAGCTTCCAAATATTAGGGAATATTCCGCTACTTAATATGAGGTTAAATATAAAACATAATGGTTCACTCAGAACATCGGCTGCATCTTTCAATATTAAGCTGGGAACTAAATCAATACCCATAATTAATGGAGGTTTCAGACCACGAAGCTCTTTTCTCACATCAGATACACATAATTTAAAATCGCCAAGATGAGTAAAAGAAGTTGTATTTTCAGAAACAGGCATAGAGTTTGGAGCAAATGACCTACTGAAGTGATTCGCAAATCCATTAACTACGTCGTTGCAATTAGATAATTCAGTATCACCCAGTGTCATTACACCGGGAATACGAAATGGGACCTTTTTTTGGTTTACATATGTCCAGAGAAGTTGTGGAGAGGTACGAAGATTATCCTTTATTTGACAAACATAATTTGAATGAGCAGAAGCTATATGATTTTTGCAAGATCTACGTAGGTCAAGATATACATCCCTATCATAATCAGCTCTTGATTTAAAATACTTTTTCCGAGCCTTATCCTTATTAGCAAGTTTAATTTCAATAGAACGATTAAACCAAGGAGGCTTTTTGAATGTTTTAGATCTTGCGTGGGATCTGGGTACATGCTTATCAAACATGTGGTATACTTTTTTGTATAATATGTCACAGGCGTTATTTACATTTGAACACATGTATAGATCTTCCCAACAACTTGTAGATAGATCATCAAATAGGCCTGTCAACTGTACAGGTAGTATTAATGCTGATGCTAAGGGTTGGATGATGATAATCTTCTTTAACTAATGGAAACTCACAACGTTCTACCTGCTCTATTATATTAGATGAAGAAATTACCAGATCTAGAATTCTTCCATTGCCATTTAAGATATAATTGTGCTGCGTCAGATCATTACAATTCAGAAAAGCATGTAACGTATCCAAAGAGTTAGTGATGTTACAATTGTAGTACTCGGGAATATTAAAGTCTCCTATAATAAGTAACTGCTGACCATGAAATATATTTTCAATAAATTCCAAAACACTACTATATTCACAATCAGGAGCATTAGGTTTAAAGTAAACCTTTAATATGGTGTGATTGCGTTGAAGCTTAATTTTAACAGCGGTAAGTTGCACATAGTCTGAATGAGGAAAGTTCATTTTTGTAAGCTCTGAGGCGAATCTCGAATGGATAGCAATTAACGTACCTCCACCGGCAGAACTAGATCGGTCATGACGGTAGACATTAAATTCACGAGGAAAAATTTCACAACTATTAATACCACTGTGCAGCCAAGTCTCAGTTAAGAAGTAAATATCAAAATCGCTAGTTTGCAAGTTGTTGTATACATCTAATAACTTAGTATTTAGTCCCCGTACATTCTGATAAAGGATGAGTAAGCGATGTGACTGTTGGGATTATTTTGTTGAATTATTTTGTTAAAAATCTTTGGTGTATTGTTGATATATTTAATGAAGAGTTTCTCTCCACAAGATTCGCGTCGTTAGAGCTCAGCTAACACTTTTTTAAATTCATCGCGTTGCATCGGTGTTAAATCATGCTTAATTCTAATATTACTCAGAAGCTTCCTTTTATTCTTTATAATGGTTGATACCATGTAGCTCTGGTTAAGGATGACTTTTATTGGCCGTAGTCTGTCACTGACTTTTCCCAATCTGAAGTGTTTCCTGATAGACACATAATTTTCAAGCGATTTTAAAAGTGATAATACCTTTTCAGTTTCATTTTGGTTCTCATTTGATGTTAGTTCAGGTAAATTATACAGGATGATATTATTTTCCCTCCGTTTTCGATCATCAATCTCACTTATGATATTTATATTGTCCTTTGGGATATTAACTGTTTGCTCTAATTGGTTTAATCTGTCTTTAAGAGTAATAATATCATCATGTAAACTCTGGTTCTCAGTTTTCATTTTGGTCATATCAGATAGCAATGGATATTATTTTCAGTTAACTTATCACATTTACTTGATAAGGGACTAACGGTTTCCTTTAATTTTTTGACTGTATTTACCAAGTCTGTTAATACATTGTACTCACTGGAGCCGGAATTAATAAGCAAAGGGTTCGATAAGGGCAAATTATCGTTAGGGCTGCAGGTACTAGATGATCTATTATATTTATTGCAGCAAATCACTTCGTCTTCATTAGTACGTATCAAATACTTTAACAGTGCAGCACAACTGGGATGAAAGACTGAGTTGCACTTTGTACATTTCACAAACTCATTTACGGCTTTCTTACACTTTCTACAGAAGCTATCCTGGCCCATTATTAATTGAGAATTGTTATAGTTTTACTTTGGTAAATAAATTAAACACGCACTTGACACTTGACACTTGACAGTTTTTTTTTCTTAAATTCTTATGTCCCCTACGTAACATATACATAATTTTTGATATTGAAAAATTTAATTGATTACTTAAGAAACTTAAATGATAGGTTTCAGGAAGAAATCACCAGGTAATAGTTAACGAAACACAGAAAATAATTTTTAAAAACATATGATGAAAAATTCAAATGCGAAATAATTTTAATAAATATTTCTCTATATTAATTTATTATTTTAATTTAGTAAGATCGTTACTCTTAATGTTTGTTGCTCAGAGATTTTATGTTAGGTTCCAATTTGGTTACCTTCAGTCTCGAGTATTCCCGTTGTGTTATATCTAGACGATTTCTATTTCTACCAGTAAATCATTTACATCACTAAGTCCACATTCAGCTAAATATGAAAATGGGAACGGTAATAATAGTTTTTTTGCACATTTGGTTGAATTTGGAGTTTTGTTTTTGTTTCCTCAAAAAGCCATGCAATCGCTCCTATTAAATTAAATAAAGTTTTACCTAACTCATCATTTTGCATTTCTCCGATTTCTTCTTGAAGTTGGCTGCATTATCTCTGTTGGAAAATCAATTTGTTTTAAATCAGAAAATCTTTCTTTTAAATCAGCGTATAGAATTTTCAAATGATCGACAATAACAATTATAGCTGCAAATAAATCTCATCTAAGTTCAACCCCTCGCCTCCCTGAACATAAAAGATATACCATTTTCAGGTGAAGGTGAAAGTGAAACCCTTTGACTTCCAGAAAAAGCCGCCTTTAATCAAAATGTATAGAAACATCAGCACTTGTTTGAAAAGATAGGAACCCCTACGATAGCCGTAAAATATTAGATTAATATCCCAACCTCTTATCGAAGACCAGAAGGACTAAAATCAGCTACAAGAAGATGAAATCATCTGCGAAAGCACATAGACATAGACTTATTGAAACCAGAAGGAAAAATTAAGTTATGCGTTGATTAATGTCATAAGCAAGCTATTTGCTCCCACGGATCGATAATTTTCGCTACTCGATATGAGAAGTCGCCATCATCGCTGAACCTTCAATCTGAATATCACCAGATAAGCTTGAATGAGAAGAACCAACATAAGAGTGCCGTCTTCGCTGCCTTTAGAGTATACCAGTATAAACGAATGCCTTTCGGACTCCGGAATGCGCCGGCAATATTCCTGAGAATGATGGACCGAGTGAAGATCGAATCTGAACCAAGTATAAGAACACTTCTAAGACCTAGAAAAGCTATTCCGTAAGCTAAAAAAGTTCTAACTCAGAATTAACCGGAAAAAGTGTATATTTGGTTGCAAGAAGGTTAAATTTTTAGCCAAATTTAAAAATACGTGACGAAGTTGACAAGGAAAAATGTCGCAAAAGCTGGGGACCAATACAGCAGGTAGCTTTTGAAACGTTGAGGCAAACCCTGATCGTCACCTCGATAACTACAGACAGCCGATCAAATTGCTCCGTTTGTACTAATGATCGACGCTAGCTCATACGCTCTTACCACAGCTTTGAGATGACATTGAGGGCACAGAATATGCCGCGCAAGATGGACACTTCAACTACAGTCCTATAACATTATCATTTAATACATGGCCGGAAAAGCCAAATACTTTGCCGATTTTCTCCCCAGATCCCCAACAGATCCTATAAACACATTGGACCTACCGTCGAAGGATCCTGTACTCATTCATCAAGAACAACATGAGATTGAGGACTGGGAACAAACAATAGTGAAAACATTTGAGAGTATAACATCTCAAAATACAGAGTAAAGAAGTCCTACGATAATCATACATCTCGACACTACATTACCGACTATGCGAAACATTGCCAAGAATGTCAAAAATACAAAGCAGAAAATTACAAGGTCCGTGGATTACTACAAACCTCCGCAATGAATAGAAGGTTCGAAGTAATCGCAATGCCTCTTTGGGCCACTATCAGAAGGTCCAAATAAAGAGACCCGTATCCTCGTTATGGAAGACACCTCCTCCAGATAGATCGAGATCTTTTCGCTAATTGAATCAGATCACGCTGATGAAGTGTACTTGCGATATCGAATTCCTCGCAAAATAATCAGCAACATTGGCACTCATTTCATCACTGCAAGTGATCTACTGATTTCAAATCGTCCGCCGATTAACATAAGTATACCATCCAGTCATCAACCTAGAAAAAAGAAAAACTGGGACTTAAAAACACAACTAGCAATACAAGTTGGAATCCAACATGCCAGCTGGATATGCAGTTCAACTGGAGTTTTACCTACACCCCTAATATTTGGACGTAATATTTTTGGAGCCAATGAAACTAAGTTTTTGTTAAGATATTTCAAACATAACTCAATAAGGGTAATGAAACTTAATATCTTCGCTTTTGCATCAACAAGAGTTTTATTTGTTCCTTGAAGTTGCTTATTTAATATACTATATCTTTAATTTCAGGTCTGTCGCTTAAAAATTACTAACATGGTCTTCTTTGTTCTTCCCAAAAAAGCTTGAATAGGCGTTCACATTTGGGCATTAGCTTTAATAGCATAGATATACTTTATTACTGAATACAGTACTTCATTTGAGATGTTTTTAGCTACCAAGTCTTCCCCATTAATAACACGATACACAAGAATCATTTCTGAATTTTCATTTTTCAACAATTTTAAGCAGCCATTTTTCTTGTCCATTATATTAGGAGCACCATCTGCAGCACAAGATGTTATTTTTCATTGGTATATTATTGACATCTAAGTAGTTTTTTTAGCTTATTATTAGCACTGAGAATTTTCTTGTTTTCAGCTTTTCAACAAGTTGATTTTAAATATCTTCATTCATTTAGACAATTTAGGTTTTTCCACTGCAGATAACATTACATTTAACTTCATCTCCTCACTTGCAACAGGTTTTTGACGTTTGTTTGTGAATTTATTTTAACATCTCTTCATTGATTTTTTCCATAATTTTTACTGCATGCCTGCCAACAAAATGTGTTCTCTCACGAAGCACTTTGAAGCAAAAAGTCGCTCATTTTTTTAAACCATATATATTTGGCACCAAAGTGAAATATCAGACGGTCGATTTTAAATCTATTTGTTTTTTAGAAGTTTTGAAAAAATAAGAAGACATATCATTTTTCATTAGGACAATGCGAGTTCTCAAACATTGGCTCGGACAAGAGGATTTTGAGAATTGAAAAAGTCAAATTAAAGGGTCATTCACCGTGCAGCCTTCTTTTAATTATCAAAAATAAAAATACAGATGAAGAAGTGAAGAATGCATATTATTCAGGAAAAGTATAAATATTTTTTTATGAAGGTATTCACAAGTTAATTTATAGATCTGAGAAATGTTTTAAAGTTGCAAGTGAATGTACTGAAAAAGAAAAATAATTTTGTAATATTTTTCATCTCATTCTATTCCATACCGCGAACTTAAAAACCACACTCATAGGTATATTTTAAGAAAAAATGGCTCAAAACCAAAAATGTATTTTATATAAATGAATTCAAACGACTAAGATCTTTGTCAAAATTTCTAATTAAAGAGGCGTACAATAGATATCTATCAGACCTTGAAATTAGCATTAAAGAAAATTCTACTGAATTATTGAAGTTCCTAAATTGTAAAAAAGGGCAATCGAGAATTCCAGCTAAATTATTTGATGACTCTATCGAATACTCTAATCCACAGATGATTATTAATGGATTTGCTGGAGTTTTCGCAGATAACATTTTCTCCGCTTCATCAAACGTTAATTGGGAGCATGATAGAGAATTTCAAAATCATCACTGAAGATGATTTGGTAAAAAATATGTCTCGGTTTTCTAATAAATTTACTACAGGTGATGATTTAATACCCATTTTTCTTGTTTGGGATTGCAGATTCATACTGTCAAAACCTTTATCGATAATAATTAATAGAGCTATAAGCATGGGGGTTTTTCCAGAAGCTTGGAAGATAGCGAGAATATGTCCGGTTGTCCGGTTCACAAGAAACGTGACAAGTCAGTTTTATCCCACTACCGGGATCTATCCAACTTTCCAAAAGTGTTGGAGCAAGTGATATATATATATATATATATAGACATTTATTATAACATATGCCCTTACATATGAACATACCAACATGGCTTTATGCCAGGAAGATCCACAGTTACCAATCTGGCCTCATTCACCCAATATGTGAAATATTAAATAGTCGTGGGCAGGTGGATGTATTATACACAGATCTATCTTGCAAGAAGCAATTTGCTCCTTTGTACAACAAAAGTTATGTAACATTTTTCAAATTTAGAAAAATATCGAAAAAAAAAACAAAAGAAACGACTCTAGTAAACATCAACTTCATCTACGCCTGTCTATCTGTATGTGTCTGTGTGTCTGTCGGTGGGCGCTATATGTCATCCTTTTGAGATGAAACTTTAAACTTCAGGTTTTGTCGTTAAAAACTGGAACTGAAAAGTTTTTGGTGAACACTCATAAACATGGAATTCGATCAAGCAACTCAATCCCGAAGAAGTTGTGAAGTATGGAGAAAATAGAGTTCTGCGCCGTTACAAAGTTCCCTACTAAGCAAACAGGAAGTCTTCAAAACATATTGGAAGAGATATCATCTGTTTACAGGAACTCTTGTCCAGGAAAAACCATGGTATACAAGTGGCAAAACCTCTTCAAGTAAGGCAGGGAATCATTCAGTGCAAAATGGGTGGCTAGATTGCTTTTGCTTTTGGAGCAAATTGTTACTGGGAATGAAACTTGGATTAATCACAATGAACCTGAATCTGTGCAAGATTCCATGCAGTGGCATAAAAAGGGTGGAATTTCTAGAACACAGCAGGAATTTTGTTGATTGTTTAGTAGAAAAAAGGTTTTTCTATAACCATTACGCTTTAATTTTAGAGAAGTTTAAAAAGGCTATTAGAAAAAAATAACACGATATTTAACCAAAGGTGCTCTTGCACAACAATGCTCCTGTTCACAAGAGTCGAGTTGAGTTGGCTGCTTTGCATAAAGTGGGCCTAGATATCATTGATCATTCACCTTTTATCACTATTATAATGGGTGTCTAACAATTATTGTAGTCCCGGGCGGCGTTGCAATCAGAAACGTAGGTCAATTCTTACATATGCCAAATAAATTGAACTGACATTTCAAATATGTTTAATTATAGTTATTTAAGGTACAAGTGTAAAAAGTGATGCTTTATTGCACGAACTGGCGTTTAAAAACACGAGCGAGGAACGAGCGAGTTTTTTTAAGTCAGGAGTGCAATAAAGAAACTTTTTACACGTGTGCCTTACAAAATTTTATCTTCGATCGTAAAGGATTTCAAAGAATATATTCTTAATATAATAGTAATATTTTAATGTCATTTCAATATTTCAATTAATGAAAACATATTTTACCCGCAGTGCACTAATGAACTGACGTGCAGCAACGTTGATTCGGGTCAGTAGTCGGATGGGTGACCGGTACCATTCACCATTGGGATACAATTAATGGTGCTTTAGAGTGACGGGGGCGATCCTTTAAAGTAACAAGCTCATTTACACACACACAAATACACAAATGACACATGGCGGAAGGACCACGTGGTCGATAGCCTAACACTACTACTACTACTACTACTGAAAGCGTTACTTAGCAACCAGTAAACAAGTTGCACAAATGGCGGCCGCCATTATTATTTATGGAAAAAATGTTCGCTTTATTGTAATCGCTTCGACTTGCATTAAATGAAATCTTCAGAGTTCTTAAATCTGCCATTTCGTTTGTATTATATATTTTATTTATAGTTTATTAGTTATTTGTATCAATTAATAAAAAATTAAGTTTTTCGTCGAAAATTTGTGCTATAATATATTCATCTGTCAAATTTGACATTTCTGTGCAATAAAAACAGTTTGACATTACCGTGCAATAAAAACGTAAAAAAGCACTAGTGCTTTAAAAAGCCACTTTTACAATGAAAAATGATGCAAAAAGCGTCTACTTTCTGTACGATCGTAGATAAAATAGGCTAATTTTTATGAAGTAAGAAACGACGTTTTCATGGCCACCAGGGACTGCAATAATTGTTGGACACCCATTAGCTTTCCAAATTCGAAAAAAGAGCTCCGAGAAAAGATATTTTATACCGATTTAAAAGGATGAAAGATGCATAGTTTTCGGGAAAAGGATAAGTCATTTTTTTATGAAGGTATTCACAAGTATTCATAGATCTAAGAAATGTGTTAAGTATAACACCCTTGTATAAAAGGCAACCCATATTTGTAGTTAATATTTTTGTGTGTGTTTATTTTCTTATCTTAGTGAAATTACAATTAGGTAGTATACATGTTTTTTTTATATAAAAGTAATGCGCATTTCCTGCAAAAAAATATATTTATTGATCGTTTCTGTAAGTACTTAAAATTCTTCAATTCCCTCCCTTAGGATCAATACACTTGCGGATGGGAATGTCTCTTAGGAACCTTATAACATGTTTTTGGATGTTGTTGACTCCCAATGCTTTACTTTCATCTCTTTTTTCAGTCGGAGTAATAAAAAAAGTTGCACGGAGCCAAGTCGGGAACTGGGAGATGATCAGAGCCAGGAAATTTTTAACGATGAAGGCCGTGTGGCTGGGCGTATTGTCATAATGGCCGTGTCTTTCATATCAGACCTCAAGTAGGCGATCCGGCGATTCAATCTTCTGAAAACCTGCAGGTTGACAGTTTCTTCCTGCTGTACAAACTCACAATGGACGATTTTTCGGACGTCAAAAACGATAATAAGCATATTTTTGATGCGAGACTTGTTTATTCGCGCTTTCTTGGGGCTTTTCTATTCTGGCAGTTAAGAAAGTCCGGGTCATTTTGAATCAAATCAAGCAATTCTTGATAATGCTAAACTGGTTCTTTCTGGTCTAGCTTCAATACTTTCGGCACAAGTTTCGCGCAGACCTTACGTATTTACAAATCACTATCCCATGAACCACAAATGTGGACTTGTTTAGGGTGTCAGCGATTTTCTGGATGCTCAATCGATGGTCGGTTCTGACCGTTGTTAGACCATTCCAGAATGTGGTTCGTCGGCGATCTCCTACTGGGCCTATTTGAACGCATTGTACCAACTCTCCGACCTTGTCCTTGAAATTCAGCAATTTTGGAAGGCCTCTTGCAGTATTTGAAATGTTTCGGTTGTATTTTTTCTAAGCAAAACTTGATTGCGAATATGCTGTTCAAGCGAACGATCAATTGCACCGTGTTACAAACCTGATAAACACACTTAACGCGGAGGCACATATTTCCACTAAAACTGCGGAGCAAACAATTTTTTTATATTTTTTTAAACCATATAAGAAAGCAGCTAAGAGATTTATAATTTTATAATGTAATATTTGATGGTCCAAGATAAAAGATGAATAAAAAATGAACTTTATATGACTCCATACCGTATAAAAGTGTTGAACGAATATAACATTTAACTAATCTTTGTCCTACCTTTAGATTTAAATTATCGTCACAGAGAGATATCTGGATTTAGGATTTATGTAATTATACTTTTAAGGTATTTAAAGTTGGCCATCCTTTCAATCAATAAGTAGTTTAGGCAAAGATTGACAGTACGTTGTACTCGACTGAATACCATTCGTTTGGTTTTAGTAGTATTTATCTTTGGATCCTAACTTTCACCAGTTGTGTCGATTGTGTTGAGGAGTAGCGGAAGCAATGTGACCGAATCATCTGCATATCTTATCGTTTCTATGGGCTAACCGTTCTTCTACTCCGATTAGAGGTATTATTTCAAGTGCATCTTTGAGAACTCGATCGGAATAGAGTTTAAATAAGAGTGGCAAGAATATACAACACTGTCAAATGCATTCTCGTAGAATACTGCACATACTTGGCATTTTTACAATAGAAAATTAATACTTAACAGCGCTTCACGTGTTCCAAATGTGTTCCGGAAGCCAAATTGTGATTTTCTTCTAATTCTAGCGGGTATAATACACGTGTATAATACACGCTAGAATTAGGAAAGTCTTTAGATATGGAACATTAAACTAATTACCCGGTATTCGTTACAGTTTTTTGGGCGTTGCTTTAAGCCATTCCGCTGGAATTATATCATTTTCGTATATCTTATTAAATAACTTTACTATTAGATCCATGTCTCTTTCATTTATTAGTTTCAGTACCTCCATCGGCATTCCGTCCGGACCGCTCGCTTTCTTATTTTTGGACACTTAGAATGCATCTTTAACTAACAGATTTTAATATCTTAGGCCCTTCTTATTTTTCTGATACTGTGATATCTGCGATGGTTCCTGTGAAATATGTTTTCCAAGTTTTTCAGATTTCTATTGTATCCAGAATAAATTTATTACTTCGATCTACTAGTGTCATGGACATTCTTTATTTTTATATGTTTGACATTTCTATTATTTTACTGTGATCGTTGAAGTCATCGTGCAATTCGTTCTGATTCTCGATTTCCTCGCATTTCTCTTTTATCAGTGCTTATTTCACTAGTTTGATTTTTTTCTTTATAATCTTTTATAATTCTTCATATCTGGGGATGATATTTTTATCTCCCCTACGTTGTTCCATTAAATTGTGTCATCCATTTTACTTTGCCCTTTCGTACCGTCCTGTTGGTTTTAAGATGTTATAAACACGTTTCATCAGTACTACTTTTAATATTGTTCCATAAATATTCTGTTGTTTTCATTGCTGTTTGCTAGACTAGTGAGTTTATTGTTTATTTATCCTAATCATAATTGTTTGATGTTACTATCTTAAAGTTAGTAATGTCAAGAAGTCTTGTTAAGGGTCTTCTTTTTGTAGTTTGGAGGTTCAGTTTCTTTTTCCTTAATAATGGATTATGGTCTGAGCCAATATCTGCACCTGATTGGGTTTTAATACTTTTTATAGGATTACGAAAGCACATGTTAATTAGTAAATAGTCTAGTTTGAGTCGGGAGATTCTTCGCCCCCTTTGTCCATCAAAGGTTTGCCCGGAACTGGGAGCCATCATTTGGTTCCTATTCGTGAAAATTTTCTGGAGGAAAAAGTTGGTTTTTTGTTGCCTTCCTTGGTGTTTTGTTCAGCTGGGGGGAAGCGTCCCCCTACCCATTAATTAGAGAGGCCTATCAACCCCGCACGTATACTAGTTAGGTCTAATTTCAATTTGATTAAGGCATTGTTATCTAGAAATTTCTGTATTTCTGTATTTTGAAGACCTGGCTTTGTATTTGTCGATTTGATATTATTCTAATCTTTACATTTTATTTCAGGTATAGTGAAGGCAATTGTCATTTTATCTTTGTTTATTAAAATTATTTTTTTCTTTCTAAGATTATATTATAGTTTGTTGTAACGCTATTTTGTGTTTTGATGAGTATGGTGAATATATCAGTTTTTTCTAATTATTGGCTTGCTCTTTCTTAGAAACTTTTGTGTCAGATTTAATAATATTTTCACTTCAAATCTTTATATATTTCGGTGTCGTATTTGTTTTTAATACACGTGTTTGCTGATAATCGTGCTGCATCGTTTCTTTTTAGAAACTGTCAAATGCAATTTACATATATGATGATACAATACAATACAAAAATATTCTTTCGTCACTAGCGATTCGAATAAAATTATTAATTTCCAAGCTACACACTTAAGAAATTCAATTTTTATTTGTCGTTTGCTAACATATGATATGAGCTGTCCCTTAAATGCTAGCGGAATAGACAAAAAAGCTTTCTATAGAAAAAACCTAGATGAATCCAATTCAGAGAATCGCGAGACATGTTTGAATTAAAATTATTTTACATTTGATTACGAATATATGTGATAAAATGATTAATATTTCTAAATTTTCAATATATTTAGTATATTCCTCTTAGTAACTGCTATACATATATTTACAGTACACGAAAATAAACAAGGAAATACCGAAAATCTATAAACTTAACCGCATGTGATAAAGATCATTAAACCGATAAAATAATAATATTGTTGTTTGTATGTCGGACACGCACATTTATTATAGGCAACCGAAATCTCTTCGGGCGAGATACCTTAATTGGCTGACTGAAATTCGAAATCGATTTGTGCGTTGGCGCGGTATAATATTGATGCAATCAACTTTCTCAATTCCTTTTTAATGTCGGATTACGCCGTGAAGCCGTCGCCGGGTATTAAATCGCAGCGAGCGATGCTTAAAGACGACATTTTGGGGTGACTAAATTCAATCAAAACGATTGTAAGTAAGATCTACCAAAAATATCAAAGCTTACAGTTTACGACATGTCTTTTTTTATTAAATTGTACCAAGAAATATCCTTCTATTTTAAATATTATAAATCAATTTGGATAAAATAGTCTTTAAACTGTGTGTTTTAACAATTGCTTTTGAGATACTTTTGCGAATATTATTATTGTTATTATTTATTCATATTTGCTTACAATATATGTAATACAGGGTTAGGAGAAATTACCAGAACGGTTCATTATTTCAAAAGATACAAAGAATGTCTTGTATAAAAGTTGTGAGGCTATCTGCAGTAAATTGGAATATACAGGGTGCTCCACAAAATTGTGATGAATTAAAGTTACACATTTTAACACCCCATATATTACTATTTATTTTGATAGTTAATTTTGAACATTTTTATTAACTATATATTATACCTAAATTCATTAGTTTCCAAGATATCGACGTTTCAAATAATAACAAATAACAATGCGATATTCGAACGTAATCGTAGTTACACAAATTAGGTATGGCCTTGGAAAATAATCTAAAAATTAAGTTCTCTCAAATTTAAACAAATAAGGAAATTGGACATTTTATTAACTATACCTTACACCTAAATTCATTAGCTTCCTAGATATCAAGAAATTTTGATCACTTACAAAGTCATGAAAAAACGGGTTTATTATTTAGTCAATTATGAAAATTTTTACTAACTGACAATGATATAAATTGTCGTAAAAATGTTGTTGGGCATATAAAACCATTTGCCGTGTTAATTTCTCAGTTTCATTTAAAATTTCAATTCTTAGTTCTTCCAAATTATTTGATTTGTAAACCCAATAAAAGAAATTTAAGGGCGAAATATTAGGAGACCGTGTAGGCCATTCGATAGGCCCTCTTCTTCCTATCCATCTATTTACGAACGTGACATCCAAAAACTCTTTAACTTTAACTTTAAGTTTCATTTAAAATTTCAATTCTTAGTTCTTCCAAATTATTTGATTTGTAAACCCAATAAAAGAAATTTAAGGGCGAAATATTAGGAGACCGTGTAGGCCATTCGATAGGCCCTCTTCTTCCTATCCATCTATTTACGAACGTGACATCCAAAAACTCTTTAACTTCCCGTAAAAAATGTGGAGGAGCTCTATCTTGCCGATACCGTGTTAAGTTAATGTCGGGAATTAATTCTTTATAGTTGGAACTGTTTCTTGCAGAAGCAGTTGAAGAAATCGTTCACCGGTCAAATTTCCCACGATAAAAAAGGGCCTCATTACATGTCCCACAAATAATCCAACCCAGACATTAACTTTTTTCTAGGAACTGCGTATGCAGTTTTCCATTCCAGTTTGGGTTATTTTGTCCCCAGTAACGGTAATTTTGTTTATTGAAAATTTCGTGTAGTAGGAATTTCTCTCTTTCACGCTTTATTAAAATTGTATTTGAGTGTATAAAAAAAAATTATATTGACATTTTGATACAAAATGGCGGCTACTGGACCATTCTTCGGAATCACCTTTTTCAAGAGGGCCTCTACGGGCGACGGTGATTCTAGGAACTCGTGCTATCTGAACCAAAATAAAGAACGGGATCTTAATGTACATAAGACTTGCTAGTAAAGTACGTATGTTTTTAGCTTTACATAATTTTTTTGCAAAATGGCGGTTCAATTTTTGACCGAAAAAATTAGCAGTACATTATTTATAAAAAAAAGTTGCAATGATAACAAAAAAATCGTACGCAGTTTACTGGATAATGTTACTGTGAAACTACAGTTAAAATTTCGAGTGGATACGTGCGATAGTCTCCGAGTACCATCGTCTCCCGATTTGAAAAATGCAGTTTCGAGAAAAACGTGTTTAAAGTTTTACGTGCTGAAAATTTTGTTACACCTTCAGTCTGCGATGCCTGCGCCGTACATTTCACCTCCCATGGACACGTGGAACTCATCTTCTTTCTTTCTGGATGCCTGCTGTTTGATTCGAAACCTTCTTGCAGCATCTGAGAGCAAACGATTTTTTTTTTTTTGGTAAGAGGAGAGGAAATCCTGCATGGAAACCCTTATAGTAAGGTAGTGTCGGACTCTTACCGACTAAAACCTCTCCTCCGCGATCACATGTTCTATGACTAGTCCAGGACCAAAAGGTCTTCTCTCGTCATGTCTCAAGCGAATTGATCGCAAAGAGTGGGGCGACGCGAACGATCGGATAATTCGATGCGGTTTTGATCAGTCTCTTCACAGTAATTGTAGCAGTTCGGCCCAATTTTGATGCCTATGTTCTGCATGACTCTCATGGCACTTGTGAGGCCATTATTATAAGTACCTGTAGCAATATATACAGCTGTGTCAAGTGCATTTTTGCCACTCGATTCTATTTCGTGGCCGTCGACCATACTGTGGCGTTGAAACTCTCATTACTGTTTTGAGTGAAGCCGCCTATGCAACGAGTGAGTAGGTCATCACTGGTTAAATTTTCATAAATTGGAGTTATTGCCTTGTATACTTCTTCATGTAAAGGTGGTTTATGTGTATATTCGTCCAAAGTTCCAGTGGCCTTGGCCCTTTGCCACGAGCACCACGAATTTTCTCCGCTCGGGCAGTGATCGTGCTTAGGCTTAGCATCTGTTGATAATTTTTGATCTAGCGTTGCGTAGATCGCAGTCCTCATTTTCTCTATAGAACAAACATTTTTAAACTTTTACAAACGAAAAATATTGAGATGGAAATCAAAAAATATTTAGTAATGGCGAATTGTTGGTCTCTGTTTGGTCGTTTAAAATTAGTCCTCTCTTGTTAAATTTATTTATTTCCATGGATTCCAATAGATTGAACTTCAGTCCCTTGTTGCATTTACGGAGAATCTTAAAGTTGTTGTTGAATGTGTGATTATGCTCCTGGAGATGTTCTGCATATGCCGAATTAGGTTTATTTTGATTGAAGCATGTCCGGTGTTATTTATATTTATCATATTTAAAACATCGTAATAATAATAACCAATAGTGCTTATCAAGTTGTTATCGTGTAAGTGTTATCTTCCATAATTATTCTAAAAATCGTAAGTTAAAAATTTATTATCATTATAACCTATTCGGCGAGTGATACACGTGACTCCGCTCAATTCATTCACGGATTTTTAATACCCTTCCTCTGTTTTCTTGTGTTTCCGGCCCTTGGTCTAGTGTTGTATTGTCTCTGTTAGTCACCGCGAAGGGCCTCGCAGGTGTGAAGTGTCACCCCGTTAATCCTTATACCTTACATTACTGTTAAACATGTCCTAGAAACATGATAACAAAATGAAAAGGGCAGAACTATTATGCATAGGGGTATGTGGTAACATAGTGGCTAATAAAACCACATGCCCAACAATCACATTTGTGATCTAAACACTGCCTGCGATCTCGCTACTGAAGTTTAAAATTTATAAAAATCTGTTGACCAAATGTGATAAGTTGTCGACAGAAAATTCACAATTAAAATCCCTTATCAACCAGATGACCGACATTAAAGCTGAAAATTAAATGATAAACTTAATAAACCAACAAATAAAATAAATGGTGGTGAGTTCAATTATTCTCAAAATACTGTAAATCGCGATTCATTTGATTCATATAAAATTGTGGAGGAAATCGCTGATCGAAAAAATAGAGAGATGAATATTATTGTATACAATTTAATTGAATCGAATGCCTCAAAACCTAAAGATAAGCGTGACGATGATTTGGCTCGTGTTTCAACTGAGTTACATAAAATAAAGGATAGTTTTAATATAAAGAAAATTTTCCGTAGGCAAACGCAACGATAAGCCGCGTCCATTAAACATTATTTTTGATGATAGTGTAACTGCTCTTAATATATTACGGAATCAGGCGAAAATTAACTCTAATATTAAAATTAAATCTGACTTGACACCTATGCAACGGGAATATTTAAATAAGACAATTAATGAACTTAAATCTAGGCAAGCAAAAGAAGAAGTAAATTTGCGATTAAAATATTTACATGGAGTTCCTAAAATTGTTAAAACCCCTATCGCTGCTTCGAAAAACTAGTAACCTCCCGACTGAAAACTTCTGAATCAAATAATAATTATGTTGATATTTATTACCAAAATACTCGTGGGCTAAATACAAAATGTCATGATTTTTATATTTACATGGCAGGAAATAACTTTGATATAGTAGCTGTTACTGAGACTTGGCTTAAGGATGGATTTTATAACACAGAAATATTTGAAAGACTCCTACAACGTTATATGATGTGATAGATCCTATAAAAGAGGAAGAGGAGTCCTACTTGCATTTAATAATTGTATTAAATATAAAGAAATAGGTCTGAACATACCTACGTCTAACATCGATTCAGTCGCTGCTAGGTTAAGAATTAATGGAACAAAATTGGATATTTTATGTACATATATACCTTCCTCTGTAAGTGTACACGAGTATAACGACTTTTTCGAATACATTGAAACAATATTAAATATTGACTCTGCATTAATTATTGGCGATTTCAATATTCCAAAATATGCAAAATATATTACAAGTGGTGAAGTGTCCAATAGTATTTTACCATTAAATAATTTTATTAGTTACACTGGTTTTATACAACGAAATTTCGTACTCAATTCTAATAGTAGATTATTGGATTTAGTATTAACACCGACATCCATTGATTGTAACGTTAAGCATGCACCTGACCCAATAGTTCAAGAGGATCCACACCATCCCTCTCTTCAGATAAACCTCGTTCTACCCAGCAAGACAACTGTCCCCACATTTGAAGGTGATATTGGACATCAATATAATTTCAAGAAGGCCAATTTAATTTCCTTGTATTTGGATATATGTAATACAGACTGGGACACAATATTCAAATCTGGAGCTATTATTAATGATATTTGTGAAGAATTTTATAAATTGCTATATTCATTATTTGATATGCATGTTCCAAAGTTTAATAGTTCCAAAGTTAATATGTTGATGATATATAACGATGCCACTTTATCGGAAACAAAAGGAATAGTCTCTTCATTTGCCCATTACTTCTCGTGCATTTATGGACCATTGCAAGATGCAAATGAAGTATTTTATAGATCTTCTCATATGGGTGACTATTACATCTTGGAAGATATTGTCTTAAAAAATATGAAAAAAGTTAATCCTAATTTAACCATGGGGTTAGACAAAATACCAGCATTTTTAATAAATTTTTAATTTAATTCTTAAAAGCGGCGTATTCCCTGATTGCTGGAAGTCTGTACGTGTAATTTCTGTACATAAATCTGGACATAGGCATAATATTACTAACTATAGGCCAATATCTCTTCTGTGTAACTTTTCAAAGGTCTTCGAAAGTATTCTCTCTGATAAAATTTATAGTCAGGTGCAGCATAATATTTCGAATAACCATCATGGCTTTGTTAAAAAATGTAGCACCATGACAAACTTAATTAACATCACACATAAAATATCATCAGAATTAGATGAACAAAATCAAGTTGATGTAATTTATACTGATGTGTCGAAGGCCTTTGACTGCATGCCTCATCATATTATTTTAAATTATTTAAAGAGATATAATATTAGTGATAGTATTACGTCTGTAGTTAAATCATATTTATCTAATCGACAACAAATTATGGAGATTGACGGATATAAATCTCCGCCTTACATTGCAACAAGTGGTATACAGCAGGGGTCCAATTTAGGGCCTCTGCTATTCATAATATTTATAATTAACTCTGTTACGGATACATTGAATTACGAGTTTTTAATGTATGCAGATGACATTAAGTTATTTAAAACAATACGTACAATTTCTGACTGTACCTAACTACAGAATAATTTAAGTAATTTATATTGATGGTGTGTTAAACATGGCCTAAATATTAATATTAAAAAAATGTAGTGTGATATATTTCTACCGTAAATCGAATCCTGTATTATTTGATTATAAAATTAAAAATATAATTATTAACAGAGTATCAGAAACAACAGACCTTGGTGTAATATTTGATCAGCGTTTGACCTTTGTATCTCATCTAAATAGAACTATTCAATCAGCACTAAGAATGTTAGGTTTTATTATACGCAGTTGTAGGTGATTTAATAACATACAAAGTATTGTTAGATTGTATAATTCATTTGTGCTTAGTAAATTAAGTTATTGTGAGCCTGTCTCGAGTCCAAATATACATTCATTGGAGAGGGTTCAGCAAAAATTCCTCAAATATTTATATCGTTTTAAATTTGGAGTCTATCTTCCAACCTCTGTTAGTTATGACATGTTACTGACAGAATTTTCAATGCCATCAATGTTACAACGCCACAAATACATATTAATATTAACGTTATATAAACACATTCACTACTATATTGATAATACGTTTTTTCTTAATCTTTTCTACTTTTACGTTCCGCGATTTTTTACTCGCAATTCATTAACATTTTATTGTTTTGTCGACATATTTTGTCCATGTTTTCATCTAGTATTAAACGAATTGTTAGTTTATTTATAATAGTATTATTTTCATATGTATTTAATTTTTACGTTTCCTTGTAACTGGTTGCTTTCTATTGGGAGATAAATAAATAAATAAATTCAACAACAACTTTAAGATTCTCCATAAATGCAACAAGGGACTGAAGCTCAATCTATTAGAATACGTGGAAATAAATAAATTTAACAAGAGAGGACTCATTTTAAAACACCAAACAGAGACCAACAATTAGCCATTATTAAATATTTTTTGATTTCCATGTCAATATTTTTCGTTTATAAAATCTTTAAAAATGTTTGTTAACAACCGCAAAACCCCCCAAATCCCCACCCTCACAAAGTCCCACTTCGTTAATATATAAACACAATTTGTATTTTGTCACAATCATACATCTACCAGATGATGCCACAGTGTGGCGAAACAATTGTCGTGGTACAATAAATTAATTTTTGAAACCTCACGCTATACCAGTGTTTTATTTAGTGAATATAATGGAGTTTCAACAAGTAACGGCCTCGTCGTTAATTGAACTCACCAGAAATGGTAGTCCCGAATGCTAGTCATCATGGGTATTCTCTTTTCCTAAGTTGATATTACGACATATAGCCAACTAGACAACTTATCCATAACAATTTCTTCTTCAATTGATGTTATCGTACATTTCTTGCGTTGAAAAATTTAATCACACACTGAACTTCACAACTAGTAGCGTTTTTTATTTTCATAAACATTATAAATACTTACATAAACAACACAGTCGATGCCAGCGAGAGGTAAATTTGTACTCAGACAGGTGAAGTACAACTGAACATGTTTGAAAACACCTAGCCAGCGCTCCGCACGGTGCTAACAGGTATTACTCTCCGCACATCCCTCTTATTATGATTTACAAAGTATTATAAACAGTCGTAAATGAGAAAATTCTTGTAAAAAATTTATTAATTACTAATATAACTTCTCATTCCTTATCATCATTCATTAATTTTAGAAGTCATTAAAGTGAATTAACACACAAATGCACAATTATTACTTTCCCTATACACGTAGTATATAGGGGGAGTATTGTTTTCGTGATTTTTTTTTGAAATTTTTTTTTTGCGGAAATATCCGTTTTGGGCCCCCCTGAGTCCATTACACTAATTTCTAGAAAAAAAATTTGTGTGTCTGTGTGTCTGTGTGTCTGTGTGTCTGTGTGTCTGTGTGTCTGTCGGTGGGCGCTGTATCTCAAAAACGAAAGATCCTATTGAGATGAAATATTAAACTTAAGGTTTTATCGTTAAAAACTGGAACTGAAAAGCTTTTGGTAAACATTCATAAACCGGAAGTGGATGTTTACTCGAGGCGTTTTTTTGTTTTTTGGTAATATTTTTCTAAATATGAAAAATTTTAAAAAACGGTTCTTACAAAAGTTAATGGGAATAATAAACTCAACCAGTTTTATTTGAACATATTTTTCATAAAATTCTTAACTTTCGAGAAAAAAAATAAAAATTGAAAATTTTGATATTCTTTGCCAATTGCTAATAAACTATAAGAGTTACATAAAATTTATATAACAAATAATTATAGAGAATTTAAAACTAAACAAATTATTAAGAATAACTTTTTTGCGTAAACTTCATAGTTTTCGAGAAAAATATAGGGAAAGTACTATGATGGCCACATCACCATTTTTTCTATAGTTATAGTTTAATGTGTAAAAACTATGATATTTATGCAGTTTCATATATATTATTATGCACAATTTAATAATTATTACTTCAAAGACAAACAATCTAATTATTCGTTGCAAATATTCATGCGTAATATTTTATCAATTAGGTCCAATTATATTTGTAATGAACATTGTAATATCGAAATTGCTAATGAATTTTTAATTTGATACGCTTAATTTATTTATATTCCGCTGATATAATGGCGTTCATTATTGTGATTTTAATGTTTCATAATAATAAAATTGAATTACTAATTTAATTTATTAAATATTAATTACATTAAAAATTAATTGAAAACAGATATAAAATTTAGTTATACTGTTATAAATTATTTAGTTTTTTTACATATTTCCCGGTATTCTATTGCTTTCCTTCTAGCAATTTATTTCAGTTAAACACTAATAAAATAGCGGTTAGTTGAAATAAAAGCAAAATTACTAATTAACTCAAAATATATACATATTTTTTAAAAGAAAATGTTACAATGTTCGTATTCTGTAATTTATTACATTTATTTTCGCGTAATTTTCAAAACCACGCTTCTATGTTATGTAGTAATTGAGTCAGTAACGTTCAATTATTTACGGCAAATTATATCAATCGCGCCAACAAAATAATTGCAAATTACCAAATTACATTTCCATATTCATCAGCATAAAATTAATCAATTTACTAACTAGAAGGATGTATTTGTAAGCAGATTAAAATGTTTACTTATAATTAGCAATGCTGTAATTATTTATTACGCATAAAATTAAACTAATTATTACATGCCTCTAACAAAATGTTTCCAAGGAATATAATTGCAACTAATTTTTCAACGCTGAATTAACATGGTTAATTAATTTACGCAAATTTTAATTAAATATGAGTTGGTACATACAACCCATTAAAAGAGAATGGTTGTGACCGTTACTACGTAGTTATCCATACTTACACTGAATTGAAAAATTCACTATGTTTTAACCACAAATAATTTTGTCTCGTCTGCCTTGCTGTTGCCTTCTTCATTATTGTGTCCCTTGACCCAGCGCAGCTCAATACTGTTTGATTGTGCTGCTTGATTAAGGGTGTTGTGACATTCTTTTACTAGTCTTTAGGTGATCTTGTGACCACTCACTGCTAGTATTGCTGCCCTACTGTCTGTAAGGATTTGGATGTTCCTATCACAGATGTCTCGGTGTAGGATTTCTTTCGCCCCTTGGATGATGCCAACGATCTCTGCTTGCAGAGTAGTTGTGTGCTTCTCTAGGGGTATAGCTAATGAGAGGTCCATTTGTTGCGAGTAAATTCCCGCCCCGGATCCTTTTTTGGTTTTAGAACCATCGGTGTAAATTCGGAGGGTTTCCCCACCCTCTACACTCCCGGTTCCTCTTTTTATCGATACATTTTAGGGTCTATTAAAGACGTAGCAGGGTGGCAAATTGTCTGTCATCCTTCCAAGGAAGGGTGTCTTCTTGACAGCCTCCTCTAAAAGGTGACAGTGTCTGCCAGCCCTGCCTCCTTTGTACCAGAGTCCAACTGAGTTTAGGCGCAGTTCTGCCGCCGTGGCCATCTCCTCTATGTATAAGTCAAGAGGTGAAAGGCAGAGCATTGCTTCCATTGCTGCAGTGGGTGTTGTTCGCATTGCTTCGGTCGTGCTGAGGCATGCTATCCTTTGCAACTGAGTAAGCTGCTTTGCTGAGGTTTTCTGTCTGGCTCTGGGCCACCAAACCAGTGCTCCATCAGTGATAAATCTGTTAATTCGTCTTATGGTTTCTCTTTAATAGTGTTTTCATTTCATCTAGCAAGCTAAAGCTTTCAGCTTCACCCGGACCTGATGGTGTTCCAAATGTATTCTTGTTAAATTGTATTTTTACCATCACTCACCCTCTAACCTTACTCTTCCGGAGATCAATAGATGATCAAGTGGTACCGACAATATATAAAGATTACATTGCGCCTATTTTTAAATCAGGCAACAGGTCTGATATTAGTGAATACAGAGCAGTCTGCATTCAGTCAGCTATTCCTTAGATTTTGGATAGCATCCTAGTGCACCAGTTTAAATGGTTATGCACAAGCATCATAGAAGAAGAATAGCATGGTTTTTGGTCAAGAAGGTCAAGTACATCTATACTAATTATATAAAGGGTGTTCCGTAAGTAGGGACGAATAAAAAAAATATATAGAAAATACAAAATTTATTGATAATGTATTTTTTTCTATAAACACATTAAGCAACATCTCTCATTTATGTATGAAACAATTAATTCTCCATATAACCACCCAAATACCCACAAAAAAAATCACAAGCCGTATAATCGCATGATCTGGCAGGCCATTCCTGGTTGCCATGCAAAGAGAAACTTTTTGTTCAGAGCAATCGTTTTATAGGATGTGTCACATGTTGCACCATTTTGTTGAAATCAAAAATTGCCATTTTCATCCACAACTGCGAAAACCAAGCAGACTGCTTGTTTCGGTAACGGTCACAGTAACGGCAGCTTAATCATGATTTTCAAAAATGTGTGGGCCGATTACTCCTCCAGGCCAGAACCCAAACCACAGAATCGTCACTGATGCGTCTCAGATGCGTCTCATCTTTCACAGTCACTTCGGTACCCCAAATTCGGAACGCCTCTTGTTTTCTTAACATTTGCAACATAACGACGGGTTCTGTTGCAAATGTCCTTACTTTCTGGACACCCTATATAATAGTTTTATATCGGATGCCTTGGAGAATAGAGGTCAGGTAGATGCTATCTACATCGACTTCTTCAAGGCGTTCGATAGGGTCTCCCACGATGTGATTCTTTATAAGCTGGAGGTTGTGGGATTTAATTCTAAAACTATAAATTGGATACGAAGTTTTCTAAAAGATTGAAAGCAATACGCTAAGATAGTCTACTGCGCGAGGGAAGTACGGGTTAAATCTAGCGTTCCTTAGGGTTCACATATAGGTCCATTATTGTTTATAGTTTTTGTAAATGATAATGTTGCCAATCTTAATTTTTTCTCCGCCTTATTATATGCTGATGATCTAAAACTCTTCGCCATAGTAAAGAATGAAATGTATGCAGTTCTTATTCTAGAGGATCTCGACAAAATATATAATTGGTGTGTTAGTAATAGCCTTTACCTAAATACGAGTAAATGTAAATCCATATCGTTTTACAGGGGTAAAAATGCAATCATCACGAAATATTCTATTAATGACACTAGAATAGAAGGGTCTGAAGCTGTTGGGCTCTATATCAAGAATATGCAAGGATTTATCACTCATTGCAACCCGATGTTTGTATTTGTCACTGTTTTGCTCGGGTTTGGGATACGCATGTGTTGTTTGGTCACCTCATCAAGAATATTTAAAGGATGGACTATCTAAAGTTCAGAATAAATTCTTGCGTCTGGCGCTATTTAAATTACGTAACCCGTTTGCCACTTTAAATAGCGCACAACTTTGTGGCTAATTGAATATCTCTTCCTTGCAGGATAGTTCAATAATTGCAGATACGCAATTTTTGTTTAAAGTCGATTGCCCGAAAATTTTGGAAAACATTTAATTTAATTTTCAAGGTTCCAATACACGTAGTAAGGCTGATTTTCGTTCACTAATGCACATAACTAACTACGGTTATCATGAACCTTTAACGAGAATGATGAGAATGGCCAACAGACTGAATTGATTTTTGTGCGGTAACATGTCTGTGTACAATGTACACAATTAGCGTAATCAGGAGGGGCGGGGGCAAGGGTGAGCACGCCCCCCCCCCCCCAGAAAGACCAGTGCCCCCACCCCACCAAAACGATCCGAACATAATTAAATTCAAATGACCAATTAATATTACCGATAATGATATCACATAAATAAAAACCAATTCAGAATTCAATCGGTGGTGAAAGCGGTTTTAAAAATGACAAAAAATCGAAAAACGCCCATTATCTCAGCAACCATTCAAGATTTTGCCATGTAGTTTTTACCAATAAACGTTTCTCAAAAATCGATCTCCAGACACCTAAATCGGTTTTTCTATAATCTAGTCTGGAAATAGGTTTTCTCTGTTAAAACCATCCAAATAGCGCCACCCTGTACATCTAAAATTAAGAGTAACGTATTTTCCTTAAGCAGCCACAGAAATTTCAAATTGATATCGAAAATAAATATTAAGTTGCATTGCATGTAAGCTAGTGCCCACTGGTGCCTACCTACTACTTACATTTAGTTCTTTATTCGTTGTTTTGTTTTGTTTGACAATTATAATCTGAAAAATAATTTCAATTGTACAATTTTCTAAGTACAATTCTACAATTATGGATACAGTTTAATAGCCTACAAATATTTTATTTTCTAAATTCAAGCATGAAGAAATTTAAAGATATCAGATCTTATTTTCAAACAAATACTTCAAGGACACGTGAAGATAACACGGAAATAGATGTAACAAGACCTAGTATTCCTACATGCGAATCGTCAACAAACTCTATACAGGAATCTTGTTTGAACATAAAAAGGACGTTGAAACTACCCAGGATTCAGAAAACACGTCAGCATCAACATCATAGTTAGCCGACTCAAAAAATGAAAAATCGAAAGAATTAGGCACTCTTCAAGGTGGACCATCACAGCCCATTGCCATTGTAGAATTCCCAAAAACGAAATTTGGAACAAAATTCAGATCGTTTTCGTCGAAATATTATGGATCATATAATAGCTGGTTGGAATACAGCAAAGAAGAAGACAAAGTCTACTGTTTCGTATGCAGACATTTCAATAAAGGAAATATACGAAATCAAAATGAAAAATTTGTGAAAAGTGGTTTTAACAGCTGGAAAAAGCTAGCAGAGGCACTAAAAAAACACTCAGAATCATCACCTCACGCTGAATGTGTGTGTCCTACCGCCAATCTTTTACTGTTGGAGATGTTCATCAACAACTTATGAAACAACAAGAGGAAGAAGTTGTTCAAAACAGAGAATACTTAGCCAAAGTTATTGATATAGTACTAACCCTTGTTCGGCAGGGCTTGCCTTTAAGAGGTCACCGAGAGGACTCATCTTCTAAAAATAGAGGCAACTTCTTGGAAATTGCCCAATTATTTTCTAAATATGATGACACATTTTCACTCCATTTCGAAAAACACTACAATAATTGCAGCCCAGATATACAGAATGAAATAATTAAAGTGATAGCAAACCTTACTCTGGAGGAGATTGTGAAAGAAGCTAAAGCATGTGTTTTTTTTTCGTTGAGTGTGGATGAGGCCAGATGTTTTAAAGAGGAACAATTATCAATGACTATAAGATATGCGAACGGTCTGGACATTGTCGAAAGATTTATAGGTTTCGTTAATTGTTCCACGTCCAAAGATGCGCAAAGACTGGCTACACTCATTTTGGACACTTTGAATAAACACCATTTGGGTGATGTTCCAATTCTTGCGCAGTTTATGATGGTGCCAGCGTCATGTCTGGTCAAAATTGAGGCCTTCAGGCCATTATAAAACAAACTCATCCTCACGCAATTTATATTCAATGCTTAGCGCATAAACTTAATCTGGTGATTGTTGATTCGTGCGATAATATTTCACTAGCAAAAACGTTTTTCAACGGCCTCGAAGCTTTGTATATCCACTTTTCACAACCTGGCTATCATGCGAGCCTAAACAAATTACAAGACACTCTCGGAATTACTAATCGTGAAATGGGAAGTCTAAGTACTACCAGATGGAGTTGTCGCTACGAAAACTGCAAAGCAGTACTGACAAATTATGAGGCAATTAAATTAACTTTAGAAAAAGAGATCACTGAGAACCGAGACAAGCACACAGTAGAAGCACTGGGATTACTTACGATTATAATGAAACTAGAGTTTGTCGTCTCCTTACACATATTTCACTCAGTTCTCGCTATAGTAAGTGTTCTGAGTAAATTTTTCCAGACACAAAATGCAACTCTTGGTCAGGCTAGTGATCTTATAACAAGTACTATAGGTACTTTCGAAACATGTAGGAATCAATTTAAAATTTAGACAGATATCGAGCAGTTTGCTAAAAAGCAAGAGATTTCACTAGAACCTGAACCTGTTAGAGTGTCAAAAGGGAGACGTCAAGAAAAGGACTTTTATACTGAGTCAACTGTGGGCAAAAGCAAGACATTAGATTTGCCGGCCGATACACAACCAGAAGACTACTGGAAGATCAACATTTACTACCCTGTATTTGATAATATCATTGTTAATCTAAAACGCCGATTTGAAAATTTACCGTTAGCTCGTGCAGTTGACGCATTTTTGAAATTGGATATCAAAAACGAAGAGGATTTCATAAACAATTATACAAAACTCTTAATAATTGATACTTCAGCCTTAGAAGCTGAAGCGATAGTCATGAAAACCATGCTTTGACTTAAAAATGACGAAATTAATGCTGATACTTTGAGAAAGCATCTTAAGAAAGAGTACTGCCCTAATTTGTATAAACTTTTCCAAGCAGCAATAGTACTACCAGTGAGCTCCGCCGGCTGCGAGAGAAGTTTTTCTGCCATGAGGCGAATAAAAACGTGGCTCAGAAGCACAATGCTTCAGGAACGATTTTCTCATATGTCACTGCTTAATGTAGAGAAAGAAATGGTTAAAAAAAAATTTCAGCAGAAAAAGTGTTGAGCTGCTGTGCTGAAAAAATCGAAAATTAAAACTTATTTAATTGAGAAGAAGAAAAATGAATAAATATTTTAGTGTGTTACGTGATTATTATGTACATTTTATTTAGACTATTCCACTCCTATTGCATGTAGCCAATGAAAATGAGGCATGTGATATTTTTTAGCCAATCGCGTCAATTTATAAGTGAATAAACACCAAGTTGCTATTTATTCACCTGAATAACCTGAAGTTAGCTATTTCCCGGCAAATGAATTGAATTAGCCTTGATAGAAAAGCGAAAAACGTTGTTTCGACGTATGTCAGTTGCAAGTAGGTTATAAAATCAAAAGGTTTGGTAACACTTCATCATCCATAATAAATGCGACGGTGACAAGTTCTGCACCAAAAAATCAAACTTAAACGAGATCGTGTGTTTGGAAACGATTTGAAGAAATCTGCGCCGATAAAAACTACCAGTTGTTAGCAAAACTTTAATGGAAACTCTTGCCGCGATTATGATGACTGGTCGTATAATATAAAGAAGGTAAATGCAAATGATTATAAGGGAGGTGTTATTTAATCAATGTCGAATTTTTCGACCAAAATACTGCAGGAGATATATCATACAAATTTTAATATAAACATTGAACCATTCACCGATATTCGTTTCAAGTCGTGGAATAGTCTTTCCAAATACCATTCGTGATGACAATTAAATCGGAATAAATTTTGTTTTTAGCGCATTCAAGTTTGTTGCTTAATCGCGATTTTTATTCGAGCAACTGATAGAAAAAATCACTCGCCTGGCGCTCGTGATTTTTTCGTGACAGTTGCTCTCATTAAAATCGCTAAGCAACAAACTTTCATGCAAAAACAAAATTTATTCGAGTAAATTGCCATCACTTATGGTATTACTTGTGATAAAAACATGATTGTAAACACAACCAAACCAGTTTTTTTTCATTATAATTGGAAAATTATATCGGCTAAATGGTTACCGCGATTCGCTATGCAACTTTCGGCTCATTATAGGGCATTTTTCATGACATCCTTCAATATATAGGGCTGAATTTCTTCAATTTCGTGACGGATATTGTCTTTAAGATGTTGAATCGTTTGGGGCTTATTCACGTAAACTTTTGATTTTAAAAAAAAAACCCATAAGACAAAGTCTGCTGCTGTTAAATCCGGAGATCTGGCTGGATATGCTAAATCGCCACTTCGCGAAATTAGCGAAATTAGTCTTCGTGGAAAAACGTTATTCAATAATTAAATTGTTGAACGAGCTGTGTGGGCTGTGGCCCCATCTTGCTGAAACCACATGCCCTCTAGTCCTTGCTCTTCCATTTCAGGCACAAGAAAATTTCGAATCATGTTTTGGTACCGTTCAGCATTAACAGTAACTCCAACACCTTGGTCATTTTCAAAAAAAAATAGGAACCAATGATATTTCCAGCATGAATACCACACCATACAGTTGTTTTTAGTGGATGCAATGATGTTTCGTGAATTAATTGAGGATTGTGTGTTCTCCAAAACCGACTTTTCTGTTTATTGACGTGGCCACTGAGAAGAGAATGGGCTTCATCGCTCATTATCAATTTAGAAGAAAAATCTTCAATTTCACCAGACAGCCTTAGGATTGCATTACTGTACTTAACTCGTTGATCATGATCTCTCGGTAGCAATTTTTGGGCTAATTGAATTTTGTACGGGAACATTTTCAAATCAGTTTTCAAAATTTTCGTCCAAGAAAAGAATTTTTAATTACACGCATTACCTAGCTTTATAAGCTATTATGTGATGATAGTTTTCTGTTTTATTGTTTCTAAGAAAATGTGTTGTTTCATTTAAATTTAAGGGTTCTCTTTTTGAGTAACTAATTAAAAGTCACTGAATTTGGACGAAATACGTATTAAAAAATATAATAAATTATACTTACTTTTAAACAATATCCTAATAATTGAAGTAGACATAAATGTGATAATACACCTTTAATAAATTGCAAATTACTTAAATACTGTTATCTTTTTTATCCATTTTTTTTTGATAATATCACCAGAATAATTGAAATATCTTGGCAATAATAATATCTGTCTTGTTCAGATATTAAACACACAAATTACAAACTAATGAAAAAGATAATATTATGTCTCTAATATTCAATTATCAGGATATTGTTTAAAGTATAATTTATTATATTTTTTAATACGTAATTCGTCCAAATTCAGTGACTTTTAATTAGTTACTCAAAAAGAGAACCCTTAAATTTAAATGAAACAACACATTTTTTTAGATAATAATAATAACATTATTTAAAACTTCATAATAGATTAAGAAAATGTCACATATCGATTAAAGGAACATTATAGACAACAGCTAATTGTAAATAATGTGGGAAAATGTGTATATAGAACTTGACAGGTAAAATAATTATAGGCGCTCTTTATTAAATATTAACCTGCCCTTGTTTCTTCCGGAGCGAATAATGTGCAATAATGCGACCGTAGTAATTATTCCTCCATTTACCTGAAATGCGCTTCAGAGTGTGCAGCTCTATTAGATTGTAATTTATTATAGATTAAACACAACATTCCGTCAGTGCCGTACGCCGAAGTTTCGTACCCTCTATCTAAGTAATTGAATATTGCTTTAGGTAATAAGCAGCCTGTCACACAATAATAACGCTAAAGTTTTCCATTGACATGCGAACGGAAATTAGATCGTACGGAGCAAAGCACTTTCAAATTAGAGGATATAAGCTAAATTAAGGCAATTAAGTCATTACCGAAAAAAAATATACTATAAGAAAACTTACATAACTTCATTAAGTGCTAGGATTAAGCATATAATTGGTCTATAGTAAATTATAAGATATTATATGTTTATTTTTTTAAGTATTTGAAATGTTGGATCAAATAAACGTCAACAACTAAATATTCCAAATAGATTAATAAAAAACCTAAATACAATTTAGGTAAGTTTTAAAACATTTCTTTACGAAGCACTTCATAATTTAGGTTAGGTTCGAGTTGGCAGCAAACAACTCGATTTTCATCAATTATCTGCAATTTGCTGTACCTTTTTATATATCCTCGGTGGTAAAAACTTCTACATGCTGTGCATATAGCTCTTTTACACAATTTATCATTACAACATTTGTTATATACGAGGGGGCATTTGAAATATCCGTACAAAAAAATAAACTACTAACGTGTTTGGGGTAAACCTTTTTTATTTTTCGACATAGGCGCTTTTTAGGCTTATACACTTCGTCCAACGATATTCTAGTTTGCTGATCCCTTCCGAATAATAGGATTTGTTCATGTCTGCAAAAGACAGTCTCCACAACCTTTACGGCCGAAGGAACGGTCTTCGCCTTTTTTGGTGCAGATTCCCCCTTGGTAACCCATTGTTTAGATCGTTGTTTGGTCTCAGGAGTATAGTAATGTACCCACGTTTCATCCACAGTGACGAAACGACACTTAAAGCCATCCGGATTATTCTGGAACAGCTGCAAACCATTTTTGCAACACTTCAAACGATTCCGTTTTTGGTCAAGCGTGAGCAATCGCGGCACCAATCTTGCGGATAGCTTTCTTATGTCCAAATATTTATGTACCCGTTCAGTCGAAATGCCCACAGCACTAGAAATCTTACGCACCTTAAATCTTCTGTCATCCATTACCATATTATGGATTTGATCAATTATTTCTGGAGTCGTAACCTCTTCAGGCCATCCAGAAAGTTCAGCGTCACTTGTGCCCATATGGCCAGTACGAAAATTTTGAAACCACTTATAAACTGTTCTAATCGAAGGTGCAGAGTAAGTATAATGTTTATCAAGCTTCTCTTTAGTCTCCTGAGGCGTTTTGCTTTTCATAAAGTAATGTTTAATCACCACACGAAATTTTTTTTCGTCCATTTCTTGAAAATCACTCGACTTCATTGATTCACACGAATAAAAAACACAAAGAAATGGATAAATATGGCTGAAACTTGGTGTGCGTTCATTCAAGAGATGCTACTACTTTTACCATATTATCTATTATGCCATTGGAAAGCGCTAATCTATAGTCTTCCTATGCCGAATATCCCCACAAAAACTTGTTGAATGTCTTTCACCTGTTAATTTCAATATACTTCATCTTAGTCCAAATCCACCACTTTTGAAACTCAAGTTTCTAGTCTTCATGGAAAGAGCTGACAAAATTTTGGTAAAAACTCGAACACTGAAAGTAATTCCTTTTTCGCATTGGCTGGATACATCTTCAGTATGAGAATTCTGTTTTAGTTTTATATCTGAAGTAATACCCAGATATTAAATCTCTCTCTTTACTAAAAAAGTAAATTTAAAAACCTTGAGTCGAGTCCTGGATGTTGGGTGATGTCTTGAGAAGGTTATAAATAATAATTTTTCCTCAGATATAGCAAATTCATTTGGTGTCACCTATTTTGCCAGATTAATGACCATACTTCTGCATAGCTGAATGAACACATTTATATTTTAAAATAAAGTGTATAAGGCAAAATCATTCGCATAGTGAATGATATTTATATTTGGTGGGAATACTGTGTAGATATCTGCAGTATAAATATTATGGAGTGAAAGTGCTAGGACTGATCCTTATGCAAACCTAGTATAAGCTGTAAGCGGCCCGATTCGATTTGTGGTAAAATTGTCAAATATGTATACTTTTTTCTGTATATAATGATATAATATTATAAGCTACTTTTCTTGGGATTCCTAGTTTTATAATTTTTTCTTTTAAGATATTTTGAAGGATGAAGTTGTAGGCTTTTTGCTTAGAAAATAAACATTGTTTATTGGTTATCAAATCACGCATGGCAGATTTTTGTTATTTTCTAACCATCACTCTAGTCTTAACTTAAAAATTCTCTCAAAAATATTTGTTAGGCATAATAACAGAGATATTGTTATGTATGCGTTGGTGTATGATATATCTTTGTTGGCATTTAATGTTGAAATTGATTCAAAGTGATTCATAGTTATCCACCACTAATTATAGATGCCTAAAGGGCAACTTCAGGCAGATGAGAAAATATACTGTATATGTTGTACTAGTAGTGGAACTGTCAATATTGATGACCATGGATAGTTCTGACGTAGTAAATAGAAAGAAAATGTTTTAATGAGATATATTTTCTCCAAAATTCGACCTAAATAAGCCAGACATGACAAAACTATTACTTTAATGGCTAGATTAACCTGATGGGCAAATATAATGGGTCGAGTAAGAGAACACCAGTTTTAAGTATATTTTAAATAGATCTTGAAAAGCAAATAAACTAAACTAAACTAGTTTCGTAATGGAGAAATAAACTTCGGGATAACTAGATTTAGAATTGTTGGTGGAATCTCTGAGGTATTCATGCCTAAAGGTCAACTTGTTTGTTTTTTAGAAGTCCTCACAATCGACCCTGTGGGGTGAAGAGTGGGAACCTTGTTTTTTTAAATTATTACTGCTAAAAATAACGCCTATCAATTGCAATATTTGTAAATTGAATATAAAGTCTTCAGTCAGACTCCCTTAAATGCCATGGTAAATATGGGAAATGGTTTCATACAAACTGTTTGGATTATATTATTTATTTAATCGAATACTACATTAACGAAGGTAAACAACGCGATGGTGAGCATTGGATTTGTCTTGTCTGTTTACCTTATGATCCCTCGGCAAAACTAAGGGATGTCGGCACATCTTCGACTATAGACACAATTAAAAGTGTTTTTAAAGTGAAATTTCAAGCAACAATACATAGCATATTTAATGGAGTCAGTGAAATTAAATAACGTATCTTTAAGTTCAAGAATGCAAATGCAGCTGGAACATCGAATATTTTAATTGAGGCCAATGTACTTGCCGAGATGGAAGTTCGTCAACAACGTGCCGCAAATACTATGGTGTGCAACATTCCTGAATCCTGTGCATCAATCGATGAGAGAATTGAGAATGATCTAACTTCAATTGAAAACTAGACTAATCAAGCTCACATTTCAATCTCGTCAGTCTGTTATCAAGATTTTTAAAGGGGGCCAAAACAAACGATACAGGAAAAGTACGATTTTCTTGTGATAGAACAATGCTGCAACGAGAACACCTGTCATCTTTAAAGGAAGAATTATATAGTCGAAGAGACAACGATGAACGTCACCTAACCTTCAAATATATTTAAGGATTTACATTTTAAGGAACGTTGGTGGCTTTCGCTCTAAACTTTCTAATTTTAATCTAAATGAAAATTTAACTGATTATGATATAATAATTGTAGAACCCTGGTTAAATTCATCTGTATCTGATAGCGAGCTGGGATTTTGCTATATACAGGGTGTTCAATTTAAGTGAAGACATTGAAATATCTAGAAAACTACACAACAAATAAAAAAAATTATAATTAAAATTGTTCGCCCCGGAGGGGGACATCTGATGATGATACGAAACTCGACCCACTACCCTCAACCGCCTAGGGGATATGGGGTGAGAAATATAAAAGTTAATTAGGAACCCCCATTTTTTTGTACGAGAAAAAATAATAATTATATCTGAATTTTTTTGTATTCGTGACAGACGACGCTATAATCGACAAAATTCAAAATTGGCAAATATCGTTGAAGAATGGGGATGAGAAATAATGCAACGTGCTGGGAGAAAACTAAAACACTGTCTTACTCTGGCAAATCCCTATTCCCATCTCTCGGCCCACGCTACATCGGCCTAGCATTTTCGAAGATTAAGCTGGAAGATGGATTTCACCTATTGACATTCATCGTCAGTTAATCGAAGTGTATGGGGAAACTCATCATAAAACGACAATGAGTCGACTCACATGCACATTTCTGACAAAAAAAGATTTGGATAGTATTTATTTTCTGCAGAACTCATTTAATTTTATTTCTAGAAAACAATTACAAGTGAACAATGCTTCGTGCAAGCGCAGAAGAAAAAATTGATATGATTCTAATTTATAACGAATGTAGGAGAACTTTCGACGAGGCTGTTATGTTATACACTGAGCGTGTTCCGGATAATGTTCGATCGCGGTCAATATTGATAGAACTTTTTTATCGGATGGTAGTGTACAACCCAAACAAAGAAAACAGGCAAACACTATCACAGAAGTTTGCAATGAAATTGCTGTGCTAGCAGCTGTTCAGCAAAATCCACAAATAAGTACTCGACATTACAACGCGATTCCGGAATTTCCCTAGGTAGTATTGTTAACATTTTGCACCGCAATAAGTATCATCCGTATCATATTTCATTGCACCAAGAACTTCATGGAGATGATTTTCTTAATAGAGTAGTGTTTTGTGAATGGGCACTTTAACAAATAGAAACTAACCCAAATTTCTTCGTCAATGTACTATTTTCAGATAAGTCTACATTCACAAATCATAGTAGTATTAATCGGCATAATATGCATTACTGGAGTGTAGAAAACCCCCACTGGTTACGACAAATTGTGCATCAACGTCCTTGGTCCGTAAATGTTGTGGAATCATAGGGAACAAACTCATTGGTCCATATTTTATTGACGGTACTTTAAATGAAATTAAATATCAACATTTTTTGGAACAAGAACTACCAATACTACTTGAGGATTTTGCTTTAGATCTTCGCCAAAGTATGTGGTTTCAGCATGACGGGTGCCCAGCGCATTATTTAATTGTTGCACGGGAAGTATTAGACCGTGATTATAATGGTCGGTCCTATTAAGGCCTGCTAGGTCGCCTGATTTAACATAACCGGGTTTTTTCTATGGGGTTGTCTGAAAGATAAAGTTTATCAACAAGTGTCAACAGACAGAGAAAACATGATAGAACGCGTAAGAAACGCTTGTGCTCAAATATGCTTCTATCATGTGTACAATCAATCGAAAGAAGAATCAATATGTGTATTGAACTTGAAGGTCAAATATTTGAACACTTGCTTTAATTAGAAAACTATTATGTATGAGAGGCATGAAGACTCATTCGTGTACATTTTCAACGATTTTTGCCAATTTTAAATTTTGTCGATGATAGCGTCGTCTGTCATGAATACAAAAACATTTCAGATAAAACTTTCTTATTTTTTGCCGGAGTATTCAAATCCGTACAAAGAAATGAGGGTTAATATTCAACTTTTCTATTTCTCACCCCTGGGTCGAGTTTCGTAACATTAGATGTCCCCCTCCGAGGCGAACAAATTTTAATTATAATTTTTTTTATTCGATGTGTAGTTTTCGAGATATTTCAATTCACTTAAATTGAACACCCTGTATAGGTGCGATCGTTTTGATAAAACCAAGTCACGAGACAGTGGTGTCATGATAGCTGTTCATTCATATTTAAGCAGGTGTATTGTGAATGTTCAATCCAACCTTGAAGAATTATATGTTAATGTAAGTAATAATCTAATTGTATCTTCTGCTTATATTCCACCTCAATCATGCTCCTCATTGTATACAAATTATTGTTCTTCCATTAATTATGTTGACGTCGTCAAGTCCCTTAATTAAAGTGACATTATATATGATTTTAAAGGTGCCAATTATTGGAAAATTACTTATTTTTTATCCAAAATCTCATGGAAGGATTATCCTAATCATATTAATGTTCATGTTTGCGTTGATAAATTGTTTGCTGTTTGTATATATACCATACTGGAGTATGTTTCTCGTAAAGTCGTGAAGTCATCCACTTATTCTAAATGGTTTAATTCGTTATTGATAAACTTAAAAAAAGAGCACATATTCAGAAAAAACGTAGTGGCAAATATGAATTTAATAACAACTTAAATTACGTCGTACTAAATACAAAACTCTAGGCGACCAGCTCTATTTAAATTATATTGCTCAAATAGAATCAAACATTTTTTTTAATACCAGATTATTTTGGAGTAATGTGAATAAGACCAGAAAAACATCCGATTTCCTAAATGTATGCACCTTAAAGACAAATCTTGCAGTTCTGGTGATAGCAGTGCTAACATATTTGCTGAACATTTGTCTAATGTTTATATTAGTAATAATAATTCAAAAAATGTAGGTTCAGATTTTGCGGTTGATACTGACTTGGTTAATTTGTGTAATTTTCAAATTAACATTGCTGACATTTTCGAAGCAATATCCAGGTCCCTAAGCTGTACCCCAATTATGTGAGTCTTGTAAAACATTAGTGCAGAAACGCTCATAGAGATTTATTTTTCTCATTATTAATTATCATTATTAATACTGCACTACAAATATCAATATTTAATTTGCATATTTTTAGATAATTTTGTTGTTAGTAATTTCCCATGTGTTTGCAGGTTCATTGCGAAAGGATCGTTAATACTAGAAATCTCACGGTTTTAAATGTTTTAAAGTTAATAGCATTTCGGTTGTTTTACTGGAATTTAATCTTAACTGGTTGCTATTAAACCAAAATTTGGCAACTGACTTGTCTGTATTCAATTTCTGTTCTACAGTTAGAAGGGAGTCTCCACTAGCAATTATAGTTGTGTAATATGCGTAAAGAACTGGCGATGTGTGCGAGATGCATTCAGAAAGGTCGTTGATATATATATCAAGAACAAAATGGGCCATAGGATAGAACCTTGGGGAATATCATGGTTAATTGAAAGCAATTTTGATTGCGTTCTAGCATTATTAATAACAACCTGTTTTTCAGATAGTTATAACGCAATAATTCGTATTACACGGGCTGAAATTAATAAAAATAAAGCTTTCTACAAAGTATATCATGCGTCATACATTCAAAAGCTTTACTAAGATCTAGGAAATTGCAAAGTATAACTTCTTCATTTACAAAAGCACTGATGCACAAGTCAACAAAATCACTAACTGTTCATGTATTTTATAAAGAATTATAGATTGATATTGGCCTGTAGTTGTCTGGGTCAGAAATGTTTCCCTTTTTATATACCGGAATACATTTCGCCACTTTCAATACATTTGGAAAATACAGGGTCCGCCAATAGGGACGCGCGAAGTTTGCCGGAAGGTTGCGGCTATGTTGTTCGAGGTAGAGCTGTCAAAGTTGCTGTCATTTGTTCAGTATATAACCCCAAATCACCATGGCAAGTTTGAGTGTCGAGCAGCACGTGCAAATTATTAAATTGTTTTACGAAAATGGGTCATCAGTTCGAGCAACGTTCCGCGCACTTCGTCTATTTTATGGTCGCGATGATCGGCCTGTAGAGTCGACTATCCGTCGATTGGTGGGCAAATTCGAGTCGACTGGTTCAGTAAATAACCAGCCAACACTGACACGTCGACGAAACGCCCGATTGAACGAAAATATCGCTGCTGTCCGTGAGAGTGTGCGCGAGAACCCGAGGCAGTCCATTTTTTGTCGTGCACAGGAACTTGGCCTTTCGGAGACATCAACTCGCAGAATTTTGCATCTGGATTTGGGTCTGCACCCGTACAAAATCCAATTGACCCAGGAGCTCAAGATAAACGACCACAGACAGCGTCGGGCGTTCGCTGACTGGGCTCTGGAGCAGTTGGAAGCAGACCCCCATTTTGGCCGAAAAATCATCTTCAGAGACGAGGCTCATTTCTGGATGAACGGGTATGTTAACAAGCAAAATTGCCGCATTTGGAGTGAGAACAACCCACACGAGGTCCACCAAGTGGCAATGCATCCCCAGAAAGTCACTGTTTGGTGTGGATTTTGGGCCGGCGGCATCATCGGTCCGTACTTTTTCGAGAACGAAGCTGGGGCGGCCATAACCGTCAATGGGGAGCGCTACAGGTCGATGATAACCAACTTCTTTTGGCCTAAACTGGATGATATGGATACGGACGACATGTGGTTCCAGCAGGACGGCGCCACGTGCCACACAGCCCATGCCACAATGGACATTCTGCACGAGCGATTTCCGGACATGGTCATCTCGCGCGGAGGCGATATCAACTGGCCACCGAGATCGTGCGATTTAACGCCTTTAGACTTTTTTCTCTGGGGCTATCTCAAGTCGCTGGTCTACGCCAACAAGACTCTAAACACCGATGACCTCAAAGTCAACATACGCAACGCCATCGCTCAAATTAAGGCCGATATGTGCTCCAGAGTCATCGAAAATTGGACCTCCCGGATCCGGGCTACCAAACGGAGCCGCGGTGGTCATTTGAACGATGTTATCTTCCATACTTAATGGGGTCGAATACCCTTTCGAATGAAAAATAAATTTCGTTTCTACCTCACACACAACTTGTTTTATTCAATTTTAAAGTTCACGCGCCCTTATTGGCGGACCCTATACATACTTCAACTAATCTAGTTAGTGGTTCAATAATTATATCTGTAACAGATGTCATGATCTCTATATTTAAGCCATACTAATCGTTACTATTTTCTAATTTTAGTTTTTTTTATAACGTTTTTACACAAGACACTTAACTAAACATAAAGTAATTACCAAGACCAATATTCTGCAGAGAATTTGCCATCATATTGATAGGATCCGTGTTTGTGTCAGGAACTAAATTAAGGATATTTTCTGCAATGGATTTGAAATGCAAGTTAAAATCATCAACTGTTAAAAATTCTGCTCGTGCTTTACAGCAATGTTGTACTTGTTCCTATAATCTATATATAGCTTAATAATATTAGGATTATTTTTACGTCTGTCGAGTGATTCACGGAGAATTTGTATGTATGATCTCATATTCAATAACTTGGGAGTAAATCCAAACAATAGAATAGTATTTCGCACTGATGTGCACAATGTTAATATGAGGTTCCGGGGAGTTATCTCACCGCCTAAACACAAAACAATCCTTTTTGAAAGATGTTAAGTTAATCTCAGATCAATAATAACTTTAAATTTTATAAGTTGGTCTCTGGAAGTGGTTATAATTGGGGATGAAGCAGATGGATGAAGATTTGAATTATTATATACCTACATGACCTATTTTCTGTAGTGCTCGTTTGCTTCCTTCGATTTTTGGCATTTGTCATATTTAGATAATTTTGGGAGTGACAGATGAGTGGTTTCATTGTGTTTAGAGAGAAGATCGGGGAAGTTCTCTCATCTGAAAAGCAACAATATTAATTGGCTGAAACAATATTTGGGAAATCTTCTGGGCTTTCAGCAATGTTTTCACATATTTTAAACGATAAATATGTGTCTGTCGTGTTTTTTGAATGTTCCTTCTTGTTTCATATACTGCACATTTCTTTGCAGTTCTGATTTGCAGTTAATGAGGTTTCAGACGCGTAGGATGCTTCATGGAGGCTCACGCAGTAGTTAGAGTTTGCTTTATCATTACATTAATTATTTGAGTGACATTATTTGAGATATAGCAGTGAATAACCGGATAGATATATGTTGTTACAAGAATTTTTACTGAACTAATTTAAATATTTTGAGGGAGTTTTAAGTCCGCGAAGGTAACAATCATAGTTTTACGTGAGACATGCTCGGTTTGATGTCCATTTTAAATTTTTCTTCATCTTTTAAACTTTACAGCCTCGATCGATAATAATTACAAAATTTTAATCGCTAAAAAAACCTTTTTTTGCGAAATTTTTACTTTTTTTTTAAATCTTCAAGGACATTTTTCAAGGAAATTAAATTATTTGAGTTTTCTTAACAAATTTCATAATATAACTTTGAGCAAACTCTAATAAAGATATTTGTATACGTTGATCTGATTTACAGCTCTTCAAACGAATTTGATCACATGTGGTACTAAGGTAGACTTATTCTTGGGCCCTTTGATATTACTAATCAGTTAAGTTTTCATTTCGGTGATTAGGCCTTCTTGAATGCAAATGGCTCTGCTTCCTACAAAATCAAATTTCAGTGGATCTGGATTGAACGTATGGAGAATTACTTCTCTCTAGTGGAACTAAAACTTCAAAAGTTCGATTTTGCTTTCATCCATAGATTATCGCCATTTCTTTGAATTTCCTTGTCATTATTGTATTGGAGCACATTTTAATTTACACGTAGGCTGAGATGATATATCATTTTAAACACTGTTAGTTGAATTATATATTTTCGATGTTTTAGTCGTAATTAAAGAAATTATTAAAAAATAATAGGTATGATAAAATGAAACAAATGACGTCATTTTTTTATACGACTATATATATATTTTCCAGTACACAAATAACAATGATAATGTTTCTGTCTTAACATATGCACATGATACATTTACATAACTCTAATACATTTGCACAAAATACGTCTCTGCCAGTTACTTATCTAAATATTGTATACTTACATAACATCCTAATTGTGTTCTGACGTATTTACAGAAAAGTTTCCACGTGTTTGTGTGTTTTACCCTTTACAAAACGAAAAGAAATGAAAGTTACCCACAGTTACATGCAGTTCTACTCTCTAGCGGAGTCCGACATTTAAAACCGATCCTCATCACATCCACGATTCCTTTTCACGGCGCACGCCTACGAGTACCTAAATTAGTCCAATAATCGTTACAAAATAGATTTGTTTTGTATAAATCACAGTCTTATAAGCCTCTGCATGTTTCTGTTTAAATTCAAGGAGAAAATTACAAAAGCTTATAAAATATAATTGTTAACATGAATTGACGTTGAATTGACGATGACACTTATTTAAAAGATCGCCCACTCGTGTGCTAACGATGATTTTCTTTTCTTACAAAAATTCACTAGCTAAGAGTTATCAAGCTCATTAGTTTCCCCCTTTCGACACCGGCCTTCTACAAGTGTTACAATTATTTACGAAGGGATTTTATGGATTGTACATTACATCCTCTTTATTGCGACATACAAGGCATTTTTTTACTTGAATCAATTTATAATTTCCTGCGGTGAATTCACAACGAGTACAATGAAAAAAAAAAAACGTGTCCAGAAATTTTTTATATTTCATGTAGGTACTCTCGATTATTTACAAGTTGGATGACATATACTTATCAGTCAGATTATTTGTTATTATTTTTCTTTTACTTTTTTTTTGTACAAATGGAAGCTAAATTTAAATGGGTATATACAGTCATGTTGTAACATTATATATTTTGTAAATGCATAAGTTTGGACAGCCTTCAACGGCTAACAATACAGATAAGCTTATATTGGGTACATTCTATACTTTATGTCCAGTTTTTTTTTTTTTATACGAAATTGTTGAATGAGTTGTGATGAGTTTTCGCTCCGGCTGATCCTGCTGAAGTTCACGTAGATGCGTTGGCGTTGTCGTAGCCCTTTATCAGGGTTTCTATGATGAACTTTATGGTGATTTTGTATATGTTCTCCACGTTTTCCGTGTATCGGTCCCCTAATGTCGTTTCCACCGCTTCTAAGAATGGTTTCTCTATTTTCTGTAACAAAAAGGTACATATTAATAGAAAATAGATAAATATAAAATTATGTATTATATTTTATATGCAATATCTCTAATGAGCATTTTTATTTCTAAAGCTTGGTAGATATTTTAAAGCCAATAATTATTTTACGTAAATAATTAACATTATTATTACCGTACAGATCATGTTACATTTATGTTGATAATCCAAGTTTTTTCATATCCCAATTTTAACTTTCATAATCGAAAATATAATTCTTGTAATTAAAGTTTGATAAGATCTGTAATTTATTTCATTTAATGTACTTACAAAATATAAAACGATCATACATTTCATATCAGAATTTAAAAAGTAAACCAATAGAACAAAGTGTACTTGCAAAACCATCTTCCACCCTTGTATTCTTCTATAATTGTATTATTACGTCTATCAGAATTAAAATTTAAAAATATATAGTAGATAAATAAACTATTATATTATAATCTATTTAATGTGAAATGCAAATTCCCTAAAAAAACTAACTGCTCTTTGCACCATCAATTAAACTTCTCTCCAAAATTTATTATAATCAAATAACGGATTCTTTCCGGACTGAAAAACAAAGTAAACTCCGGTCCAGGGAAACTTTTTAATTCGCTCCATCATGTTTGCTTTTTTGAGCTGCAAAGTTTTATCAAATTGACATTAGAGCTAAGTAATTACGGCGGCACTAGCAAAAATAAAGTTCAACTCAAACACAGTCACCCACCCACATACACACACACAATCACACACATATACACGTACATATAGTAGGGAATAAATAAATTATTCGGAAATTTTTCTGCCCGGGAGGAGTGATTAATGTATATTCAGCATTTTGCCTTCATGTTACAAAAGGATACAGTTACCGCTGGTTTGAATTGACGTGGATTGATGGATTGCTGCAGGCGTGGACAATTGAGAGATCCATGTTTTGTGCTAGGTTCTTATGGCGACCGCTAGGAAATTTTCAATCATTCATGATCAAATCGGGTTGCTTTTTTGTCCAGATGAAATTTATTAAAAGGACGAGCTCCTGAATCAAATTACTTTATGAAGAGTTCAGCGTTCATTGTGCCAGATAATTTATGGTTGGAAATAAATGAGTATTTAATTATGCTAATCAATTAAATCAAATTGAAGCTAAGAATTTTGAGTTATTAACAACCAATAAAATAAAGAATATAAATTATAAACATGACATATTAAAGTATAAAATTTGAATACTAAATTTTTAGATAAAAATTCCTAAGACGTGTTGTTATAAGTTATTCACTTACTTGTACTATAAAAATATTAATAGCAGTTACAATAAGTTAATATGATGAACATACATTTAAAGAATTCTTATTAAACTTATTTATTATTGTAAACTTGTGATTTTTAAATTATTATTATTATAGAAATGTTACCATTGAGTTATAAAAGTCAAGTTTTCTTTTCTAGTATAAATAACTTTTAAGTCAACATCTATTGTTTAGTCGTTGTACCAATTTTCCTAATTGAGTGGAATAATTAACGACCGCAGCTGTTGATTGGAAGGGAAACAATAACTAAATGTTTACATGATATTTCCAATTATCAGTGTTGACAGTCCTCTTTAATTATGAGTGGCTATTCCACTCAATTAAGTAAATTTGTGCAGCGTTTGGATACTAGATATCACCTGTAATGTTCAGTTTAAATCGAAACATAACTTAATTTTGTAACAGTATAAAATTATTAAGTTAATAATTAAATTTTAATCTAAATACATTTATGAAAGTAAAATTAAATTTAAATTTCACTAAATAGTTAATTTCTATGGTTTTAAATCTATATTATTAATTAATATATGTAAGAAATTAATGGTAGCTCTGTACCAAATTATATAGTCGATGTTTTTTGAAGTGTATTTTTTTGATCAGATATTTAAATTTGGCAAAGAAAAATATTTGTTATGCTCCATGACTTCATTTTTTCCTAAAATGTGTTTTGTTCCCAACTGATCATTCTCAAAGGTTATACTGTATTATTATTGTTTAAATTTTGAAACTGATTTATAGACATCGAAACAATCATGTGTCAGGAAACTGAAAGTAAAATTAGGGAACATTATAATTATAATTTATATAATGTTCAAGTTTTGATAGTCTGACAAGAATCTTTTTGCAACGTTTCTACAAAGTCGCATTTGTCTTCTTCGGGCAGCGGACGTTGGAAAACTGCTGAAAGAGACTAATGTTACTTCTAGATCACGTCCAATGAAGCGCACTCTTGAGCGTGACAAATGTATCAACCAGATGCCACAAGGGGTGATGGCTGTAGGTGTGTAGTTGTATGTAACTGTCTAGAGAAAACCTACGGAAGGTTGTAGGGCTTCCAACAAGACACAGTAATTTAAGATTGCACTCGAACAGACAGGGCACTACGCTCTAGTTTTACCTGCAGAAGGCGTAAAGAGGAAGAGGAAACCGCCGAGCATGCACTTCTAGACTGCCCGGTTTTATCCAACCTACGTGAATACACAAGCCTTATTGTAGTCAATTGAAAATTTTGCCCTCAAAAAATTGAATTATCTACAATAAAAAATGTAGAAATTATTGCGGGTAAAGTAAATATTAATTCTAGAAATCTCACATTTGTGTGCCTTTATATTCCTCCAAATTCTAATCTTAGAACGTATGAAAATGTTATCGAAGAACTTGAATTGGAGGCGATTTTAATCAACCAAACTTTCTTCAGCGTGAACAATGTAAATTGCAATTAACTCCTAAATCAAAATCTATATAGAATTTTATTACTTATAATCGTTTAGTTATATCAACTTTTATACTTAACTTCCAATACAAGCTGCTGGATCTAATTATTAACACATGAAACGTAAAGTGTGACATTTTTGAAGCAATAGATCCTATTACAAAAGTAGACAGTTCTTGAATGCGACTAGGATGATGTACTCAACTCCTCTGATTCCTCCGAGGCGTGCTACTTATTTAATAACAAATTCAACTAAATATTCGCGTCTTGTGTCTCTGTTAAAAAACAGCGTTCTTAACCTGTTAAGTCTAAATATCCTGTATGTATAGTATAGTACTCACAAAATTTGATTAATTAAATTAAAGGCTAGATATTTAACACTTTACAACCAGAGAAAATTGTTGTCTTAAAAATTAAGAGTAGAAGACGTACGGAAACAAACACAATTACAACGATTACTTAAAACGTCAAGAAATTGTATTAAAAGAAATCCCAAAACATGTTGGTCCTTCATAAGAAGTAAAAAATCAACTACACGTATACCAGGTATTATAATAATAATAATAATAATAATAATAGATTTATTTACGGAATTCTCCTTTTTACAAAAATACAACATATTATATAAAGTATAAGTTTAAACAATATTACCTTAAAAATAAATGATTAAAAATTAGATCAACTTAAAATTAACTTAATAACCATGAAATAATGAGCGCAAGTTAACAAAATACTATCAAAAACAAAACAAAAGTATAAAAACTATGAAAATAACAATTAATTACAATATAAAGGAGTACCATAACATTGATACCTATTGCGCCAGCTTATTCTTAAGATTAAATTTGAATTGATTGTATCCAGAATCGAAAATATTGAACCATGTGTGTTTATTATATTGATTTGCTAGTTCCATCATTCTATTTGCTGGGCTCGAATGAGAAGCATAGTTAGTTCTAAATGTGGACAATCTAAATAAGGGGGTAAATCTAGTATAGCGATTCAATTGTGCCAGATGGAAATTAAGAGCCATTAATAATTGCCCACAGTCGAGACTTCCATTAACTAGTCGGTGCAATACACATATGTCAATAATATCCATTCTGGTTTTCAGAGTATGCATATTTAACATATTCGAAATAATTGAGTATTCACCTTGACTATGGACCATTCCCATCTTGAACTCCATACAACGAAAAAACTTATTTTGCACACGTTCGAGCATTACTAAATCCCCAACCTTGTGTGGCCGCCAAACAGGAGAAGCATACTCCAACTGACTACGTACAAGGGCACAGAATAAGATTTTTAGGCAGTTACTGTTTAAGTCTTTGCCAATGTGCCAGACTAGACCCCATTTCCTCAATGCATTATTACAAATACCTAACATATGCGGGTAAAATGTTAGACCAGAATCAAATATTACACCCAGATCTTTTGCTTCACTTTTGCACTGTAAATTAATCGATTGAAGTTTGTAAGTATGATGTATTAAACGAGCATTTCTATAGAAAGATATATAAAAACATTTTTCAGTATTAAGATACAATTCGTTTAAATTACACCAAGTTAGCAATCTATCTAAATCTTCCTGTAAACTGACACAGTCACTAACTGACTTAATGGTTTTAAATATTTTAATATCATCCGCATATAACAGTAACTGAGCATTTCTTACCACATTACATATGTCGTTAATAAACAGTGTGAAAAGGATTGGTCCACAGTGGGAACCCTGTGGGACCCCAGAGGTAACTGGAAAAGGATCAGCCTTAAAATTATTAACTCGAATTATTTGAGTACGGTCTTTTAGAAAGGACTCTAACCAATTAACAGTCCTCTTGTTAAAACCATACCGTTCTAGCTTATTTAAAAGTACAGTATGGTTCACTCTATCAAACGCCTTACAGAAATCAAGATAAACTGAATCAACCTGCACATGGTCCCGTACTGCGTCTGATAGATACTGTTTATAATAAAGAAGATTTGAGACTGTAGATCTGTTAGGGTAGAATCCATGCTGACTGGGAGTAATCACATTGCGTGACATCCACGATATCTGCTTAGCAACAATTTTATCTAAAAGTTTGGGTATAGCGGACTGAACACATACACCACGATAATTGTCAACCATTTGACGATCACCCGCTTTATAAATGGGAGTAATGTAGCTGACCTTCCATATTGAAGGAAGTTTGCCAATATCTAAGGACTTTGAAAATAAAAGGAATAAAGGCGTACATAACGAGAAAACACAGTTAATAAGAAGATTGTTAGGAATTCCATCAGGACCCGAACTATTGTTTGGTTTTAAACTAATTATCAAATCGAATAATTCCGATTTAGTTACCGACAATTTACTATCATTGACTTCACTAGAATTTGATGAATATGGTAACTGTGGATTTTTAATAGCATTGACATAAACGGTTTTAAAATATTCCCCAAATTTATTGGCAATATCATAGCCGTTGCAAACCTCAACTCCTTCATATTTCATAATTGAAGGAATTGTTTCATTATTGTAATGGTTGCGAACGTGTGACCAGAAATAATTTGGATTGGAAATTAATTTTGAATTAATATCATGGAGAAATCGATTATACTGTGAAATACTAAGTTGTTTGCATCTGCTCCGAAGATTTGAAAAATGGTAGTAATCATCTAAGGATCCACTATTTTTGTACTTTGAATGTGCGATTTTCTTGAGACTAATTAATTTCTTTAAGTCATTATTCATCCACTTCGGGTAGGTGTCAACTCTATTAGTAATGTATTTGAAGGGGACATAAAGTTCAATTCCACGGTATAAGATTTCGTAAAATTCAGAAACAATTGTATCGAAATCCACATTAGATAGAATAAAACTCCAATTAATTGAATTAAAGTAAGAGTTAAGGGCAAGATTTGCCGGCCCCGTTGGTACAGTGGTTAGCGCGCCGACATTAGTCGGAGGGGCCCTCGGTTCGAATCCGAGCGCGGGCATGGATGTTGTGAGCGTTGATACATTTCAAATTTAATTTGAATAATATAAATAATCGGTCGTGGCTGAATAGCCTAGTTGCTTAAGCCAATTTCCCTATATCATTCATCACCCCAACCCGCAATTCCATCCAACATCCTTCCTTTTCAAAAAAAAAAAAAAAAAAAAAAAGGGCAAGATAATCAGTTCGATGAAATAAATGAACCTTTTTTGGCAACAACTCAAGATTGTGTATAATATTCGTATTAATCAAGATTTCGTATGCGCAATGATGTATAGATTCATTTAGTAATCCTTTACAAGTAGTTACTTGTATATCCTTTATGTTTGATAGCATTAAATCTAAAAACACGCCCCGAGAGTTGGGTAAATTATTAATTTGGTTCAGATTTACAAAGTCAATACAATCAATTAAGGTTTTTGATTTTAGATCCATAGAAGTCGATAAATTTCTACCGTTTCCGTTATTCCACACAATGTTTGGCAAATTATAATCCCCACAAACTAAAAATTCGCTAACACTGAAACGGTCATGGAGTTCTTCCAGACAGACACAGTGATCAATGTAATTTTCAAGAGGGGCATTTGGAGGAATATAAACTCCACCAATTATATATTCAGACTTATTTATTCGTACATTAATAAATAGATGCTCAATTTCATTATTATGAATCAGTAAGTGACTCCGGAAACATTTCTTCACTGCTATCATGATACCACCCCCCCTAATTTCACCAGCCACTGTACGATTGGTACGATAAATATTATAATTTTTTAATTGTAACTGACTACTTGTAATATTATCGTAGAGCCAAGTTTCGGTAATTATTATTACATCATAAAAGCAACGATTAACAGCTAACATTAAATCAATTAACTTAGACCGTATTCCACCGCAATTATGATAATAAGTTAGTAGTTTTTTTGGATAATATGATGTTGTCTCTCATTAGTTGTTATATATGGAGAGTCATGTTTATATCTTATTACTAAGTTAGTTTCGCCATTATTTCTTCTCCTGTCTATTTCAGATTTTAGACGCTTGTAGTGATCCTGCTGCTTCTGTGTACGATCAGCACGAAAATGATTCTTCACATTTTGATCCTTCGAGTTGCTCTTCAGAACTTCTTTGGCCTCGATCTCATCCTTGAAAATAACCTTAAGTGGCCGATTTCTATTGTTTTCGGAAGACCTTCCAATCCTCCATGATTTTATTGGCTGTACAGTTATGCCCCGGGGCTGTAATATGGCACCGATGCTATCAAAATCATCCTTAATTCTAAGCTCCGGCTCCTTAGCAGTAGATTCCGGGAGGTTAAACAGAATTACATTACACGACCTTTTTCTTCTTTCCTCGATCTCCTCCGTTATAGTATCAAAAAAATCATTGTTAATTAAATTTGAATTATCCGGGTTTGTATTTTCAAGCTTACTTATTCTTGCTTCTAAATTGTCAATGCGCGTTACCAAAGTATTTTTTATATCAGTTAATTCCTGCCTGATTAAATTAAATTCATCTGTTAAGGTCTTGTAAACCGTTTCAATTGTTATTTGCTGTGTAGAATTCACGGTGGGCTTTCTGCATTTAGTACATATATAATTCGATTTAATATCGGATTCTTTTAGACCAGCACATCGCAGATGAATTGACCTATTGCAAATCCCATTGCATTTAACATAGGGAGTATTAGGGGTAACACCCTGATCACATATGCCACATTTATTTACCATAGTTATATATAATTAAAACAAATATAGACAGTATATAACACTTTTACGGGGATACTATATCTTCACACTGACCCCGCCCGTGGTAGTGACTAACTTCAGTAAACAAACAAGACAGGGCGACGGAAGGAAAACAAAAGAATACAAAGGAGTAAAATAACAACAGCTACCACACAAATACCAGACAACGGGATTCAAAAGAACTAAATGTGCACGACGAGCATATTATTAATACAAAAAATGATCGCTTCAGTGCCCGTCAATATATATTTTTTGCTAGACCACGGCCTTGCATTCGTCCTCACGGCGGAAATTTACCGAAGTAAAAATATCAAATTACTATTTAATATTTATTCCAATTATAAGATAATTCGCTCACCATATGTAAGACTAGCGTCATTACTTCCCCACCAAATTACACAATTTTTCACTAATTTTTAACCACTAAAATACACCAAAATAACTCAAAAATAGCGGAGCACATGTGTACTGCGTGCGTTCGAAAATAATATTATTATGCATTGGAACAATCAGGTCATGGACTCGGAACAAGACATTGTTAATAGTTTTGCTTCTTCAAAAGTGTATACAAGAAACATCACATTTAATAGTGCCTCCTCAATCCTCGGGATGTCTAAAGTCATTACTGGCTGTCACCTATATCGCTAAAGAAGACATCATCACCGCGGAAAAAACTAAAAGCATATTTCACGTATGGTCCTGATGGTATCCCATCTTTTATTGTAAAATATTGTATTTTATCTTTCGTAAAACCATTGTATTACTTTGTACTTCTGCTTTTCCAGGGATTTGGAAAAGAGCGAGAGTGTCATCAATTTTCAAGTCTGGCATTAAAAATTTTATTTCTGATTATCGTCCGATCTCAGTGCTAAATAACTTAACTAAAGTTTTTGAAGCTATATTATTAAAATTAAAAATTGTATTTGTGATTATCGTCCGAACTCAGTGCTAAATAACTTAGCTAAAGTTTTTAAAGCTATATTATTAAAATGAATATCTTTTTATATATCACAATATTTCAACCTGAATCAACACGGATTTATGCCTCACCGATCTACAGCAAACAATTTACTCAGTTTACTGCAGAGGTATTGGACCGTCGTGGGCAGGTTGATGTAGTTTACTTAGGTTTTAAAAAGGCATTTGATTAATCATAATATTTCGATTCAAAAGCTTTCAAATTTCGGTTTTTCTGCAGAACGGTTATGCGAACTCCTTACATCGTATTTAAATAAAAGGTCACAATATATTGAACATAATGGTTTTAGGTCACTTGAATTTTTGCCTACAAGTAGAACCACAAGGTTCAAACCTAGGACTCCTCATATTTATTTGCTTTATTAATGACCTTGCTAATATTGTAAAAAAATCATATGCTATTCTATGCAGCTGATGTTAAACTTTATCGTGAAATAACTGTGTTTGTGATTCTCATAATTTATTAGGTGATCTTAATTTAATTCACTGTTGGTGCTTAATAATTTAGACCTTAAAATATGCCTTGTTCTTTCATTTAGCAAAAAAACAATCTTCTATAAGTTTCGATTATAATATTGAATCTAATAAATTGAGCTCTCTCTTTTCGTAACCATATTTCTGACATATGTAGTGGTTCGCTTAAACACTGGGTTTTATAGTACTTAATTCGCGAGACTTCAGTAATGTTGATACTATAAAGACATTATACTTTGCGCTTGTTTGCTCTAAACTTGAATTGGTTGCCACATTATTGTACACATAATCTAGATTTAGAAAACATTCAGTGTAGATATAAAAAATTGATTTACTTTTCTTTATACAAAACATTTCCATATCCATATTATTTATAAGTTAATTACCAGCGTTATGGATGATCCGAATTTACTCAGCCGTCTGCCCTTTTTCATTCTTAGACCTAATGCTCGATATGTTAACACTATTTCACCGCCCGTTTCTAATACTAATCTCTTATATCAATCGCCTTTTATTCGTATGCTGAGAATCGTTAATAAACTTGATATATTTAATTGTTCACCGGGCCAAATAAAAAAAAAAAATACTTTAATTCTAACTGTAATTAATTTCAGCTATTTTAACACTACTTTGATGGTCTACTTAAGTTAGCATTGTGTAATATTATTTATTCATTTTACTTCGAATTTTAATTTACCTGTTGTATTATGTATTATTTTTTCTTACGTTTTACGTCATATCAGTATGAATGTGTATTTATAATGGTTTTATTATTTCTCTGTTATTGGATTGTACTATCTGTTGAGAAAAATATTATTATTGTTATTATTATTATTATGATTATTATTATTGTGTATACACCAGCTCCATAATTCATTAACTTTTTTGTTTTTGCCTCCTCCTTTGCTGAACATCTGCAACTAACCTTTCCACTCACACATAATAGACTTTTCTACCTTTCTTTTATCTAGTGTTTTAACTTATATCATATCATATTTCTTATCACGAAATACTCCGCCTTTAATATATTTTATTTTGTTTTATTTTACATTATACACACGAAAATTTTCTTCTACTTCTATATTCCTCCATCACACCTTCATCACTCTTAAGATTCTTATTACTTCACTTTGCAAATTTGCCATTTCCTAAAATAATATGTATCCAAAAGTTGTGTCATATGCACAACAGATGTAGTTGTTTATTTAAGTTCTCATATCCACATGATAATTTTACTTTACATATCTTAAAAGTAGTCTCATATAGTCATTTCAATATTTACGTGCCACAAAAAAAAATCATCAACAAGTTTGCACACTTTTTTCCATGAGGAACCACGGTTTCCTTATTTTACTCACTTTCCATAGTTCATAATAAAAATAAATATCAAATAATTAAATAAGTTAACCCTTTAAAAAATATTATTTTCATATTTTAGCCCTATTATTCTTTCTTTGTCCTAAACCTTATTTACTTCGTTTAATGTAAAACAGATGCTTGACTGAACATATCGCAATGATCCTTCAGAAATCGAAGAATTTAGGACTAAAATATTATCTATTTAAATTGACATAAAAGAAACATGTTGAAATATCAGATTATTTTTATAAATTTACTCGAGTGGCTTAAAATATATAATATAAAACTAAAATTCAAAATTTTAATTTAGATTTCAAAATGCCAATTTCCATAAATAGTTTAAGTAGCAGATCCCTAGTAGCAAGACTGAGTTTGTTATAGAACTTTATAGAGTAGTACCTCGATCCTGTTTGTGAACGCTTTAACCTCATTTGATCGAGATTTATATTTTGCTTAATTCTGGTTGAATTATCATGATGTTTATATGTGTTGTACTTTTTTATATGCTCTTTGATATATACCGTTGGTTTGATATATATATATATATAAAAAAAAAAAAATTCCGGTCACGAATCCCCACTAATTAATCATTATATTAGGGCAAATAATTTCCTATCGTCCACTGGTGGAGTAAAATCCTCCGTTCCGACGAGAAGGGAAGGTTAAAAATTAACCGAACGAATCTGAAGGAGCAAATGGTTGACAAACTTCCTCAGTGGCAAATAATTCATATAAATGGTGGCGTTAACTCTAGCGCTATCATTTCCATTCACAGTATATATAGAACATCCAAAAAGTGTGTAGATATGTATGAAATCGCGGTTCGTCTGGCTGATGAGCTCCGAAAGAGCGAAACGATTCGTCTCAGACTTGCGTTCATATATATTTGCACATTTTCGTAATAATTAATACCTTATCCGACCGATGGCCCACTAAAAACACTTCTAAATCTAAAAATTCCGGTCACGAATCCCCACTAATTTATATATATATATATATATATATATATATATATTGATGGGAGCATGAGTAAATCTAGTTTAATAAAAATAGATCGACACATATTTTGCTCCTGTCATTAATTCTTATAACTTTACGTTTAGTGCAAATATGCTGTACCTGTAGCTTGATTTAAACCAAATCAATAATCCATACCTCATGCGCAATTCAAATAAATTTAATCGTGATATGCTGTTTTAAGACTTGCCAGAGGGATATCTTATGATAATATTCTCATCACAAATATAAGTTTTGATAAATGCTTAGCTAATTCATTACCTTGCATATCCCATTTCAAAGATGCATCAATATTGACTTTAAGAAGGGATACGGATTCTTTTGTGCTTATAATATTAAATTATGTTATTTTAGGAGCAGATTGTTTTCTAAGCACCATTTAGATATTACTCGCAAGCTAAGTTTATTACTACCTTCTACTTTATCTAAATTACAGCGTACATCTACTACCGTATAATCGTCGGCCAAGAGGACTGTGTTTGAATTTTCTAATTGTGGTGGTAGATTGTTTATGAAGATTAGGAAGATAATATGTCCTAAAATTGACCCATGAGGTACCCTTCTATTAGATTGTTTTATCTGTGATTGTGTTCCTCTCACGTGCGCAGACTGATATCTGTCGCCTAGGTCACTCTGCATTTATTTATTGCTATTTGCATCGAAGTTAAAGTGTTTCGGCTTAATCAAATACTTTGGTTACAAAGACAAACTGCTCCATTGCTACGAATTTGTTTTCAAAGCTATGTAAAAGCACATCTGTTAATTTAATTTTAAAATTGCATCCACTGACGAAACGCCATTTCTGAACCCAAATTATTCACCTAAGAATAACTTATGTACCTCAAAATACTGGCCAATTTGATTTTTTTAATATTTCTTCTAGTAAATGTTTATATCGTTTCTGCCTTTTTTTATCTATAGGCATAATTTTAGAAAATTTGACTACGAAAAAAATTTCTGGTTGCTATTGATTCATTTATTAGTTTAGTGAGTGGAGATATAATAATAATCCTTGAAAATTTAATCATACTTGTCATCAGATCATGGATGTCGAAACAAGTTTTATTTTTTAGATCTTCAATTGCAGTTCGTATTTGAATTTATTATTTATTGCGCCTTCTAATAATTTTGTTGATACCAAATCTTCATGTTTCATTTCATGTACTATAAAGTTATTACCTTTCCCAAACTTTTTGATAATGTAATAATCTCGAGGGACAAACAGTAAATTATTTTTTTAATGCCAGTTTTACTCCATCATTTGGTAAAAACAAATGTCCTGATATTAAAAATTTGTAATCTATAATTTTCACATTATTTCCAACAGTTTGTTCAATATTTAGCCACATTAAAGCTACTTTAATATTTCTATTTTGCTCTGCACACATGTCACTGTAAGCTATAGTGAGCCTTTCACTTATTAAATTTTGAATATGTTTTAGATGCATGAAGCTATATTGAGCAGTTCTTGATGCAATAGTTTCATCATAACGTTATCATTATGAAAATTATGATTACCCAAATTTAGAACGTACATATTGGGTTTATAATATGCTACTCAAGTAGTTCACTTTGGATAATGTAAGGCATTTTGCAAGGCGAACGAAAAAGCTAAATAATAATCTGAATTGTGTGATACTTGTGCCTGATCTTGTGCTAGTCTTAAATGGGCATCGTGTACTTCTGTAAGTTTATTCTTTTCTTCATCATCATTCGATGCTTTAATTTTGATGTTTAATAAGTTTTTTGACATGTATCTTTTTGCGCGTTTGGTGGAAATGTAAATCAAAATCTTTTTAAATAATTTTTTGTAAGTCTACTCATTAACGGCTTTTATTTTCTTTTCCTTGGAGTGATGCTCGTATAAATTAATCATTTTTCTAAGAGTTAAATCAGGATATAGATATCTTCTATTAGGATTATAAGATGTGGTATTCAAATTTAGGTAAACTTTTAATATGATTTTGAACGTGTTTTTTCTCTTCCTCAGAAATTTTTCTTGATGATCCAAACACCTACGTAAATCATTTCCCGAATTTACAGAGTTCTTCACTTACTTTAAAGTTATCCAAAAAGAATTTTTTCAGGCGGGAACTTTTCCGTTTTTTCCAATATTCACAAAGTGAAATATTGTCTATAAGAAAGGCATCCAATTGATTGATTTTATTTTTGATTTATTTCATATTCATGAATAACATCTTTATTATCTGGAGTTTGGACCTTTCTTTCAGATAAGCTAAAAAATTATCAATTTGAAAATTCTCCGGCATTAGATTTGGATCCTTTAAATCCACGATTTCGTTTTACGGAACTTTTCAAATATTCATAAGTTGCATGTGTCTACGCTTCTTCTTAACTGTTTGCCATGTATTTTAATTTTACAGACATCAGCGTTTTATTCTAATACAGATTTTTCAATTTCATTGATAGGATCTTGCATACATCTGTATCTTAAGGCTTAATTTCAATTGGCGATAGCCCAATGTCTTATTGGGCATACTGGATGTTGGTTTATAGTTAACAAGGTGAGTTACTTGGGTTGCCTACAGTGTCAATTTTCTAATTTGGACGATGATGTTTACTTCTGATATTTTAATTTTCTATATGTATGGTTGTTGTGCTATTGTCTGACAGATGTCTCTCGCTGCCTTTGTTTACATGGAATTCTAAATTATTTATTGTTTTATGTATCACTGATTTTGTCACGGAGCTCTTCAATCATTCCGTCTTTATTATTGATTATTTCGCGGAGATATCTATTTTCTACATCTCTGTGGGAATTTGGAGAAATAAAATTCTTGTTATATTCCATTTCTTTATTTAAAGTTAAACTAATTTGTAGATGAAAAATACCTGTTATTGCTTCCTCCGGACTTACAGCAATTAATGGTAATTACCACAATTTGTTTCTTTCTTTCTCATTTCTAATTTCGATAGTTTCTAATTATTTATTTAAAAATATAGTGCCTTTCTGTTTTGTTTCGTACCGTTCTAGAATAATTACGACTAATACGTCGCCCGTACGCTTTGACAGTTCCATTCCCGAAACGCTGCCTCTGTTCAGTCATTCCTCTTGGAATTTGATAACGGATCAAGGGCAACTTCTTCCTTGTAATACTGAGGTTCAGGCGACACCAGGATTTGAAGCAAAATCGCGTTTAGGAGGAGGAACAGTGATTCTATAAGATAAGTTTTAATATTTTTGTTACCAGAAACTATTTTTCAAAACGAAAGACAGTTACATTCGTCCTAGGACGCAATTCCTGGGTGGCGCCCTTATATTTGTAAATAATAGTTATAATTTTTTAATTTATAAAATAGGATATATAGTTGTTTTCGCCCTTTTGTAATTAATTCTAATTATTCATAGAACATTTGTTAAAGCATTATTTTTGGTTAATTTGGTTTATTAATAATTTAATTTTAGTTAAAGTATAATTTATCTTTCACGTGTGTTCTCACCCCAGCACCGCAAATAATAGAGTTCCGGTTATTACACATTGTTGGAGTACGGCCTCTAATTCCAAAACCTTTATTCATGCCATTAGATGGGAACCCTACGAGCTATCACTACTTTCAAAAAAATATTAGTGGCTGAACCAAAGATAAAAATATATCCCAGATTGGTTCAGGCAGCCAATATTCCATGTGGTAAACATGGACAACTCTCTAGTTTCCTATTTTTCCATTTCCATGGCGTCATTAAAAAGGTACCGCCATTCAACCTATTGGTAAATTGCTAAATATCAGTAGATAATTCTTGGAGTAGGGATTGTAATTTTAAAGCCTCTGATCATGCCAGTAGATGGGAATCTTACGAGCTATCCCACTACTTTCTTAAAAATAATTGGCGACTGGACCAAAGATAAAAGTATATTCTAGATTGGTTCAGGCAGCCAATACGCATATTACCATTAGGAATATGAGAGCATATTCCGTTTGGTAAACATGGCACGAGTGCTGAACTCATATCTACCATCACAACCAACTAAAGAAACGCGGGGGTACGTTGAGGCCATGGTGGAGATAAAGGTGAGGGCATGCATTCTTTCAGGTATGACATGAACAAGAAGTGAGAACAACGAAGGCTCCAGATTAAGATCATATATGTTACTGTTATTATTAAACCTTATTAGGGCACCATCAAATAAATTAAATTTTTGAGGCAGAGAAATTTCCTAAAATTAAATATGTCATTAACAAGTCATATGATGGAGTGAATTTAAAGACTGAAAGGGCACTTTAAAGTGTTAACTGTTACTGTCATTGATAATTCAATAATCCACAAAATGCAATTGATACAATCTTGGTTATAATCATGTGCTGCACTAGATTAAACACTTCTGCAATAAATTATTCTTGGAATAGCGTAACAATACTGAATTAGATTTAACTGTGAATGAGGCATTAGTAGAACTGATGGAACTCGTCGAGAAATTTAGTTCTTGAAGCTACATTTATCAACAACAATTTCTCCCAATTGTTGATAATGAACCAAGGTGCAAATATAAAAACACCAACCTCTTCACATCTAAGAAATAAGAGCATGTTGTGCTTAGAGATATCGAAAATCGGAAATTAGTATTGATTACTCTATATACTATTGGGACCGGAAAGTAATGTCGCTTTTTTACACTAAATTCAAACAAACAAATTTTTACCAATTTTTGATTTTTAATCAATAATATAATCACTCTCATTATCAATACTGTTTTGCCATCTAGTGTGTAGATTTTCAATCCAGGATCGATCAAAATCAATTGGTTTTTGGGTAAAATATCTTGAGATGGTATTTTGGACATCATCCAAACTAAGAAAATGTTGTAGAGATCCGAATAAATGGAAATCTGAGGGTGCGGTATCAGGTGAGTATGGTACGTGAGGCAATACTTCCTACCCCAATTAATTATTTTTTTCCAGTGTTCGTCTTGAACAGTGTGGTCTTTTATTGTAGTGTAGGATTTTGATTAAAGATTGGTTCACTCGACCCATTTGTTTACAATAAAGGTCTTCATTAACAGTTTGCAGGAACACACAGAAGTGCCTTTTTGGGATGTAAGCCCGGCTTCACAGTACATCGTGGTGATTCATTTGGAGAGAGTCACTGCCTCTTGCGTTTTGGATTATCCCATAGGACTCATTTTTCGTTTTCAGTAATCAAACGATCGAAAAACGGTTCTGTATGTTGCCGCTGAAGCAATACGTTGCATGTGATGGATCGGTTGGTTTTGTTCTCCTCGGACAGATTATGGGGGTCACAAACACCTACTCTGCTTATTTCTCCAATCTGCTTTAAATGTTCTTGGATGGTTGACCAAGGTTGCTAAAGGGTGTTTGACCGTTCCTCGATTGTTTGACATGGGTTTGCTTCCACTTCTGTCCTTAGCATGTCGGTGTCTTATGTTGTTGGTCTTTCTGATCGATAGGAGTCAGAGAGATCAAATTTATCGGATTTGAACTTGAAAATTGATCTTTGGCATTTACGAACGTGTAATGCACGTGGATAAACATCGCAAATGTTTTTGGTCGCAACTGCTGCGTTACTACCCTTGCGAAACTCAAAAAGCAAATTGCAAAAAAAAGTTTAATATTGAATTATTTAGTAGTGAACAAGACACAATAACCTTAAAACGACTTTGGCAAGCCTTTGAAATACACAATGAGATGACAAATGAAAATTAAATATCGACATGCGCAAAAACGACATTACTTTCCGGTCCCCCTATTAAATATAAAAAAGTCGCACAATCCCCGATTGAAACACTTAAATTCTTATTAAACGAATAGTACTCAAAATTGACCAATTGAGAAAAAAAAAATGGATACTCAAAGACGTGTATTTGTCAAAGGGCATTCCGAAAATTGCGGGCTACACTTATCACTGCATTTGTTTAAGTTATCTTTTATCAGAGAAAATTTGTATTAGAAATCAATGCAGGTAATGTGGGAATTCTAAATCCAAGACAAACAAGAGAAGGTGATTAACTATTTAATTAACAATTTGCAGCATCATAAGAGTAGGATTACTTGAAGTTCTAGAATCGGTGGAGCAAGTACCCATATGGAAGATAATTCTTATTAACAACTATGTTCCTTTTAAAGGGTTCTACCGTTCAAATATAGAAGGATAAGTTGCAAGGTGATTTAGAAGAACGCAGTTGATTTATCTCGAATACCATGCCCAAAAATTATAAAAATTGTAACAACGGGGAATCCAAAATTATTGTAAAAGGTTATTGGAAATAGCGAAAAAATTCAGGATAACTTTGTTTTAAAGCTTATGATGAAATCAAATAATTATTCTGGGTAAAGGTAAAAAATTGTATAAATATCGGTAAACTGCATTAATATCTGTAAAGAGCTCTAAAAGTGCGCAAAAGATTATTGTGATTTAGATAAAATTCAAAATGATTAGGAGGTTGACTTTACTTTAGAGCTTTAAAGCGGTAAATTCATTTTAAAAATATTTTAGGCCATCACATGAAGAAATTGCAAAAATTTTATATTAGGTAAAAATTGTATTGGCTAACATGGCCCTGAAACGTATAAATAATAATTCAGATGGCCAAGAAGAATAGAGATAAAAAGCGAAAATTCAGTAATAGATGGAGAGAATAAACGGATCTATTATAGAACTTTGAACTCCCTACAACAGAGGCTCTTTTGAGTAAATTATAAAGCAGACGTAGAGAAATGATCCACAATGACTTAGAGAAGCACATTTTTGTCAGAATAATATTGGCTACCCATTTCATCAGCTTGCAAGTGTATTACTGAATTATTTCTCGTGAGGCTTGAGAAATGGTCCTCGTAATACTCGAGAAATAAAATCATCGTAGAAGTAAGAAATTACATGGGAAACTAATTCAAGAAAAAAAAAAATAGTATACGTGTTGATGCACACTCGTAACCAAAGCGTCAACAGTCAAGGAGTACAAAGGCAGTCAGAGCAAGAAAGAAATTTTGAATTTAATTACATTTAAGATTTCTTAAATTCAATAAAACTTTGAAAGAATTTTACAACAATGACTGCAAGCCTGCCAAATAGATTATCTAAGCCCTGCTGATCGAAAACGATTCAATTAAATTCAGAATTCAGTACAAACTTCCTGAATTTGAATATTAGAGTATCCTAAGTTAAATTGTGGTTATTGTGACGAAGCAAAAAGATGAAAGATTTAAATAATCCGGTGATTCGTTTGTATGATAATCCTGATAATACAATTGAAAGAGATCAGGGGAGGAGTCTGAAGATGATATTGGGTAATTTTAAATAAAACACTTTTTTAGTTTCATATTGTTAACAAGTGTTTAATTTGAAATTACCTAATATTATAATTCCATTTCATCAAGAGTGCAGTGAAGAAAGTATATATCGTCTGAAGATGATGTTTAGAGTGATAATACTTTCCAAACTATGTGTCTTTAAAGTGAAAGCAAATGTTAATGTATAATTTGGTCCTTTTATACATCTAATAAAAATCTATATATTTCTGTTCTTTTTCCGCTTTTTATTGAAATTTATATTTTTAACGGTCGAGGCTGTAATTCTCTAACTTTTTCCACTTACTTTAAAAATTAAATTTAAACTCTTTGGAGTATTTTGAAGTCCAAATCCTTTTAATTTGAACCGTTATAGTTAATAATACTTTGAGAGCATGAAATGCAAGTATTGCTGGAATTTATAATAAAAGCAAAAAACGTAGTATATGAAGTATAATACACCACCTTAATTTTTATAATATTATTATATCCTCAGGAAGAGAATTACGATACGTATACAAGAGCACACCTGTGTACACCCACATCGTACATAAAAGCTCTTACCTAACTACATTCCGGTGTAGTACAAAGAGCTATTGCGCAAAAATTGTTTCGCGGTACGAGTACGAGAGATACGGCTTCCGTTGTTTTCTAATCGATATTTAACAAAAATGGTGTATATCCATGTGTAAAGCAACGTGACGTAAGATGAATAAGGTTGTCTAGGTTACTAACGAACAAATAATTTTACAGATGGGCGAACACCTTCTGCTAGAGTGATTTACAGTAAAATGCAAACGTTATATCATGTATTCGGCAGCTTGACTCATTAGGAACCAATTTAGCGGAACTTTCAATGAACATCATTTAATTGCCATCGGAAGAGACGCTTTGACAGATCATATATAAAAAGGAAATGTATATATGTATATATATGTTAAATTTGATGTTTTCCCGAGTATGAATATATATTTGAGGGAAGTAACGGTCGACTTGTTAAAGAATGTTTGTCACAGGGAGTGGTCTGATTAATTTAAACTGTGATAGAAGTTATAGATTTAATTGCAAGTCAACTAATATAATAGAATAGCACCAAAACCCAAACTCAATTATTTCTTCAAGTGACACATGTTATTGCATTATTTATCCATTAATATTTCGTGTTGGTACTTACTTCCCCACTTCCATCACGGCCAAATTCAATCAATTTTCATCAGCTGTTTGCGGTTGCTCCACCCCTAAACAATATCACGAGCAGATGGACTGCTGCAATTTCCTCGTGGAAGCATATTAAGAGATGACAGTTACCTTTCAGCCGGGGCAATTTAGGAGATGCTGGGATCAATATTAAAGTACAAGGGTCAGGAAAGGTCCAGCCAAGGCGGCATCCATATTACCAATTAGGCATATTAGGTTTACCATAATATCGAAGTTTCACAACTGTTTATGCGAAGAGCGAAATTTAATTACGGCCGGGCAAAGCGGATAATTAAAAAAAATTTCGTTGACGTTAATTAATATGCCGTCTATTAGATGTGAAATATTAAACATTAGGTAATTTGCTAATTTTAGAAGAACATTTATGTTGGTGTTCTTAGATAAGAACAACTAATATGAAGAACTAATGTTCGAAAAAATATAATCTTATAAAACACGCAAAATAGATAATTGTTAGATGAAGGAATTTGCTGCAAATAGCGGATACTCTAGACCAGGGTTTCCAAACTGCAGCAATTTGTCCCGCAACAGCTAATCATCTGTATCTTATGGCTTATAATTGTTAAGTCGAATAATAATAAAACGTATTTTGTTTGTTCTTGCTAGGTAAAGCTTTATCTATAATGAGCAGAACTTTAATCTATAATGACAACTATAATGGGCAGAACTTTTTACTTAAGCATTAAAACCAACAAATAATTAAAAGGAATTCCACTAACCTTATTACTTTCCCTATATAGTATATATAAGGGAAGTATTGTTTTCGTGCATGAAAATGTCTGTGGGCGCTGTAAACTTTAAACTTAAGGTTTAATCGTGAAAAACTGGAACTGAAAAGATTTTGGTGAACATTCAAAAACCGGAAGTGGATGTTTACTCGAGAACGTTTTTTGTTTTTTTTTTCGAATTTTTCTTTAATATGAAAAATATTACAAAACTTTTCAAACAAAAGTTAAAGGGAACGAGAAACTGAATAAGTTTTATTAAAACATTTTTTTCATAAAATACTTATCTTTCGAGAAAAATATTAAAAATTAAAATCTTTGACATTCTTAGCCAATTACTAATAAACGATACGAGTTACATGAAACTTATATTAGAAATAATTCCAGAGAATTGAAAAGTGGACAAATTATTAAGAATAGCTTTTTTTCGTAAACCTCATAGTTTTCAAGTAAAATATAGAAAATTGCTATGATGGCCACATCACCATTTCTTTTTATTACATTTGCTGGAGTTAAAACTAAATTTTACAAATTTTTGCTCTGATGATGATGAATTATTTCATAACGTGGTGCGGTTTTTGTGGATAATTTTTCAGTCTGCTACTTTTAGATTATTTTTAAATAAACTTGCAAGGTTTCAAGTAGACGGCGATTGTTTTTCTACTTTTTTTCAGTCGTTGAAATTTATACAAATTTTTACAATTTTATGCTCTCATGATGACGAATTATTTCCTAACGAGGTGTTGTCTTTATATAAATATATTTTTACTCAGCTAATATCAGATAAATTTTAAAGAAATTTAAATAGTTTCAAGTAGATGGCTATTGTTTTTATACTTTTTTCGGTCGATGAAATTGAAACTAATTTTTACAATTTTGGCTCTGATGCTGACAAATTATTTCATAACGAGGTCGTGTTTGGTGAATATTTTTTTAAATTTAGTTAATTTTAGATTTATTTTGAATAGCTTTAGATAGTTTCAAGTAGAGGTCAATTGTTTTTATATATTTTTATAACTGATAAAGTTAAAATTAAATTTTACAATTTTTTCTCTCTGATGATGATGTATTATTTCATAACGAGGTATTGTTTTTGTGGACAATTTTTCACTCAGCTAATTTCAGATTAAGTTTGAATAAATTTCGAAAGTTTCGAGTAGATGGCAGTTGTTTTTATATGTCATCGCAGTCGATGAAATTAAAACTAATTTTAATAACTTATAGCAATGATGATGACGAATTATTTCGTAACTAGGTCGTCTTTACTGATTATTATTTTAATTTTGTTAATTTCTGATCCATTTTAAATAAATTTAGGCAGTTTGAAGTAAATGGCAATTGTTTTTATATTTATTTACATCTGGTGAAGTTAAAACTAGTTTTTACAATATTTTGCTCTGATGATGACGAATTATTTCATAACAAGGTTGTGTTTCTGTAGATAATTTTTAATAAGCTGACTTTTGATTAATTTTAAATAAACTTGCAAAGTTTTGAATAAATGGCGATTGTTTTTCTACTTTCTTTCAGTCGTTGAAATTAATACGAATGTCTACAAATTTTGGCTCTGATCATGACGAAGTATATCTTGTTTTTGTGAATAATTTTTCTCTAAGCTTTTCTCAGATTAGTTTTGAGTAGATGGCAATTGTTTTAAATTTTTTTGCAGTCAAACAAATTTTTACAATTTTGGGCTCTGATAATGACAACATATATCATAACGGGGTCTTGTTGGGTGAATAGTTAATTTTAGATGCATTTTGAATAAATTTAGAGAGTTTCAATTAGATGGCAAATGTTTTTATATTAGTTTACACTCAATGAAGTTAAAACTAATTTTTACAATTTCTGATGATGACAAGTTATTTCATAATGAGTTGGTGTTTTTGTGGATAAGCTAATTTTAGATCAATTTTGAATACACTTGCACAGTTTCGTGTAGATAGCGATTGTTTTTCTACATTTTTCAGTCGTTGAAATTAAAATTAATTTTTACCATTTTTGGGTCTGATGATGATGAAATATTTCATAATGAGGTGCGGTTTTCATGGATAATTATTCACTAAGCTAGTTTTAAATTAATTTTAAATAAATTTGTTTTTATATGTTTTATATGTTTTCGCCGTCGGTGAAATTAAAACTAATTTTTCACAATTTTTGGCTCTGATAATGATGATCTATTTTTTAACAAGGTTTTGTAGATATTTTTTTCTTAGCTAAGTTTAGATTAATTTTGAATATACTTTTTTCTAGTAATTCTTCTCCATTTTTTTTAATTTCACAGCATTTCTTCTTTTACTTTTAGAAAATTTTCAATAAACTCCTCTGTCAGTTTACGAGATTTTTCTTTCAAGTCTTTAACATTTTTGATTAATTTAGATTTTAGATTTTAAACTAATTCAAGTGTTTTAGAAATTTAAAAAAATATTGTTTCATATTTGCAAAATTTACTTCTTATTTTCTCACACAAAAAATTCCTTACAGTTTACGAGTGTTTATTTTGATCGTCTTTAATAATTTGCAGTAATTTTTTATAGTTTTATTTCGGAATGGAGAACCCACCATTTTTAAAGACTTATTCAGGAAAAAGTTTCCTTTAAGGTTTCTGAAACAAGTTGCTTTAAAATTATTTAATTCCTCAATTCAAGAATTTTAGCATTTTCTATCAAAATTTTCCAATATTTCTTGCTTCACAGAAAGAAACTTTCAAACTATTTTCTCTTTCAGGAATCTCTTTTTTAATTTACTAAAATTTCCTAGCTTTTTTTAATATTGCAGCCTATTCTACAAATCCTCTAATGAAATTCTCTTCCGTATTAAGAAATGTTTTAACTTTCTACATATTTAAAATAAAAATTTTCCATTAAGAATAAAGAAAACACTTTTATTTATTTTTCTTTATTCTTAATATTGAAATGTACCACGAAGTGAACGCCGTTAAGATCCAAGAAATTTTTTTACCAATTTCAAAGTTTTTAAATTTTCCAGCTTTTCTCGAAAGATATCCACAATTTCTTGCTTTTATAATATAATTTTATCAACATTTTCATCTCCTAAAGTCTCTTTTAATTTGTAAAAGTTTTCTTCAATAGTTCTAATATGTTTCAAATAATTCTTCTTTTAGTTTACTTTTTTGGAATATTTGAATATTATTCTGCAATAAATTTCTCTTTCAGGCTGCGATTTTTCTTTACAATAACAAAATGTATTAAAAACTTTGCTTTAACAATTTTGAAATTCGAGACTTTTGGATTTTTTGAGTTACCAAATTTTCCTTTAGTAATTCAGATTTTTTTAATTTTTCAACTATTCGAAAGTTTAGAATTTTTCGGAAATTTCTTAATTCTTCTTTTGTTTGCAGAATATTTTAGCTTTTTTTTTCCTTCGCCAAAAATCACTGAATAATTTTTTCAAGGGTTCCAATGTCATTTCTGCGTTCGTCAAGCTTGTATTACTTTTATTTTCAATTTTTATTTCAAGTAATTTCAATTGTTTTGGCAGCTATAGCATAACTTTAGATATTTTATTAACCATCGCTTTAAACTCTAATAAACCAAATTTATAACCAAATAATAATTGTATGTATAAATATTTATTCTAGCGTACTCTTGACCTACCACAACTGTCAGTGACCTACCTTAATAAAGTACGCAGTAACCTAGGTCAAGAGTACACTAGTTTAAGCGCACATATCATTAAAGTTGGTAAATGTTATTCAACTATTTTCTAGCAATTTAAAGCAATATTTATATTTTTTTTTTATTTTATCGATAATTTTGGAACAAAGAGTAAATAAAATATACTTTTGATGTTTTTATATCACTATTTATTGTGTAATACACAAAAAAAGTTTACAATTTATTTTACACTATAGTTTTGACCTTTGCACGTCATTATCAAGTGTTGAATGAAGAAAAATACTAGGTGTTTTAATGAACTTGATTTGAAAAGATTTTTTACCAAATATTCAATAAATGTTATTATTGCTAAAAATACAGGGAAAGTATTATGATGGTTACATCACAATTTTTGTAATTTTGATTTTCTATTGGTAACAGTTTATAGTTTGTATTCAATTATTAAGATTTAACATAAGTTATCTAAAATCTTTCAACATTCTTCCTGTATTTTATTTTGGAGAATGTCTGACATAACTAAGTAGTACTAAAAGCAAAAAATTACTCATAACCAAAATTATTAAATTGAACCAGAAGAAGACTCTTAAAAAATCTCAATAAATTTTTAATATTTGCTTTAATTATATCACTGCACTGTAAATCAATAATTTCCATTTCAGGGTCTATATTTTCAATATCAGTATCAAAAATGTTTTAAACATTCAGAACTTCACATACTTCTACAAACTTCTACAAATACGTTGAAAGTAAAATTATTACAAATATTAATGATACAATTTGCTGTCGTAACTTAGACTATATTAGATAAACTAAATTACAACAGAATATAATAATATTACATTAACCCGACCGTTATTGATTATAAATGAATGGCTGCACGTTCACCTTCGATTTCCCATTACCACAAAGCTAAAACTATGGAGTGTACTTTATAACCAGTAGACACACACACAGAGCAGCAATTTATTAGTGCTTAAGGTAATGGTTGTCAGAGGGAACGTAATTCCAGCGAGCGTTTCAGTAATGTGCCAACTTGTCTCATTAAGCAAACAATCGTAGATGATCTTACCCCCAGAGATAAATACTATCAGTGTAAACAGTTTTCCCAAATACTCCGCAGAGACTAAGTCTCACCCACTATTATACCGCTCCATTCATTCGCGCTTCCGTTTCTTGTACAAATTAAGGACGTGGCGCAAAAAAGTATTAAGTGCATTTTCAAAAGGCCTTTATAATGGCAAGTGGAAATGGGGAAGGTTGGATGTGCCCGAACAACTTAAAGGAAATTTTAAATTTCATCCTCAAAGATCTTGACCCGGTAATTATTCCTTTGTAGAATACTTAAAAATGCCATGTAATTGAATTATATGAATGAAGTTAATAAAAGGCAGACAATTTTTCATTAGAATTTTAATTGAATTCATTAATTATGTTCTTCCACTCAAATTCTTCCTCTACCCTGAAGGTAGCGGTCCTTTCATGTTTGTTTTTATTTTATTATTTTCTTTCTAGCTGTTAATGTCAGCACGAGGAAATTATATTTTTACAAACTTTCACGTAATGTATAATATATTAAATATTTACAAAATTAGAACAAAACTATTACTGCTTTATATACATATTTAAAAAATAGTAATTAGAAGGTTTTATTGGATATTAAAATTTTAATCTTGATAATATGTAAAGCCAACAAAGGAAATACAATAACAATACTCAACAAGGATGAATACGTGGAAAAAGAGCAAGCATTCATAACAGAGAATAGTTTTCAAGAAGTGCAAAAAGATCCGACAATTAAATTCAAAAAACAAATCACAGATATGATAAAACACTCTACAAGTATACGGTAAAAGAAAAATTTAAAACTGAAGGAGATGGACACAAGAGCACCAACCCTATACGGAATGCCAAAGATTCACAAAGAAAAATACCAATTCGACCAGTAGTGTCATATTGCCAGGCATCGACATACAAAAGAGTTCATATATAAACAAAAAAACACCATAGCTAATATCCCACAGATCAGATTATTCTTTAAAAAAAACTCAATAGAATTCGTCAATATAACACAACAGTTAATCTTTAATCAAAAGGTTTTTTTAGTTTCATTTGGCGTAAAAAGTTTGTTTACATCTATACCAGTCCCAGAACTAAAAGAAATTATTAAGAACCTTATAGTGCAATATTGTTCACAAGAAACCGATGTGTACACAATGATCGAACACTCCCTAGAACAAAATTATTTTCGGTTTAATATTAAATAAACAAATATTACATACAGAAAGAGGGCCTTCCCAACATCGCCACTATTCGCGGAAATTTATATGAAATGGTTCGAAGAAAAAGTGTTAAACAGCAGTAACCCAATGAGAAAGTACATCTTACATTGGTCGCGATATGTAGATGATATGTTCTCTATATGGGGAGGTTCAGACCGACAAGTCGATGTTGGGTGTTATGACCATTACCACATCTACCTGAGGGTGTGAAATTAGATTCACATATTCTATCAACATCAAAACTAGCACCTGATATAGTTATTAGAAGGTTAGGCAATCTAGTCTTGAAAGTTTCAATTTATATAACCCGTATAGCTGTCAGACGTGAAAGGATCAATATTTTTTTACAAATAGTAGAAATTAAATCAAAGATGAAATATTACGGAGTCATAATTGAAGTAGATACAAATTTTGATTAACATGGAAAAAGCAAACAATATTAAAGCCATGGGGAGACTGATTACAAACCTAAACGTATCAAGAAAATTAATTTTGAGTGTGGGGATATTAAGTTGTATGCGGTGCCAGCATGGATCGATGTCAAAATTCAAGTAGAAAAACAGAATGAGATTGCGGGATGCGCTAAAACTTGCTAATGTGTAAATAATAAAAATGAAGAAATTGGGGACTTGAAATATCTAATATACAAGTGATGTTCAAATGAAAAGGTACGAAACGACACTGTGGTTATAAATAAAGTATTTATTCAAATTAAACATCATAGCTCTGAGCATAACAGATTGACTGATTAACGAGCCGAAGAAGTTAGTGTTCCTAGAACTCCTGTGGGCGTGATGAGACCCAGCCCTTCATAACGCCCTTGAGTTCGACGTGCGAGTTGAAGCGTCGCCCTTTCAAATGTTTTTTTTTTCAGGAGAACACATAGAGATTTAAAGGTGACATTTACGAGCTGTAGAGGGAATGGTTAAGTTGCTTCCATTTGAACTTGGCCATTCGGCGTGTGTGACCCTGCAGACTTGAGGACGAGGTTTCTGCGTATTCCTTGGAAGGTCTTACAGTATACATTGCAATTAATTCTGGTAGAATTCAACAAGTAGTGGACATTGGACGTCAAAAAAGGTCAGCAATATCTTGTAAGCTGACGAATTTTTAGAAAGGTCATAGTGACCGTAGTGATAGCACCAGCTCTCATCACCTGTGAAGATCTACCCCGGTGAGCTGCTTCGGAACTCACTGTACGCACATATTTCAATAACACAACCTGTCGTAAACAATGGTCCACACTGTTTCACTGCCCTGCGATTTTAATGTGTTTAGTCATCTGGAAAAACATCTAAACATTTAACTCGGATGACGAACTCAAGAACTGGGTCTCGTCGCAACTACAGGAGTTCTGGAAGCACCGAATCGTTTGGCTCATTAATCAATGAAATCGTGCTCAGGTCAATGGTATATATTTTAAATAAAGACTTCATTTATACCTACAGTGTCTTTTCAACAACCAAATCAATATCTGGAGTTAATGAAATGAAATCCCAATTAATACAGTTGAAATATATGTTTATTAGTTCGTAGTTTCCATGCTTAAACAGGTATATATTTCAGCTGTGGCAATTTTGGATTCCCAATTTATTGGGACCTCAATGTTGTTGTGCTAGTGGGGAGGAGTTTTGACTGTTTTTAAAAAAGAAAATTCTTGAACATATTGTAACTAAAACTCATCGATTTGGTGAAAAGCATCCAAGTATACTTAACAGAAAGGACACGAGATAAAGTGAGAGTTGATTAAGACATAATTTTTATAGACTTCTTCGAATTCAACAAAAAAAATCGAAACACAGATTAAGAATAATAAAATATACATATAAAGGCTATTGAAACAATTTTTGATGGATTCGAGTACTTGAAATCGTAATTACAATTACAAGAATAAACTGAAGAATCCATTAGAAAGTTAACATTCGTTCAATAAAATATCTTAAGGCTGTGGGAAACATGGCGTAATTCACAGCAGATACCCAAACCCAGCGCAAGCTTCTGCGATATCGAAGCAACTACCCTTACACACCGACCAGCTGTACGAATATACACAGGAGTAAGGTCAGGAACTGCTTTCCTGGAGACGGGAGCCTGTGCAAGTATAGCTAGCCTAAACTATGCCCTCAAAAAGCAGTAATATTCGAAACATGAGATGTTATCAAAATAACACTGGCGGGCGGAAACATCACGATCCAAGAGGTGACCTCAGAATTAATAAATATAACACCAGAAAATACACGCAACACCTGACAACAGACATAATACACAAATACAACAACTTATCCACACATATAAAAACACTGAAATTAGTTCCGTTTAAACTCAAAATAAAAAACAACCTGATAAACAACAAAATCAAATAAGGAAACTAATCCAAGAAACGAGGCGATTATTATATTATTTGTATAAATGAATAAGTTAACTTTGTAACTGTCAAAATAAAACATGTTTGAAAAAAGTCGTAGCTCGCTTCTTCCTTAAAGGAAAGGAAGTTAAAATCACACTGATTGTCTTCCTGGATACTTTCTAAGCCTAGGAGGGTATGAATCAACTTCAGAGCACTTCGACTGAGCTCCCAACCACACTACCGTTTCGAATGTGAAGACGGCTGTAGTCCCAAAAATAGAGAATGGTCTAATGACCACGGAATTAGTTAATGTTGGCTCAACACTTGCCCAAAAATCCCCGGATCGAAGCTGATGTGGCAAACCTGGAGTCAAGGATCCAGATTCCGTTGGGAAGCCGTAAGTCCCATGCGATATCAATTTGGTATATCGCATGGGAATTGATGGATATTAGCATATTAGCAGTGAGCTCCCGCACAGCGTTTTAGCAATAATCGACAACGAAACCGTCGCACTAAAGCAAGACAAAGGACCTCAATTACTAATAAGCCAGTGCGTACAATTCGAAGATGTTCTTACAAAATATGCGGAGATCTTCCAAGAAGTAGAACCTCCCACAACACTTTGCGAGCACCACATCGAGACTATTGACAGCTCACCAATTGCCCAACTGCCATATTGCCTAACGCCAGGCCGTACGGAAGCACTGCGCCAGGAGATAACTCTAATGCTAGCAAACGGCACAATTAAGGATTACGGGAGCGCTTTGTTAGCTCTCGTGGTGTTGATGCCCAAACGGGACGGGACGTTGCGAATATGTATTGACTACAAGAAATTAAACGTCATCACCAAAGCAAACTTATATCCTATACCCCGTATAGACGAGCCAATACATGCCGCTAAAATTGTAGTACATGGCTTCGCAGCTCAAAGAAAACCACGAACACTGGCCTGAGAAATTGCTAATTTTTAGGTTCGTCGTTAACAACACCCTCTGGCAAGGAACCGGATACTCTCCGATCTATTTAAAGTTTGGCAGCAACCACCGCACGAAAACCCCACGATAAAAAGCAGGACCGACTAAAGGCTTACGTCGATGAAAACCAATGATCTGACACAAGTTACAGTCCCGGAAAACATATACTCGTCACAACCCACTGCTAAGCTCTACTTAAAAAGAAGATGTTGTACAAATGGGCCCCTTAATGCGAGGGATCGTTGCTCATCCAGCTACCCCTATTGAGATTCCGGGAGGTATACTATTAGTTTGCCCTTCAACCTTATGTAAATATAGATGTTCCATCACTAGCACATTTCACCCCAATCCAGAGAATAAAGCGACCAGGGAACCGTTAGCCCCTAAACATGAATTGAAATTACCAGGACTACCTTTAGCGAATTTTTAGGGGGGACTGTAGCGGCCATCGAATAGTATAGTTGAACCAAATATAAGGCGTTTATGACCTTTTACGGTATTTAACTTTCACTAATTTTTATGAAGGACTGACCGCAGCGGATCGTCCTGACGCGGTCCCAGACCCGGTTTTGATATTTTTTATTACGGGGCCGTTTTAACTTTAAATTCGCGTTCCTGTGCATTGAAAATATTTTCGTTTTCATAATATCTAGTAACTGCTATTTGTATAGGATTCTTCAAAAAAGAGATCATTTGCATGGAGAAATAAGCCTTTGCAACGCACACATTTGTATAGTGAAAACTATACAATGCGGTCCTGACCAGCACGAGAATATTTATTGGTTCGGTTTTACGATATGATGGCTCTAAACTCATTAAGGCAGTTAAACGGTGAAATGCCATAAACGCCTTATATCTTTGAGACAACTATACCAGAGCGCTCCCCTAATACCCTTTTTGGGACGCACACCAGTCATCCTGCTACGTGAGGACGTACTACTCTCTCCTTTGTCTACATCATCACATGACCAATTTGGGGTAATAAGTATCCGCTCCAAGCCCCCTTATCATAAGTCTTGGTAACTCTCTCAACTCAGCTTCACTAAATAGCTCCTGCTGGCGCTCATAAATTGGACGTATTTTTAGATTATCTAGCTTAATGTTTCAAGCAGTGCTTGTTTAAATAATTGTGTAAATACTGCCTGTAAATGATATTTCTACATAACGAATACAGCGTATAAACTATCTCTCTTCATTTTTGGCACCCAAAAGCCCGCAACAATTGATATTTTTTTAAAGTTTAAAGATTTTAAAGCTAACAGATCCTTCCAAACATATATTTGTAAAGCTGTTATTAACAATTTTTCAGGCATCAATTACATCCGGATGTCTTCTTAATACTATCGAATTCCTATCATTACTCCTATCTTTAAAAAAGATGTTCACTTACTCCTTCAAAACTATAGACCTACAGCGATCGTATCAAATTTTTCCGAGATATTTGAACAAATAGTATATTATTTTCTGTATAACCATGTAAATAAATAGATTTCACCAATTCATCATGAATATATGCCTCGAAGGTCGACCTTAAGTAAATTGGTTTCAGTTACGCAATATTTTAACCTGAGCATTGATAATAGAGGTCAAACGGATGTTATATATAGAGGTCTATCTCGTGACTTCGATGCGATTTATCATAACATTTTACTTAACAAACTTAGTCAATTTGATCTTACAGAACACACCGTTACATGTTTGTCCTCTTACCTAAAACAAAGAATTAACTATGTATAATTCAATGGATTTTAATGAATTTAAGTCAATTCGGCCTCATGTGTTCCTCAAGGTTCCAACCCAGGCCTTCTACTTTTAAGATATCAAAGTTTATGCTTCAACATAATTTAAATACGATGTCGCGATGGTATTATACAAGCACACTTTGCCATATGGGCGGCAATGCAAATAAAGACATCCATAACATATTTATTGGTGATCGTCACACCTAAAAGCTCTAACGCTGAGTTATGTTCCATTATTTTGTTTGCAATTTATTATTTTTGGTTTTCTTATATTATTATTATTGATACAATTTGATTATATTTACTTGTTTAATCTTTAGCCTGCATTGTTATTATTATTATTATCATAGCGAACAATTATTAGGCTGGTCTTATCAATGTTTCTAATCTAATTCTATAACTGTGAATACTTTTAAAAATTATGATTATTTCTAGCTAATTTAATTATAAAATTTATTAGTAATCAACAATATAAGTATACTAGTTTTGTAGAAGAAAATTCATTGATTAAGGCATTAATGGAAAGTTTATGTCTAATGTTCTCTCCTTCATTAACCTAGAAGTTGCAACTGCATTATTTAATAATTTAATTTATAATTCCACTAATACATTCATTAATAACATAAAAACAAACATTTTAATTATGATAATTTGAATCACTTTGGTGAAGAAGAGACAGTGTGTCGAAACAATTGTCGCTAACGGCAAAATAAATATTTGAAAGTTTTATCGTATTTCATTTACGAAAATTTACCAAAGTGATTAGAATATGAACTTTTAACAACTAACAGCCTCAACTATTCAGTTATGATAATTTGGTTCATCGGTGAACCTATTACATTGATTAGTTACAAGAAAAGGGCTTCTCTTTTATGTAAATAAACATCTTACAATGAAAAATAACTTAAGTATATTTAAACAGTATAGGATTTAGAAGGTAAATAATTCTCATCTCGTACCTTTTCTCCTTTGATCGTAAATCACGATCTGACTGTTGCTTTAAAATGTTTCCCCAACTTGATAGAAACAAATAGGTCCCAGTATATACACAAGTGGAGACGCAACTGTGGGCAAATCTCCGTGCCGTCTTCAACTCCCATCACGTTTCATTACACGCTCCAACTCGACTCGCGAATTGGCAACTTTGAAGTTTTATTGAAATATCAGTGTTGGATTTTGTGGCGGTGTCTGTGTGTGCAAAAGAAGGATTAGTAATTACGGAAGCCGGGGGTTTATTTCGAGAGGGCGACGCGAAGTGCATTTTAATTAACTTCACGCGGCCGATTTTAAATTGGCGTTTTATCCGGGAGCAAAGAGACTTTACGCTGGAATGGGTTCGGCCGGATCAATTGAGTTATGCTTATAATCCCGACGACTTTGTAATTCGATACCGAAACTCGGCCCGGGGGAGAAAATACGGTCTATTAAATGAAGCGGTATTAACTCCCTGTTTTTTTAATGGGGAATAATAACTAAACATTGAAGGGGATATTGTTTACGTTTGTTCAAGGTATTAATTTACGTTATTTTTTTATGAATTCGTTCAATAATTTCATTAAAGCACACAGTGATCTAAAAGTCTTACATTAATATTGATTTTTTACATAAATATAATAACTGATATTCAAGTCGTTTGTTCATTACATCTCTACTGATTGTTCACGAAGAGACATTATGACGAAGAGAGTGTAATTGTAAACTTTGATGTATAGATAAGTTTAAGAAGATTGATAAAAATGCATTCGCTTATACCATTAACATTTACTGTACAATATTTAGAATTTTAGGGCCATCGTAAGAATTTAGTAATGCTCGTTTTATTATGAAGACATAGTGCATTTTTTTTATTCGGGATGTTTAAAATATTCATGGTAGGTTAAGCAAGCAATCGTGGGATGTCTTCACATTATATTTTAGATGGTCAAAAATTTTGAGCCCAGTAAAATCATTTTGGACGAGTCGGAAATAAGAAATGGCCTGATAAACGCAATGTATTACTGTAGGCGTACTCTGCAGTTGCAGCAGAAAGGGAAGTTTTGAAGAGAGTTCGAATTCCTTATAAAATTAAAGAAAGTTCAAAAACTCGGTTATTTGAATCGTTTCTCATTCATATAGAGTCTCTAATTTGTCGATTTAAGCGCTATACCAAACCGTTAATTGCCGAAAATTGCAAAATTCCTTCTACAACTAGAACTGCCTGTCGTGATCAGTAATGATCTTCGATGGAGTTTCAAAGCATGCAATCTAATAATGTAAAAATGCTTCGGAAACGGAATACGTAATAATTTTGACGAGTAGTTGATCTTCTGGTCAACGTGTAGATCGCTTGATACAAACCAGAAGATATCTGTGTTGTTGCAAATTGGCAGAGGAACGTTTTTGTCTAGATATATATCGGTAGAGGATCTAGACATTGCATGTCTGTGAATTTTGATTTGCTGGAACATCAAGCAAGATTTAACAAATTTAGTAATTTCGTTGTTCAACCGTGGCCATATGTAAGAAATATTTACAAGGCGGACGCCAAGATTCATAATCCCCTAAAAAACTGTACATTGTTAAGCCTCAGGGCCAATCGTTAAGCAAGTAATGCACCCACACAACCATTTACACAACGTTTACACAAATCTAATACTAGAGTCAGGTGGAATTAACTGTTCCAGCGTGAGTACTGTGTTGCCATTGTTCAAAAAGAATTTTAATTCAGTGACTTCATATTGTAAATTTATGAGGTTTGGTGAGTACATTCCACACTTTATTTTCAGGAACGTGCCGAATTACAAGATGAAGGTGTCTTTGTTTCTAGCATTTGGGATTGCAATTGTAAAATTTTAGTATCATATGAACCTGTTGGAGGATCCATTGTCTATGTGCGCGGAATATTAGCAGTTTTAATAGTAGTGAGCGTCGAAGTTTCTAAGATTTGATTTCAGCCAGGTTTTATAGAATGTAGTTTTAACACCCATTAGAACTTTCTGCATATCTGCCGGAAATTGATTTAGAAACATTTCACGTAGTATGTTGTCGTTCTCAGCAATTGTTGCAACGAAAACATCGACGTCAAAGTCGAGAGATAAGGCCGCTATGGCTCGATCAAACTTAAAATTAGAGCTTGTTATTCGGGAGTTAAAACTTTTGTTTAATCTGCATAAACCAGAAAGGACTATGAGGAAAATGGGGGTAAGTTACACATTACAGTGCCAACACTAACATTTAATTGCTCCGCCATGATGTTCAGATAAAAATAGAAAGCGCAAGGTAAGTAAGTAGATTAATAGAAAAGTTGGGGCAATAAGAATAGTAAAAGTAATAATTCCCCGAGGCACAAGGGAGGTTGGTAACTATCACCTATTCTATGTGTGTGAATAAAGGCTCTCTTGGAGTTGACACCCGAAGTAGTAAGAAGTAGTCCAGTTAGCGGTGTGTCTTGCAGTTACGGGATCGTGTCGATTGATCAGTTTTATTGACTCCTAGTGTCGAAGTATGTTGCGGGATCACGTTGGGTCACCAATTTGTAACGACAGCAGTTGTATTTACTTTCATTATAATATGTACTTCTATATATTTCTAAGATGGTTCAGCTCTGACAGCAAAACACGCCCTCTTAATGGATAAGAAGAAAAAGAAGGCTTAAAGTTTACTTCTTATATATACAGGGTGAGTTTTTTTCAATGTTCTCTATGGGGATCTCGGAAACTATAAGAGATAGAGAAACGGTTAAATGGGGAAAGAAGTGTAGATTTACAAGACGAATAAAATTCCACTTTCAAAGTTTTCAAAAAAGTCAAGGGTAACTAGATATTTTGAAAAAAGTAAAAAGTGTCAATTTTTTCAAATCAATATATCTCGGTTTTTATAACAAGTAGAAAAAAACTGTAAAGGACAAAATTATAGATAATTTTATGCAGATTAATAAAAAATAATCAGAAAATTTTTATCGCCATTATTTTCCGAGATATGACGCAAACTTACATTTTTTTAAATGGAAACCATAGTTGGCTGTGACCTCATTCAAAAGGTAATTTTTTTCTCTTTAATCTAATATGGCATACGACATAGTTATTTCTAAAAATAAGTGAGTTATAGTTATTTAAAATTTTATTATAAATAAAAAATGGGTAGCCATGAAAAAGATGAAAGTAAAACAATTGCAGTTGTTTATAATATTAGCAATATTGTAATCATTAGTTTTACAGAGATAAACCAAAATGAAACAACTGCAAAAAGTAATTATGTAATTATCAATATATCAATAGGAGAGAAATTTTAATATTAAAAAATATAGTCAAAGAGTCCACTATTAATACTATTATGACATAAATTATATCTTTTTAAAATTGAATTTATGGCTTTTTGACTATTTATTATGTAAATTGAATTAAATGTTTCAATAACAACTAGTTTATGATCCTCCACAGATTGATATGATTTTTCATATATTTTGATTTTTCATAACCCCACAGAAAAAATTCTAAAACGCGCAGATCGGGGGATCTAGGTGGCCCTGGGATTGGTTTATTTCTTCCTACTTATGATTTAGGGAAATCATCATTTAAATAATTTGTAAAGCCAACATGTTATGAGGTTGGGCACCGTCATATTGGAACCATTTTAATCTTGCTTGTAATGATAAATTTAAACAATCGAGCGTATCTTCAAATGTTTTCTGAAGAAAATGAAAGTAATCATTTTCACTTAGTGAGCTTTCAAAAATATATGTATCGAGAATGATTAATCCAAACACACCATGGATTGAACCCAAATTTAATTTGTAGTTTTCTCTGTGAAACTTCTCGTGGATTCTCTTAAGTTCATCTATGTTCATTGTAGCGATTAAAGATACCATAATTAGTGAATCGCGATTCATCTGTTCATAATATTTTTGTAAGAAACGTATTATCCTCTTGACAAATGGGTTTATACCACATACAGAAGGCCATTTGATAATTACAAAATTATTATACTTATGCTGGCTTTTCATTTTTATTTAACTTTGTAGAACTAATAATTACAATATTGCTATTATAATAAACAACTGCAATTGTTTTACTTTCATTTTTTTCATGGATACCCATTTTTTATTTATAATAAAACTTAAAATGACTATAACTCACTTATTTTTAGAAATAACTATCTCGTATGTCATATTGGATTAAAGAGAAAAAAATTACCTTTTGAATGAGGCCATAGCCAACTATGGTTTCCATTTAAAAAAATGTAAGTTTGCATCATATCTCGGAAAATAATGGCGATAAAAATTTTCTGATTATTTTTTATTAATCTACATAAAATTATCTAAAACTTTGTCCGTTACAGTTTTTTTGTATCTGTTATAATAACCGAGATATATTGATTTGAAAAAATTGACACTTTTTACTTTTTTCAAAATATCTAGTTACCCTTGACTTTTTTGAAAACTTTGAAAGTGGAATTTTATTCGTCTCGTTAATCTACACTTCTTTCCCCATTTAACCGTTTCTCTATCTCTTATAGTTTCCGAGATCCCCATAGAGAACATCGAAAAAAACTCATCCTGTATAGTCAATTCAATATTGCTACTGGAATGGACGCCAGCTAAACGTTAAACAATTTATATTATTATATTTATGTGGTCGTTGGGTAACAAGAATATAACAAGTAAAGAAAATTTTCTTTAAAGACTAACATAAAAATGTAGATACCGGGTATTCTTTCATGACTACAGCATGAGACTCTTGTTTAAGAGAATCATATAAAAGTTGTGAATCATTGTCAAAAAGATAATCTTTCTAGAGAGAAAGTGGCAGTTGCGGAGGATTCAATAAGCATGGGAAATTTAATTGAAAAGAAAAATAGTAGTACAAACAATTGATTCTTACCAGAAAGTCATAAAATGCACTCTTTGGTTGTCCCCAGTTCGATGGACAGTATAACTTTCCATTGTGGGTTGGCAAAAATTTAAAACTTACTTTCAGAATTTACCCAGTGAGTTACACGCACATTTTCATGCTACTCTATGTATGGAAGTAAATGAAATCAACCTTAATTACAATTACCAAAAAACAACTTCGAAACAGTTCGCTTAGTAATGAATTTCGCGATAGTTGTCCAAAATTGGTTGTTGTTCTAGAACTATTGATGCTGTGCGTTATCTAATATGTCCAAGCAGAGGCGATAGCTCTTCACCACTGCACAAGAGGAATAGCAAGACAAGACACCAAAAGTAGGTCAATTGCTATATTCTCCGACAGCCAGGCGCTACTAAGAGCACTAAGCTCCACACAGGTCGAATCCAAGCTAGTGTGGGACTGTATACGCGCTCTTAACCAACTTGGCTGTCACAAAAAAGTAACAATCACATGGGTCCCAGGACACGGAGGACATCCGGGGAATGACATAGCAGACGAATTGGCCAAACAAGGCTCGTCAAAAGCAGTAATTGGCCCGGAACACTCTTGCGGAATCTCCAAAACCGCAGTCAAACGATCCATAAAAAAATGGGTGGAGACACAGGCCCATACCTGGTGGACGAACTCACCAGGACAGAGACAGGCGAAACAGTTCCTTAAGAAACAATCGCCAAAATTCACGACCGAACTCCTGAACCAAGACAGGAAAATGGTCAAAACAATAGTAGGCCTGATAACAGGACACTGCAAGCTCAACAAACATATGAGCAAAATAGGCTTGGTGGAAGAAGCATCATGCAGATTCTGCCTAGAGGAAGAAGAGGACTCGTTCCACATCCTATGCCACTGCGAGGGTCTAGCAAGGATTAGATATCAAAAGCTAGGCACTACAAACCCAAGCGCGGAGACTTATACCCAAGCCCCTCTGGCAGGGCTAATAGGACTAATCAAAGAGGCAAAGCTAGAGCTGGTCATCTGAGATAAACAGGGATCCACAATAGACCTGGAAAGGTCGCGGTGGAATAGGCGCTGGTGCCACCCATACAACATCTAATCTAATCTAATCTATCTAATATTGCAAAATCGTCATGTGACTTATCATGAGATATGGCTGTGAAGAATATAGTTCGAATTGGATTGCACATAATTTAACAATTGCTCAAAATGATGCTTTTGTAGGTTGATCGAATAAATGAAATTCGATTGCATTGCTTCAAAACAGGTGATAAATTATAGGTATAAACGTATGAGCCTGAAACTAATTAGCAGTAAACTGTATGGGCCTTTCAAGATGAGCTAAATCTAACAAAAATTGTAGCCACGAAGCACTTCGAAGCAAATGATCGTCTGATGTTTTCAGAAAAAACATATGGCAATTGTAGCATTTGTGCAATGTCGGACGGTCAATTCTTAATGGTACATAACCATTTGTATGATAGAAGTAAAAATAAAGGAGACCGCCGAAGACGCATCACTTTCCACCAGGACAATACGAGTATTGATTAATTACTATTTTTTGTTTTCTATTCCCGAAATATAAAAGACGAATGGTGTGACTAGGGATAGCCAAGCCTTTCGTGAAGAAAGGTACTAAAGGTATCAAGAAGTCTATGAACGTAATGAGATCCTACAATTTGCTAACAGAAGATTTAGATTTAATTTTGGAATCCTGTTATTGGCCGAAAAGAAAGGCTCAATGGTAATGGTTGAAAGCATAGTAAAGCAGCTTTCACCTGGGATTACAATATCCCAGTTTTTCTATATGCTTCTTCCAGAATTTCAAAGAAGAAAACCATCGGAACCGCTTCAGATGTATTTGAATCTATGGATATTCTGATGAGTGAATATAGATTTTATGAGAGTCTTGTGAACGAGTTTTTTTAGTATTTTTTCTATTTTGCACATTATATACAGGGTGACTGTGACGAAAAACCTTTGGTGCTGTATCTCGCTTATTTTTTTATCCGATTTTAATAAATAAAACATCAAATTTAACCATTTTTAAAAGACTTTAATAGGATCTGAACTGTTATTTTTTCTCGCACCCAGTTTTTGACAAAATACGATCAACATTTTTTTTTAAATTGCACTGTATATATATTTTTATTGATTCGCAAGGAGATTTTTTTTCTGAATATAAAATTGTAGACAAATTTATCCATACATCAAACTTAAGTCGATAAATTGAGGATTAAAAAAATAAATAAAAAGTCAAGTATCCATTGTAAACAATATACGGACCTTATTTAAAATGTCAAAAGTGACAGTGACAGCCATTGATACAATACTGCAATGATTTTTAATTATTTCATAATTAAAATGTTGCAATATTTCAAACACTGTACTAGAATTTTGTGCTTCTACAGAAATCGTTTTTCAGTTTTTGAAATCTTGCAACATTTTTATTATGAAATTATTAAAAATCATTGCAGTATTGTACCAATGACTGACACTGTCACTTTTGACATTTGGAATAGGCTCTGTATATTGTTTACTATGGGTATTTGATTTTTAATTTTTTTTTTTAATCCTCAATTTCTCGACTTTGGTTTGATGAATGGATAAAATCGTTTACAAATTTAGATTCAGAAAAAAATCTCCTTGCGGATCAGTACAAAATATATATATACAGTGCAATTTGAAAAAAAAAGTTGATCGTCTTTTGTCAAAAACTGGATGCAAGAAAAAATATCAGTACAGTTCATATTAAAGTCTTTTAAAAATCATTTAATTTGATGTTTTATTTATTCAAATCGGATCAAAAATAAGCGAGATACAGCACCAAAGGTTTTTCGTCAGTCACCCTGTATACCATTTTTAATAAAAATTCAGAGATTCATAATTTGGGGAATTTTGTTAGGTTGACATCGGTAGTCCATTGACATTGACATTCAATTTCAAATTGTTAACATCATTTTAGTAATTTGTGTTATCAACGCAAACGGGGCAAATATAATTTTCTCCGTTCTCGGTTCGCACACTAATATTATGAAGTAATACCAGTGTTCGCGTGATTTTGATTTAAATTTGTTATAAATGAATGTTAGCATTTAAGGGTTAGCAGCGTTGAAAATATTAAAGCACCAACCTTAAAAAAGTAAATTGCACTTGGTTATAAGAGCACTGTCTGAGCTATAAAAGAATAAAAATAGAAATAGATATTAAAGAGATAAAGAAATTGGCCTGACATTATACAATCATGTAAATTAGTGGGCGTTCCAAAATTAAGAACTGAATAAAATTCACTACAAAATGTTTTTTGATATTAAAAGAAGCTTTTATACAAAATATAAATACGAATCGAAATTAATCTTATAATACGAGGGCGTGCTGAAATGTTTCCGGAATCGACAAGAGATGGTACACAAGGGCTGAAGTGGATTCATTGGTCGGCAAGAGCAACCCTTTTTATAGCAACTATCAAAATTTCAGACGTCTACTGTCAATAGTTGTTGTTTAAGAATGTGTTTTGTACAGCAAGTCGGGCGGTTTCGAAAAAATGGATAAAATCGAATTTCGTACAGTGGTAAAACACTTTTGGATGGCTGGGAAAATGGAAATGAAATTTCGAAATATTTTGCTAGAGGTTCATGGCGGATCTACTCCATTAGATTCGACCATCAGCTTCTGGGTGAGCGAGTTCAAACGTGGTCGCAGAAGCACAAGTGACGAACCATGCAGTGGTCGCCCAACAAACCGCTACCAACGATGAAATGGTTGACAAGATTCATGATGTCGTGTTAACCGATCGCCTATTGAAGCTGAAAGAGATAGCAGAGACAAGATGCTTGACAGAAGAACGCATTGGCCATATCCTACATGAACTTTTGAGATGAAAAAGCTTTCGTAGCGATGGGTATCGCGTTTGCTCACGCAGGAGTAAAAACAAAAACGGGTGACTTTCGGAGGAGTGTCTGGCTGGGATTCAACGTAATCCAAGTGATTTCTTCATGCGTTTCGTAACCGTAGATGAGAGTTGGATCCACCATACCGGAGACCAAGGAAAGGTCGAAGCAGTGGACTTTTCCCGGCAAAGCAAAGATAGTTCCATCGGCTAGAAAGGTCATGGCGACCATTTTCCGGGATTCCCAAGGTGTGATCCTCATCAACTATCTGCAAAAGGGAAGAATGATTACAGAGAAATACTACAGTGATTTATTGACCCAATTCGATGTAGTATTGAAGGAGTAATGGCCTCGTTGACAGCGGAAAAAAGCAGCTCATTTATCTGGCATCGTCGTGTTCAAATTGAATGAGTTTCGATATGAATTGATCTCTCACGGATTCACCGTAATTAGCCCTAGCGGCTTTTTTCCAAAAGAGACTGGAGCACCTTTTGAAACAAAGTATTGATTTTCGAGAAGACTACGTCTACTAAAATAATAGTCTCTACAAACAACTGCAAAAATGGTAATACAAAAAAAATTAAATGAACCAGCAAGTAGAAGAGGCATTCAAAAACCCTTGAACGAAAATGTAGTAACAGAAATGGAATATAATCAAAGGAATTCTAGAATTAGTCCTCCGAAGAATTTAAATAACGATTATTGTACTTCAAAGAATAAAAATACATAGAAAATATAAAAAAAAACACATCAATACCATATTTTTCTTGTCGATTCCGGAAACATTTCAGGGCGCCCTCGTACATACGATAAATAAATCACAACAGAAGCTTCAACATTGATAATTTATATTAACTCTTAAGATGACAGCCTTAAGTTTATTCAAATAAGAAGTAAACAAATCAAAATTTGCATTTAATACATTAGCAATTCTCATAATTCTGTTGATTAGATTATGATAAGCATAAGCATAATTATTAAAAGACGTATTTAGTCTAAAAATGGTTTAGATCTTAGAGGCCTCAAGTAGCTGGATATATAAAAATTAAACAAGTGAACCAATTTTAAAGTTATGAGACCTCTTAATATTTTTTATAACAAATATACATCAAACTTAATTCCACGAATTTATTCTAGATCTTTGATAACTTCACGAATTTTCAAGTTTACATTATTAATTTTGTAATTAAATTTTATAACGTTATAACGACTACGTTAGGTTATCACTTATTAATATTTATATTAAATTGTCTATACTACACCAACAGAAGAGATTAATTAATTTAGACTGAATTTCATAATATTTACAATAATTACTAATATCATTAATAAAAATAATAAGTAATATCGTACCTATATATAAACCTTGTGGGACCCCATATGATACTTTAATAATATTTGATAGATGGCTATTCTTCTTCATAACTTGAAAACGATTTGATTTAAGGACAATTAACCTAATTCAATTTTGATCATTAAAGTTTTTTAATTAAGACTATATACTGTACACGATCATAAGCTTTCGAAAATTCTTTATAATGCTATGCTCATTAAATATATTTCAAATTCTTGGCATTGTAACGTTTTTATAATAATTTGATTGTATTGGCTTTTAATTGTTGAAAGTCCATTTTGAATTCACTGTTAGGTGTTGTAACTAAAACACAAACTTTCAAAGAGTATGCTTTTATTTTCCGCAACAATTGTTTCACCACACTGTGGCTTCTTCAGGCGAAGAATTCTTCACAGTGTGGCGAAACAATTGTTGCGGAAAATAAAAGCATACTCTTTGAAAGTTTGTGTTTTAGTTACAACACCTAACAGTAACGTTTTTGCACGTTATACGGGTGTGTAAATAATTGCAAATGATTTATTGAAGTCAATTAATATTACCAGCACGTATTTATATCTGACACTTGTTTATTCAATTTTATCCAGTCGGCACGTCCATGACGCGCCCCTTCTCCCTACGCGTCTCGTGACACTGCTACTTAGGCATGTTTCGTCCCGAAATGAGTCCTCCGGCACCTTATGACGATACCTGCACTGGGACCTCTTTGTACATTTTGACGTTCGAAAGAAATAGCAGTCTATGGGCTTCTTATGTCGTATACCACTGGAATTATAACAGCACACCAAAATCTCAATCTCAGAATTGGCAAAAAGGACTTCCACCATGCTTCTGATTGTTCTCCAGTCCAATTGGTCCAACCCACAAGCTAGTTTCGGTATTGCCAATTTCTTGATACCCTCACGTAGAAGTGAATCCCTCAACTCATGATGAGAGTACTTCTTCGTTACCAAATAGTAAATGATCCTTTTCGGTAGATGGCTATTAACATCTAGGTGGACTATGCTTCCGACTTTAGGACATTGAGTGCGTAGTTCCTCCAACCTTCCAAATTTCTTCTTGAAGACGGTAGCAATTCCTCGTGACATCTTCAAATCCTGGGCCACACAATGGGCAAGACAATAGTCCGAAGGTACTTGGAATAGATCTCGTTGTTCTTCTCTCGTTACATCAAAACGACTCTTAAGTCCATCAGAGTGCTGAACCATGAAGTCTTCAAATGCTTCCTCGTCGCTTTGTTCAACCACCGCACGAATCGCTGTGCGCCATCTTCTTCGCCAGCATAAGGAGTCAGACGATTGAAATTGACAACTCTTGGTTTTCCTCGTGCTGGTTTTTGAATCCTGTATATGATGTTGATTTTTTCTATTATCTGGTATGGTCCATCCCATGATGTTTGCAATTTTGGGGAGAGACTTCGGCGTCTTTGTGGGTTAAATAACCACACCATATCTCCATCTTTATAACCATTGTTATCCATTTTTACGTCATAATTCTCTTTCATTCGGTCGCTAGCACGTTGGATGTTGGATCGCACATGATTATGGATTTGGTCCATTTTTCGTCTCAGGTCACTCGCACAGTCTTCCCCTGCCAAATCTTCTCCCGGAAGGCAGCCGAACTTTAAATCACATGGAAGTCGTAGCTCTCAACTCATGACGATGCTCGTTGGAGTCTGCCCGGTTGTTTCATGTACAGCCGATCGATACGTCAGCAAGAAAAGATGGAGATGTTGGTCCCAGTCTCTTTGATGGTCAGAGACTACTTTTGACAAATAGCGATTGATGGTCCTATTCATTCGTTGTTCCACTATACCATCTGATTGTGGATACAGAGCTGTTGTCATTGTCTTATGAATCTTAAGGATTTTGCACACCTCTTGAAAAAGATTGGTCTCGAAATTTCTTCCTTGGTCAGATTGTAGTTCTAAGGGAACGCCGAAACGACATATCCACTCCTTAATTAATACTTCCGCTATTGGTTTGGTAACGCATAGGCATCCACCCATTTACTGAAGTAATCCATTACTACAACAATGTATTTATTTCCTTGGTGAGACTCTGGGAATGGTCCAGCGACATCAATTGCGATTCGTTCAAAAGGACTACCAACGTTGTACTGACGCATAGGTGCTTTCCTTCGTCGTTGTGGACCGTTACTTGCTGCACAAATCACACATTTCTTGTACCATTCCCTAACGTCTACCTTACAGTTCACCCAGTAGAATCTCTCCCGAAATTTGTTTAAAGTCTTTGACACACCCAGGTGCCCACCGGAAGATCCACTGTGAATCTCTTTCATCACTTCACGTATTCTACTCTTTGGAATTATAATCTGCCTTCGTTCTTCGCGGCCTTCTGAATCTTTGAATATGCGTTTGAGCAATCCCTTGTCCAGTACAATAGAATCCCACTGAGCCCAGTATGATTTCAATTCGGGCGAATATTTTGAGACTTCATCCCATGTTGGCCTGGTTCCACTTTCCTTTCATGTCATCAGGGGCTTTAGAACAAGGTCGTCGTCTTGGACCTGCCGGATTTCTTTTAAATTCCAGTCATCGCTTTCTACAGCTGTTCGGAGTACTTGACTTCCTTTGATTCTGTGTTGTTACAGTGCTTACAATGAGCATGGCCTTCGCGACAAAGCATCTGCATTCCTGTGGATCACTCCAGCTCTGTGTTCAGTGTCAAAGTCAAACTCCTGAAGTCTTTTCAACCATCTTGCAACTTGTCCTTCCGGATTCTTGAACTGAAGAAGCCATTTAAGAGCAGCATGATCGGTTCTCAATAAGAATCTCCTTCCATATAAATATTTATAGAAGTGTTCTACTGATTTGACTACTGCAAGCAACTCTCTCCTCGTTACGCAGTAGTTCCGCTTCGGCTTGGATAAAGTCTTGCTAAAATAGCTGATCACTTTTTCCTGTCCATCCTGTATTTGTGATAAAACAGCTCCAATTCCTACATTGCTTGCATCGATATCCAACAAGAATTTTCCCTCTGGCAACGGATAACTTAGAACTGGTGCGCTGGTAAGTGCGTTTTTAAGTTTTTGGAACGCCTTCTGATATTCCCCGTTCCAGAAGAACCGTTGTTTTCCTTCGGTGAGGCGGGTAATGATTTATTAAAGCCAATTAATATTACCAGCACGTATTTATATCTGACATTTATATCTTACACATGTTTATTAAATTTTTTTCAGTCGGCACGTCCATGACGCACCCCTTCTCCCCACGCGTCTCGTGACAGTATATAATATTTGATAATAATCACACAGGGTCAAAACTATAGTTCTATATTTGTTGTCTTTTATACCTACTTTAAACTTGTTTATATTTATATAACAGTAAAATTGCGATATAAAGCATCGAAAAATGTCTTAATTAACTATCACATAATTATTTTCATATTTTGTTTTTAATTTCAGTCATCAAATTTAATTCTTAACAAACCTTCAAAAAAACTGACAACAAATTTTCGGAGGAACAACTTAATTAATACTCTACAAATTCTAAAACCCAACCTGATGGTAAATTTATTCATGGCACATTTCTCATTCCTTATCGCAGAGGATTCCAATGTATGCAGAAGCTACTTCCAGCAAGGACAATCGCTAGGCCTTCCCCAATTAAAAAGAAATCATTTTTAATAAGCGCGCCGCATTTTTATTAGCGCCAACTTAACTCCCGGGGGACTCGAAAACGGCGGCAATATTTCACAATTCATGAATTTATATGCAAATCCACGCCCTAATTGTCCTTTTGCCAATCTATCTTTTCCGAAACTTTCCCGTAATTGAAATTCACGACTGTTTTGCGTATAAATAATTCGTTCGGCCGTATTAATCATTTAACATCAAAAGCGTTGGAATATTTATATGAATCAGAAAGACCTTTGGTCGGAGAGTGTAACCCACATCACTCTAAACTGTATATGAAATTGGGTGAATTATTCATACTTGTTAACATTTGTGGGTTTCTGCATAAAGAAACAAGAACTTAAGGCTTTCCAAGCATTACTGTACCGTTGTCTTGAGATTATATGAGAACAGCTATTAGTTAAAGCAACTACTCTGCGTACTAAAGCATCGCCAGGTAATTAATTATATAACTAATAGCTAGCGTTATATAAATGATATTATGTTATTATATTATTTACTTTACAGGATCATATAGAATTACATACATAAACACCAAATCACTTTAAAATTTGAAACATAGATCAGCATAATGTATTTTAATCGTTTATTTTTAAACGCTTCATAGAAGTTACTGTTATCGCAATATCTAGGCACATATTTCATTATATTATAGCTTGTTAGTGAATATGAAACGTCAGTCAATCAATTTCAATTTCATAAAGTGTAAACCTTTGTTATAAATGTATTCATTCAATATAATTTTATGTTCTCGTTTGCAATGTTTAGAAAAATCTGGCTGTATATTTTAATATTTTTTAGTAATTGTCTTAGAAAATATGCCTCGGTTATCCTAGAAAATAGAGGTGAGGCAGCGGTGTTTTTCCAAGTGAGACTCGTTATAAAATATAGGTCAAACGTCCTCATTCCGTAGCCCTTTATAAATCAAGTCTCCGGCGTAAGAACAATATGCGTATGATATATATAGGGTGCAGTCCATATAAAGGGAATTTGCGGAGCCGTATTTTCGAAACCGATAAATATCTCTCGTTTATTGGGCCATTTATTTGATGATTCGCCACTTTTATTAAGACACGCAACAAGTATTTATGGTAGTACAAATTGGATTCTCCGTAAGTGTTTCTATTGATAAATTAATATACTTTTTTCTAATTGCTTAGGTATTTATTGGTTATTTTTTATATAAAACACGTTTTTAAATAAAACATTTGAAAAAGTACAACGAAAGTGCTTAAAATTTTTATCATTTAAAAGTGATGGCTCCTACCCGGAAAGAGGGATTGATTACGAAGTCCTACTTTTACGACATGATGTAGAGTATTTGTCAAAACAAAACGTAGATTGTCCGAATTCTAACAAAAGTCAACTTTTATGTACCAAGATTGGCATCGCGGCATAGTCAAACATTCTTCACTTCGATGGCAAGAACCATCACTCTGCAAAAATCTCCCGTTTTTAATATGAGCACAAAAGCCAATAAGATGTTTCTTGGCGTTTTTATATAGTGTGCAGTTCATATAAATGGTTTGTAATGTATTTCTTGTTTATTTTATTTTATGCTTTATAGATAAAGTTTCAGTTATTTGTATTTTAGTAGTAGTGTTAATTTATATATAATTTATTACTTTGTAAATTTTATTGTCCTGTAATTAATGTATACTGTTCGGAAATAAAGTTATTATTATTATTATTGATTTGTACATAATTTAATCTCAGTGGCATAGAGATTTTTAGAATGTTATTTAATTTTTATTCGTAAATATTTCAAAAACCATAAACACCTAGTAAATTTATTAACCATCAGCACATACAAGAGTGTCAGTTTACTGATAACAATTTGCAATCGAGGTTTCAAATTCATCTATAAAACATTAAAATTCAATGTTGTTTGTTGCTTATTTCAAAAATTGTAATTCTCAGGGCTTGTTTAATATACTTTCTCTCGCTACCCCTGTCCGCTGCAGAGGTGGTTTTATTTCTAGGAACTTAATTGGACAGCAATTATTGGGCTATTCTTTGAGAGATGAACTAATATCAAATCGAAATCTATTGCACAGGGTACAAGTGTTTACATCGCGGCTTCACCCGATAGTTGAAAGTTCAAAACAATTATAGGAAGAAGAAAAACTTCAGTACCTAATTGATTGACGATAAAACCATCAAAAATGTGTTTCGGGACATTCCAATTGATATTTTCGTCGAAAATTTTCTTGGTAGCACTCGAGACGCTAAAGGAAAATAGCTTAAAAACCCAGTAAAAGAAGACAATGGCCTGGTCAATTTTCGTGCCTATTTCTTCTGAATAGAGTGAATAGCCAAAGTACTTCATTTTGATTGATATTAAAATCAAATGCATAAAGTGCTAAGAAGATTTCACCCAACCAGTTGTTGGGTCTGTAGTGCTTTCCTTTATTTGCATTTGAAAAGAGGCCTGCACTTTCCTTTTCGCAAATGAAGGCGTTCCTTAGCCTGAAATATTTAGTAGCTCTCATAACTTAACTAATTTTATATGTCAGCATGACAGAAACCACAATTTCATAAACTAAAATAGAAGTACCGAAATATATGGCGAAATCAAATAAAATCAGCATCATATTTGGCATGGATAAATGCAGAAGACTGGACTAGAGTGGAAGATTACCATAGTTGAACTCAGTCCATTTCATGTGGGGTTAGAATTCGTTTGAACTTATATATGTGTATAAATATTTAGACCATTTTGTTACTATATTGAAAAAAGCTAATAATAAACATTAAACATTCAGACATCTACATCAGCTGTCATCATATTAAGTACTCTAAAGCGCTTGATTGTTCCCAATCATTTATTTTAATCCTTGTTGTTCTTTGTCACCTCCGTCCGCCCTTCTAAGTAAGCCGATTAAGAAAAAAATGCACTGAAGCTATGAAGAATTATGATTTTTTTGGCAAAAACACGGATTATTTCACAAATAACCGGTCTAGGAAACATCGCAGATATTATTTGTTTCTCCTTTGAAAATGCAATCACATTCATTGATTGAATCCGTGGGTTGAAATAATATTCGTACCAATATTATAAGTGAAACTCATCTCGAAAACGTTGGTGACCTAAAATTTTAAAAATGGCTTTACAGATTGTATTGAATCGCATCAAAATAATAATCTTGATTCCATATCATTATTCCTAAACACGTTTTCCAATTCTATCTTAAATAATACGCCCAAATGTCCGGCCAATAAGTCTATTGAGTGCATTCTCAAAGGTATTTGAAAAAATTATATTCTTACGAATTACATGTTTTTTAATGAGTGTAAACTTTTTCATCCCATGCAGCATGGTTTTATATCTGAAAAGGGAACAAATACAGCATTATTTGAATTCACAAGCAGAATATCAAGCTACCTAGAAAAAAAAAGAAATACCTTTGGCAATGTTCCTGGATTCAACAGCATATATCACTGCTTATTACTGAATAAATTATACAGATATGGCTTGAGGGGTACAGCATATAGTCTAATTAACCCTTATTTAACAGAGCATTTCCTAATGGTTAAAGTTGGAACTTTTAAATCAGAACCTTTGCTTATAAGTACGGGCATTACACAAGGAAGTATACTTGGACCATTACTTTTCAACATATATGTTAATGATCTATTTGAAACGGTGCATCAAACAAAATGTTTGATTGACATAACAAGCCTAGTTAGTGGTAAAACTATGATTGGAGTCATAAACAAAGAAATTAACATATACGTGTCTTCAAAAACTGGGTTTATCAAAAATAAATTTATGTTTATTAACAATAAAATAGAAGTAATGTTCTTCAAATCAAATAAATCGGTATTTGATAGACAAACGATCGTAAGTCTAGGAGAGGACGAAATTGAAATAATGGATCATGCAAAGATATTAGGCGTTATAATTGACAAAGAATTGAATTTAAAACAACATGTAGAGTACATTGAAAACAAGTTGTATACAGTCTGTTACATGATAGTATTGTTACCGAGAATATAATGCGATTATTATTCCATTCCCTTTTTTAGAGTAAATTGACATTCGGTTTAATATTCTTTGGAAATAGCGTTCATAGCTACAAGTGACACTTCTTCGGGCTGAGTTTCAGTCAATCGTCGGAACACCTCTTTTAAGTTCTTCGTGTCATCATATCATTTACTGCGCTATTTGTGTACGAAATATTAGTTTTTCATCACAAAAACAAAGAATTTTTCAACGAATTTAAGTACTCTTATGGTAGGCTTTGCCTATACAGTATACAAAAAAGTTCTTCACACAATGCTACGAAACTATGGAACAATTTAACTGTAGATAATAAGGAAGCAAGAAACATATAAATATTTCAATCAATATTATATTTATGTGAAAAAGATCCGTATAGCATAGCAGAGTATAAATTACGCTAAATAATGTAGATTTGTAATATATTGAATATATATTTTCTTTCTTCAATATCTACTGTAATTAAATTAAATTAATTAAATATAAGCGACAATTATACATTTTAAACAGACTGGAGACGTTACGTTAAAACAGAAATTTAATCAAATGACCAAGGACATTCACAAATTAATAACTCAATATAAAAATGATTTGTGGATTAAATCGTGCAAAACCATTAATGAGTTGTACAGCAAAAATTACTGGCAAGAAATAAAAAAGCTAAGCAAAAATGCAAAACTGATTTCATTCAGAAAATCAAATACCCAATGACAATTCAAACGACAACGGACGAATCAAAACATGTTCAGCAATCTTATAAAGTAGCACAGAACGATGACTATGACAAATATTTCAAGATCAAATTGACAAATGGTATGAAGATTTTAAAAACTTCCAAATTCCACTAATTCTAAGTTTAAACCGTGAGAAATAGAGCTCCAGGTTATGATGGTATTTCCAGACTCATCCTGGAATCCCTCCCCTTACACATCTATTCCTACATCATTAAAATATTTACACATATATTATACCCAAAAAATACCACCCGAATGAAAAATAGGAATCATTACCTATATCCCTACACCTAATAAGGATACTCTTCTAGCAGTTACCGCCCAATAATTATACTTCCCATGCTTGGAAAATTGTTTAAAGCTCCCCTCAAACGCAAAGTCATGTCATATATTTCAGTACGGCTTCCTAGAACACAGATGCATAACCCATCCACTAGCCATTCTCTCTTCTAACTGCCAAACGAAGGAAGGAAGGAACTAATCAGCGATCCTCTTCCTAGATGTCAAAAATTCCTTTGATTCCGTTTGGTCTGTTGTTTAAATGCAGAACCCACAAACTTTCAATCCTTTTATTATTTCCTGGACAGTTTTTTATACAACCACTCCTGTCAGTTCAAACACCTCAGTTCCCTCTCTAATTCATTTTCTCCTGAGGAAGGTCTATCTCAAGGCTCTCCCCATTATCCTATCCTATACAATCTCCTGTTGCACGATATATCTACTGTACCAATGCAAAATTTTTCAATAAATCTACCTATCCGCTCCTTTACGTCGACGATACTGCCCTTATTGCGCACGCTCCCACTCTCCCCAAAGCGCTCAGCACCCTACAAGGCATGATAGACACTATACAGACCCTGTTTGAAGTCTAGCACATTTCCATCAAACCAAATAAATCTCAACACCTTCTTTCCTTTCACAGTCTAAAGAAACCGCTTCCCTTCATATCCATAAATGGCCAAAATTTATATCCCTCCATCTACTGCAAATGCCTACGAATAATATTCGATATTAAACTAACTTTCAAAAACCCTTAAAGCAAAAGTCAAGAAAAGGGCGCCGCATTTATGAGTCGTAACCTACAAAAATCCATGTATAAACATACAAACAAGCACTTACATCTCTAGAATGATCTGTCGTTCTTTGCTTGACTATTCAGCTGTCCTTTTCCTGTAATAACTTTGATGGCCTCTATCTTGGTCATTTGAAGAATTTTTTATTATTTTCTTTACGAATCATCATCAATTTCACTCTAGTATATGTGGTTAATTTTGTTCCTGGAGTCACAGAAACACCCTGTAATATATCGGCATTAAGAGATCATTAAGAGAAGTTAAGTTCACAAACTGGAATTGAAGAAACAATTTCCTCTCAATTCTAGTAAAAATGGAGCACATATGTGTACAGCTTCAGGTACCTATGTCATTTCTTATATAGATATTTTTTTTATCAGCTTGGAGGCTAGCCGATTTATTACAAATGATTGGCATCCATAATTAATCACATTATCCTGTATTCCTATTAAATTATCAAGTCATTAGCTTCCTCAGCGTTTTAGGGAAATTGGTTGAGAGAAATTTCAGTTTTTCTTGAGAAACAAAAAATCATCCATATCTTTCTGTTGGCATCTTTATCATAGCAATTCATTTACAAAGTGACTTATTATTATATTATAATAAGTCGCTTTCGGATATGATTTAAGGAGTTGTTCTACAGGGCTCTGCATTGTTCTCAACATTAAAAAATGCCCGTACAGCAATATTCCTAATTTGAATCTAACCCAATATACTGAATTTACTGTTCCTTTCAGTTTCATCTAGAATATTATCCAAACATCTTAGATGCGGGAGTAACCATGACTCTCTAGTAGGTACGCATGGGGGCTAGTGTCTGTCCGTCTCGTGTTCGCGAGTTCATACAGGCCTAGCTACTAGTATCAGTCCTGTGCTTGTGCTGGGGACCTGGTTGCACTACAGAGATATTCAGCCTATCCAGCTTTGCATTTACCTCTTTGTCAAGCAATAATGGAGAGATTCAGTTACTAGCTTATTAGCTTAGTGGGATGTGAGGCATTAGCTGATCAGCCAAATGCGATCTTAAACATTACGTGGTACCCGCTGGAATCCGGATGTTGATGTAGGCGTAAAGTCTAACAGACTTAAAATGGTTCCCAGTGGTGGGAGAATTTCGAGCCCAAGCAGTAGCCAGGCTTTGCTGCTCCTGCCTACGTTAGGTGTTGGACTCTGGGGGTAGTTTATTTTAATGCTAGAGGGAGGGGATTTTACATCCACATGCATGGTGCCTGAGCTCCCGCGTAAGAGCCCAGGGTATCTGGGTATATGAGGCAAATTCTTGGTTCGTGATAGTCGATGAAAGAGACCCTATCATTTAGCCATCTTACTGCCTGCTTCGACAACACCGGCTTAGTGGGCTTTATAGCCCAGTCCAGCTGCGTTGTTCACCTGGTGTAACAGAGGTATCTCTACGGTTCAGTCTCAGCTGAGGAGTTTCCTTGGCATAAATAGTTGATTTCTCATACTAGAAGGTGGACCATACCATCGGAGTTGTGTTCCAGCTCAGCTACTTTGAGAAATATGGGAATTAATTATGATTTGATACTAATACTTATAGGAATGTTTCTAGTCATTTTAGCTAATTATATTTCAAAGAAAATGAAAATGTATTTTTTGGAAAGAAATAACGCCAAATGTATAATTTTTGTAAATGTTTTGTAAATTAAAATCATATTGATTAAATTAAAATTTAAAAAATCTACATTTTAAATAGGTCGTTTTTGCATTGTTAAATATAATAGTATTATTATACCCGGTGTTTCTAAATGAAAATTTATTACGTAAAACTTAAACATAATTGAAATAGAGGAAGGGACAGACGAGGCGCCCCACTCGCCAGCCTCCTGACTGGAAACAGTCTGCCGGACAGCCCAGTCGTAGGAGAGGGGATCGGAGTAACTGTCCCCGGGCGAAAAGGAACACTGAGTCCTGCCCCCGGTAAGCCTACAAAATAAACCGGCACCACGCAAAAGCGGCTTCTAGCGTACTTTCAAGGAGGTTTATCCAGGTGCGGCTGGATATATGGGTTATTCAAGAGCCCTGGATCAGAAGGGCCAAATTATGGGACTTCAATAATAATAGCCTCAGCTTATTTCTCGGGTGACTCCACATCTCCACCGCCAGAAGGGGTCAAACGCCACACCACTTGGTGAAAGAAGGGCAAAAGCATCTTATCCTAGGCTGCGACACCAACGCGCACTTCATTGTATGGGGCACAACATAAGAGGTGAGGTCCTGTTAGATTATGTTTTAAGTCAAAACCTAGAAATAGTCAACAAAGGTAATAAACCTACTTTTATTACATCAGTTACTAAGGAGGTAATAGACATCTCTCTAGCTGATAACAACATAAGCCAGTTAATAAAAAAACTGGTACATATCAGATCACGTTTCATTATCAGACCATCATCATTATGTTAGACATCGATAGTGGTAACAACCACATCAATAGCTTCAGATATCCCAAAAATACAACTGAATCCTATCAAAACATCTGAACAACTACAGGTAACATTGACTCACTTGCAAGATGTAATCAAAATCGCTTACAAAATATTTGTCCATTAAAGCAAAGGGATGTCGTTGGGGAACTGCCCTAGTGTAACAGCGACCTCGCTAGCTTAAAAGTCAGAATTAGGCGTACTTTCAATAGGGCCAAAGCCTCCAAACAGTGGGAGGAGTATAGAATTGACCTCACAGAGTAAAATAAAGAGACTAGAAAATACAAAAGGAAACCTTGGACGATGATCTACCTCCCGCATAACGCCTCCAAAAAGTCCTTGCTAGGGATCACATGAATGGTATTGGACTATTAAAAAAAGTCTCCTGGCGAATACACTGGAAACTTAGAAGTGAAGATCCACCTGCCGTCGGCTTTGAGACAGAAGAGAAAAAGTAAAAAACTGGCAAAAAGAATATTCACTCCAAACATGGCTTTAAGTCGTTCAAATCCGCGGGTATATCCCTAAGCAATGGATGGAAGTGGTGGCGGTGTTTATACCAAAGGCTGGAAAACGCCAAACTGACGAGCCAAATCGATTGAGAAAATCATTGACAGAAATATTAGGGGAATAGCGTTCCAGTGCCTTTCCCTTCACACAGACCAATTTGCCTATCAAGCAGGAAAACAGATGTAATAGAGAAGAGCATCGCAAACAAAGAAGTGGCTCTATGTGTATTCTTGGACATCGAAGGTGCATTTGACAACTCCTACTACGAATCCATAGATACGTCCACTAGAGCAAGAGCAATTAATACCTCCACTTACACATGGATCCAAGCTATGCTTAAAGGTTGCATTATTATATCATCCATTGGTGATGAGTTGACAGCTAATCGCATGCAGACAGCCATTGGAAAAGTAAGTACATGGTGCCTACAGAAGGGACTTACCAACAAGACTGTAATTGTTCTATTTACAAGGCGAAGAAAGTTAAGCCTTCAGGCACTAACAATGAATGGGACACCCATTAGGTTTTTAAACATAGTTAAATATCTCTGCCTCACTTTTGATCAGAGGCTTAATTGGATAACCAACATCACCGCCAAAGCAGCCGCAGACTATTTGGTAGAACAGTCATAAAACCAATCACCTATGGTTCCGTAGTCTGGTGGACAAAAATAACAGAGATCAAAACTCAAACTAAGCTCAGCAAGGTTTAAGTCCTGGCATGTCTTGGTATTACAGGGGCTATAAGCACTTGCCCTAATGGAGCAATGGGGGGCATGCTAAACCTCACACCAAAAGGGCAGCTGCATTAGACGCCTTAAGCAAAATCCAGACAGACACTCCAAAATATGGACACTTTAACGGCACCTTAATATCCTAAACGCTGTGGGTGAAAGACCAAATGAAAAATAACTACGACCTCGAGTAAACTATTGAAGTGGTCATTCATAGCTGCCATGATAATGAAACAAAAGTCAAGCAGTTACAATACTCCTCAATAGTTTGGTTCATTGTTAAAGCCTGATGAACTGGTATAAAGATCTTTTAGGTCGAGGTAATTTCGGATGGCTCAGAGGCCATACCACCCACCAAACCCCCATAACATAAACTCATAATGAATACATAAAATGGAAGAGCAATTCAAACAGTTACGTACAAGCTTACAAGTATTCAATGTGAACACCTACATATGAAATTTATAGACCAGTTCTTCCAAAACTTGTTTAGTGTTTGTGGTGTACATTCATCACTAGAATTGCTAATTCATCACTAGCATTTCGAACTGATTTCATCGGGCTACGCGTGATAGACTCTCTCACTCGCACAACCCTCTCACCAGAAACATTTGGTCCTGCCGCATACTTATCGTTGCAAATTAATACATAGCGTTAAATTATCCATTTAACCATTTAAAAACGCCAGGTATAAAATAATTATAATTTATGAGGCTATTAATAAATTTATTTAAAACCTAGCAGAGACCGCGCTGCTAATAAAATGTACAACTAAATCCTTTTAATTAAATAGACTTCACTGACCCACTCACACTCCTAATTCATTACCCTAACGCCCATAAATATTAAAGTCCCTTAGATTCCCGCAAATACCACTTTAATCTCCATACAAAACGCGCGTATTTACATTTATTTCCTCCCACGCTCAAGTGTATACGTATAGAAAAGAATCGATGTCAGCCACACACAATACCGCATTACGTCCTACGTAAAAAACATCACAATCTAATTTTAATTAAAAATATGCGAGCACAACCGTTCACAGTGCGCAACGTTACTTTATGTTCATATGCGAACAGAATTCATTGCCGGCAAAAACCGCCAGCCTCGGCATTAAAACGAACAAATATTTACATTCGAATAAGTGGGAAGGGATTTCTGTTCTATCAGTGTAAATTAATGTGGAGTGGAGTTTTAATTTGTATTTGCTGCATGGGATATTCATGTCGAAATTATTTCAATTATATACCGAACTAAGGTAACTAATTGTCCCGGCGCATCCACCAGAAATCTATTTTAATTAAAACGTGCAAATGGTAATTTTAATAAATGTTTATTTTACCTCTAATTAATAGGTTGACACATAAAAATGTATTGAAATTTTATATTTAATTTCTGATTTATTAATTACAATTAGATCATTTTTCATAAATCTCGGTATAGTATAGATAATTTCACCTGTAATTACAGAAATTACGTATTAATTATTTCATCTGAATATCTTAATTAAAAGTAAGTGATTATCTCCTCAATCATTGATCGATTTATTGAGTTATTTTTGTGCTTCCCGTCTCTCGGGCTGAACTCGATTCGAGTTAAACTTGACCCGAGAGAAATTTATGTTCGTTTTGTTCGGGGCCTGTTTTCATTCATCGATTCGGTGTGGGAGCGAAACTCCTGAAAAACCTGGACGAGGCGAGGTGGCTGTGCACAGGAGGTTGAGAAGGAGAAGGAGGAGGACGAGGAAAAGGAGGTATTCCCACTTTTTTTCAGGAGTTTCCAGCGCCGGGGGAATTTCTTCCGCCGACCTCATTATTATTTAATATTCTTTTGAAATTCTGGTCAGACCCGAAGATATCAGGCTCAGTTTTTCCCTCCGTCTTATTTTTAAGGAATCATTAAAATTAATGGCAATTACGGGCCCCGTGGCGTGGCCAGGAAACGTGGCCTGCCTTGATGTTGTCACCGATTCGAAAGCGAAAGTATCAAATTATGCATTAAGGATGAGTATTGATTTCCCCTTGGTTAACCATCTCACTTATGAACGACAATTTGCCTGTTACTCGGTATATAAAATTTCTACAATATTATGCTTTAAACATAAATGAAATTATTAGCTTATATATCGATATATCATATATAAATCTATTTATTCTATTGATAAAGAAATATAAAGTCTTAATAAAGCATCAATATACTCTATATGTCTATTGATAACTTTTATTTTAAATCGAGATTATTTTCTACAATTTCTCTTAAGGTAGATTTCCACCAATTTTTCCTCTTTTCTCGTAGAATTCATCATCAAAATGATGAATTCTACAAGAAAAGAGGAATAATTTTTATATTTATCTTAACAAAGTTTTCAATAATTGTTTTTCCATAATTATTAGAAATTTTTATTTCATTGAGTTTTCTTCGAGATTTCTGAATTTCTTGAATAAATTCTTCTATTAAATAGCGATAATTTCTCCTAGGACGCTTGAATATTTATAATGAGTTTTAGAAATGTTTCTTCTTAACTGCATTTTATTTAACACACAGCAGAAACAATTGACATACGATAGTTAGAAACAATATGGCGGCACTCAAAACTAAAATTTAAGAAACGTAAATAATTTTGAGTGTTTAAAATAATTGTCAAAATTTAATCTCACGTGTGATTTGTTTGAAATTCATAAAATACATAAAGGTTTGACGTGCTTTTAACATACAACAAAAACAATTGACGTACGATAAGCAGAAACAATATGGCAGCACTCCAAACTTAAATTAAAAAAAACGTAAATAATAAATTACTTTGAGTGTTTAAAATAATTATTATAAATTGTGTAATTTGTTTAAAGTTAATTAAGTTCTTTTAACATACAACAAAACCAATTGAAGTACGATAATCAAAAACAATATGGCAGCATTCCAAACTTAAATTTAAATTACTTTGACTGTTTAAAATAATTGTTAAAATTTAATTCCACGAGTGATTTGTTCATAAAAGTTCATAAAATCCATAAAGATTGAACTTGTTTTTAAAACACGACAAAAACTATTGAACGATAAGCAGAAACAATGTGACAGCACTCCAAATTTAAATTAAAAAAAAAAACGTAAGTTACTATGAGTGTTTAAAATAGATGCCAAAAATTAGTTCCACGTGTGATTTGCTTTTATTATAATTCACAAAATCAATAAAGATTGAACGTATTTGTAATATACAACTAAAACAATTGACGTACAATAAAAAAAAATAGTATAGCAGCACTCCGAACTTAAATTTAAAAAACGTAAATTATTTTGAGTTTTTAAAATAATTATTAAAAATTAATTCCATGTGTGATTTATTAAATATTCATAAAACACATAAAGATTTAATGTGCTTTTAATATACAGTAAAAACAATTGACGTACAATGTGCGGAAACAATATGGCAGCAGTGAAAAATTAAATTAAAAAAATATAAATTACTTTGATGGTTTAAAATAATTGTTAGAAATTAATAACACGTGTGATTTTCTTAAAATTCGCAAAATTCATAAATATGCAACAAAAACAATTGACGTACGATAATCAGAAACAATGTGGCAGCAATCCAAACTTAAGTTTAAAAAACGTAAATTATTTTGATGGTTTAAAATTATTGTTAAAAATTAATTTCATGTTTAATTAATTTAAGATTAACAAAGAACTTTACAATGGGGTACTAGTTATTGATACTTTCTCCTTTGAATTGGAATCGATCTATTCGAAGTCAAGGAGCTTTAGAGTAAAATTCGTTTGCTCTCTCATTCAATATTAATTTGTTTTAAGATATCCAGTTCTGAGTAAGTGAACACATATATTCAGATTTTGTTTTCATATGCACCTCTATTTAGTGAATTCATGCCATCTGCATTTATCTGAACTTTACGATCATTATTACAAATCAAGTCTGGCAAGTCATTAATATAGATGAGAAATAACAAAGTGTCCAGGATACTTCCTTGTGGTACCCCATTATTAGTTAATCTTGTGGATGACAATTTATCTTTAATTTTTACTTTTTGGGATCGGTTAACCAGAAAACTTTCAATGAGGTTCAGAATTATAGCACGTATACCATAAGTAGTACGTTATGCTTTATTATATCAAATTCTTTAGATAGGTCCAAGAACATTCCTAATCGAATTTCAGACCATTCTTAAGAATTAACGACATTATCAGGGAAATAAAAAAAATGGTTTGGGTTGATTTTCCCTTTAAGAGTCTATGTTGAGCTTTATTGAATAATTTACATGTTTGCAAGAAATCAATACTCGCTTTAACCACGGTTAAAGTCCCCAAAAAATGTCAAATATTTAACCAGCCGATTTTGACCGGTTAACCTGTCAAGTACGTAGCGACTAACTTCAGGACGCGCCACTGTTCTCAATTGTATGGCATAAAAATACCAAAAATAAAAATGAAAATGCAATAAAAAACGCGTGCTATCTATATTATTACTCTGTGAACGCTGGTTACTTAATCAGCCGATGGTGCAAGAGAAATACTCTGGTTAAAGTTAATCAGGATTAGTCAATCGAAAAATTTAATCAAAGCAATGGGTCTCTAGTTATTCAGATCTGAGGAACCGTCTTTCTTATGTATAGGAATTATTAATGACAGCTTCAAAACATCGGGAAGTGTGGCTGTTTGAAAATATTTATTAATCAAATGAGTTAAAGGCATTAGTAAATTAATCGAAGCAATTTTTAACAATTTCTAATTAACTTCGTCAAAACCTGAGCTACTCTTGTTTTTCGTGATGTGAATGATATAAAGATTTCTGATGGAACAACTGGCTTTAAAAACAGAGTGATTTTTTGGAAAGTTTTTATAATAGTCATTCGACAAGTTACTTGCCAGCTGATTGTGAATATCTGAAAAATATTGATTTACTTGTAGAAATGTATTTATTTTAAGTTACGTGAAGATTATTATCAAAGAGAAAAAAAAAACAAAAATCAAAACCCTGAGAAATCAGCTCTCGCTTATCATTCAATTAACACAGGTCATGGATTTTCAATCAACAATACAAAATTATTAAAATTTTCATCATCTTACAAATTAAATATGTTGGAAGCAATCGAAATGAAAAAGCATGAAAACAAATTACTTAATTTTGATTTAAGTCAATTAAATAATCCACTATTAGAACTAATACATGCCTTTCTCCAAATTAACAATATTGTATACATTTTTCTCTTTGCAAACCATAACTTTTAAATTATTTTAATTAATCATAATAATTAAGTCGCCCATTTTTTTTTACTTTTGTATTTAATATTTTTTTCATTTCATTAACTATTGATAAAGAACACTTCGTGTTTAGAAATGTACATCTAGTGAATAAAAACAATTTGTGAAGTATGTGATAATACTTTAATTACAATTTATTGATTTACTTCCTCAATGTTATTAATAAATAAACAATCAGCACTTTGTTTAAATTTACCTAATATGTTATTGACTTTTTGCCATGTAGTCTTCATTTTGTTATAGCCAGTTCAATTGTCACGCTCGGCTTTCCGTAATAATAAGTTATATTTTCTATTTACTTTAATATACTCACACCTGCAAGCTCTCTAATTGTTTGCAAGCAATTACATCATTAGATTTGCGATGACTTGTATTCAGTTTTGGTTTAAGGGTACATTTTATTTTACGACAGCTTTTATCCAAAGCATCAGATATTATGTGCATGAATTTATTCCAACCATCATTGACATCACTGTAAATGTACACCTCATTATTGATGTTAACGTTTCACAAATTTAGAATTATTCGTTTCACTAAAAATTCTTTTTGTCGTTAATATAGATATAGATAAAGCTTCATTAGTTTATGAAAAGGATATTTTTTGTGTGAAATGTGCCGAGAAAGTGGTTTCAAAGGTATCTGTTTTGAATTCTTCATGTAGGTTAGTTACAACGTTGTCAATTATCGAAGACTTAACGCTTGAAATTCGTGTAGGAATTGTGATTAAAGCAATAGCATTAAACGTGTTAGGAATGTATAGAAATTTACCCAAATTATGGGTTGATTCATTGATATTAAAGTCGCCACTTATAAAGTGAGTAAATTTCTCTTTAGTGAGAGTTTTCAGTAATGCATCAAACTTTGCAAAAAAGTTTGTTATTTGTGTGTTCGGTGCTCTATAAATGCACATTAGAAATTATCATATTTTGAGAGATTGTTGATATCCTTCTTCGCAAATAACGATGTGTATTTGTGTGCATAGATTGGTACTCCCCCATAAGCCGTTTCTCGGTTTTTTTTTGAGGCGGTTTGCAGAAATAGGATTCCTGATTAAAACTTTTTAAAGTAACTTTTCCCCCATTTAGTTTCGTTTTGCCAAAGGTACGCAATTCTTTCAATTTAAGATGTTTATTGTTTTCGCCCTTTTGGTGGTTGCGCTTTCCTTCTGAAATCGATAAAAAATTTGCTAACTCTTGCTCCTTTAGGCCATATCTTCGGTTTTCAGAACCGGAATAGGCGCAGAGATCCTAAAGCTGCACATTATATCATTGATTCTATTTTCCTCTAAAAACGCCGTTAGCAATTCTGCCGTAGCATTCGGAGTTAATTTACAGAAGTGGAATTCCGCTCACCAAATTAACTCCAGTTCACTTCTCTCCGCATTCCCGAGAATCATGTATTTGTTTGTGTTTTTTACGTTTGCGTTTGTTTTGATTAATGTTCTGCTTGTCTGCAATAGTTTTTGTTTCGAGTCTCGATGGAATGATGGAATTTTTTGCAAGGTTTGCCGTTTGCATACTCCATTGATCTACATCATTTATAGAAATAATTCGTATTTGTAGGTAGCTTTAGCTTTTGATTCCCTTTCTGAGATGTCGCTTGAAGTTCCAGTTGTTTTGAATGTAAATGTGAAATTGTTTGCATTTGCATTAACATTCTCCGTTGATAATTGATTTCGCTTTTGTATATTGATTATGACTTCTTTATCTTCAATGATCACTTTTATCAATTGAATTTCTCTCTTTATAAAGATATTTTCTTCTGCGATTCACATGTTGGGAACGTCGACTTGGTATTGATTACAACAAATTAGTCTGTTTTCTTCGTGTATCCGTATTTTTTGTGCATCTTTGGTGAAAGAAACTTCCACACTTAATGCACATCACAATTTTGGCTACTTTATCACTACAGCACTCGAAGAAATTGTCTTCCTTTTCGAGAAAGTATAAATTAGTATCCGTCATCTTAGTTGATGTTTACACATTTTCTCGTATTTTCCATATTTTCTGTTCAGGAAATAGTATACGCAGCAGCAGTCAACCTCCTTAACTATAGCCAAAGCAAACTAATTAATACACTTTCGCTAAATTATTTCTGTTACACATCTTGTATTTCTGTAGCCAAGGTTTACATGAACCAACCAACTAAACCCGTACTCTTTTCTCAGACATATATTCTATATTTTTGTAGCGAGTTTTAGTCTTTAATAAAGTCTGTTCTGTTAGCATTTTCAATCTCACATCTAAAGAAGACTTGATTTTCGTCGGATTATCAATTTTCTACGCAACCAAATTAGCAATTTACTGTTTTTTTCTGTTAAAACGAATACAGATTAAGTCTGGTAATTTTGTATTGGTTTCTATTTGTTTTAAATTTTTTATGACTTCTGTAGTATTTTTTTGCAGTTCGCTTTCATTTACCAAGTCTTCTGTCTAACTATATCTTCAACTACATCATATTGTTGACAGCAATTCTCTAGAACATAATTACATCATACAATAGATTTTCAATGAAAAGTATATTTTATTAATTTCATCTATCAATTGATCATTACTGTCTTGTTGTTTTTTTTTTGCTGTTCCAGGTGTTACTGTCATCACTTTTATAACATTTTTCTGGACCTAGTGGTGCCATTGATTTTGTTCGTAGCTAATTGACCTCTTTTTATTTTCGAATTACTAGTTTTGTTTGGTATTTCACTATCAGCATATCCATAAGTTTAAGGATAGCATACAAATATAATAATCATACGACATTATTACCCCATGTAATAATCAGATAAAATAAAGTACACGCTTAAACTTTTATTCACTAGCTAAACAGACGATTTAATCCCTTAAGCGAAAAACAAATTACCCGGGCTCATAGCGCCATCAAATATTTAAACGAAATTATGGACCTATCCTTTTAAATATTCTAAATGGGCTTAAAACTTGTCGGCATCTTTGCGACTCCCCTCCAACATAATCCCGCAAACAACTATAAAACACGAAAGTCATTAAGTACCTATTATAGACTTAACGCTCTCTTGCATAAAGCGATGGAATTTATTTTATGATATGACGCTAACATTTCAGTTATATATATCTGTATAATATTCCGCACACTTGGACCATTATTCCGGCGATGTTTCCTAAACTAAGTACAAACTTTTCACGGCGTTAAAAACAAAGAAGCAGCCCTAACAAAGAAAACTGTTATAAAACTTTGCCCACTTTGTTGGGATTAATAACCTTCCCTGGCAGCCGTATTTTTTTCCCTGCCTTTCTACCCCGTTGAAAAAGTGTAACCTACTTTTAATGCGGACCGTGTGGTAAAGACAAAGGACACGGATTAAAACTCGTTTTGAAATTTAAATGGGATTTAATGGATTTTATATTGTGTTATATATTAATGGATAATCGTTCTGGTTAAAATTTAAATGTTTTTTTAAATATATTTCTTTCATATAATTTAAGCGCTATATCTTAAATACTCGAAAATGAATGTGAATTTAGAGTATCACCAATAGCAATAGCTAATTTTAATTGATAGAAATGACCCCTATAAATTAAATGATGAAAGCAAATAACGTTATTCATAGATAAAATATAACACATAGAGGTAAAAAATTGGTTGATTGAGTTCCGTGAAGATCAAATTAATTTAACGAATAAAGCAGTAATAACCTTTCTTCACACTTTTGTGTTTGTGTTAACTCCAAGCGGTTCATTCATTTAATAAAACTGTTTATAATTAATTAATTGAATTCTTTGTTATTCTAAATAATGCATTATTGGAAATATTTAAAGTGTAGATAAAGTACGTACCCAAAAATATTCTACTTTAAACCCTGGTATTCTTCGATGGGAGGCTCCGACTTGATGTAAATATTCGAAAAAGGCATCTAGGTTATCCAGTCCTTTGATCCCTTCATCTAGTGTGTTCATGACAGTGCTGGCGTGTTCCGCCAACTCTAAACTGTTGGCTTGGTCCTCTTTGGTCTTCAATTCCTTGAACTTGGAAAACAGGTATAAGAGCTCTGCGTGGTCTTCAAATAATCTGAAAAGAAATTAAAATATAAGTATCTATATTGAATTTTCACATATTAATTATATAACAAAAAGGTACAAAAAGACTACGAGAAAAATTACCAGCTCATAGAACTGTATAAGATAAGCGGATAACATAAGAAATGGAAAAGAGTTGTGCTATCAAAGAAGAAAAATTATATAACAATCGTTGATTGCAAATATTAAAATGTGGTTAATGGTAAAAGCCATTACTTTATGTGATATTAACAAAGTGCAATTTACTTAAAATTCCTAATTGCAAAATTATAAAATAAAATATTGTATGACAAATATTATATTGAAATCTAATTTAGAAATAATGTATGTTATAATAATAGTCACTAAGGAACAGCCGATGTGACAATAATAACAATATTTATTTCATTTACCCAATATACTAAAAGAAAGGTATTTCTAGAGATGGCTTAATTTTAATAGAAAATTATTTTATATAACATACACTACCTTACACTTAAAACTAACTTCGAAAATACTTCATTATTTAATTTTAAAATAGCGAAACTTTCAAAGCCTTCAAACTTTATGTTGTAGAAATATGACGACTTCGGAACGAGACATGAAATGGGATTTTAAAGCTTACAATGGCATTAAATTAAAACTTTAAAATTAATTTCTGATTTTGACCGGCGCGCAGAAATTATAAGTAGGTGCGAAAGTAATTAATAACGAAATTAATTGCAAAGTCTGGCACCGACTCTTCTTCCTACTTCAGTGATACTATCAAGATTTATTAATAGTTTTTATGTAGACAAAAATTAGAAAATTGAAAATTTAAATGCAATTGACTCAAATATCAATTAATATAATCACAAGTAATACCATAAGTGATGGCAATTTACTCGAATAAATTTTGTTTTTGCATGAAAGTTTGTTGCTTAGCGATTTTAATGAGAGCAACTGTCACGAAAAAATCACGAGCCGCCAGGCGAGTGATTTATTCTATCAGTTGCTCGAATAAAAATCGCGATTAAGCAACAAACTTGAATGCGGTAAAAACAAAATTTATTCCGATTTAATTGTCATCACGAATGGTATTTGGAAAGACTATTCCACGACTTGAAACGAATATCGGTGAATGGTTCAATGTTTATATTAAAATTTTTTTATTATACTTATCTGAAAACACTTTGATTCCATATGCCTCTAGAATAATGGAATCGTCACTTTTTCAGGCGACCGCACAGAAAATGTTTGTTTGTGCGGTCTTTCTGTGCGCTAACCAATGTTTCCATAGTAGCAGATAAGGTTTGAAGTTTATTTTTGTGTCAGTGAAAGCCAATTTAAAAAATGTACTCAGACTTAGATGAAAATCCTGATGTTCCAGACGACATATTAGCTCAAGCGGCTCAAGTAAGTGCAGATTTACTACCGACAAAATCAAAAACAAGATACGAAAAGGAATATGAAATATTTAATGAATGGCGGGCTCAGAAGAATATAAAAAATGTAAGTGACGATGTACTTTTAGTCTATTTTTCGGAAAAGGCTAAATCTATGAAATCATCAACTTTATGGAGTAGATTCTCCATGGTAAAAAGCTGTTTGGCTATTAAAGAAAATATTGACACGAACATTTTTCGAAAAACTGTAGCATTTTTGAAGCGTCAAGCGGTGGGTTACGTACCAAAAAAATCAAGAGTTCTTACAGCAGAACAAGTAACTAAATTTTTATGTGAAGCTTCAGATGAGCAATATCTATTAGCAAAAGTAATATTAGTGTTTGGAATATTCGGTGCGTGCCGTCGAGATGATTTAATACGTTTAAGTTTAGACGATATTAAAGATAATGGTAGTTTTCTTGTCGTGTTTTTGCGAGATGGAAAAAATCATAAATCGAGAAGTTTCACGATTTCAAATGAAGGATGTACATTCGAGCCCTGCACACTTTACCGCAAATATGCAGATTTGCGGCCTAAACATATGGAGAGCAGAAGATTATTTGTAGCATACCGAAACCGTAAATGTTACGCTCAACATGTTGGATGCCATACTATCAGTGGTATCCCCAAACTTGTTGCGAAATACCTAAAACTAAATGATCACGAAAAATATACCGGACATGGCCTAAGGCGTTCTTCAGCAACCATGTTGGTCGAAAGCGGTGGTGACTTGCTTACTCTGAAAAGGCACGGAGGATGGCGTTCTTCCAGTGTAGCAGAAGGATATATAGAAGAATCTATACAAAGAAAAATAGAAGTTTCAAGGAAATTGTTTAACCCATCTCATGCGGAAAATACAACATCTGCAATTATAACTCAGGAAAATGAAATACTAAGGGGAATAAACTTTAACAATAATACTAATTGTACGATAAACCTTACTATTAATAATAACAGTTCCAATTAAATATGATTTTCGTTAATATTAACTCTACTTATATTTTCACTATTATAGATATTACAGTTTTGAAAAAAAAAAAAATTATCAAAATATCTCTCTTAATATTGTTGTTTTCAAATAAGTATAATAAAAAATAGCGTTCATTACACGTCCAGAAATGGATTTTTCCGTGCTTGCATGACTTCCCGTGTTCGGCTCCGCCTCACACGGGAACGGTCACGCGCGCACGGAAAAATCCTTTTTTCTGGACTCCTAATGAAATATACTATTATGATATATCTCCTGCAGTATTTTGGTCGAAAAATTCGACATTGATTAAATAACACCTCCCTTATAATCATTTGCATTTACCTTCTTTATATTATACGCCCAGTCATCATAATCGCGGCAAGAGTTTCCATTAAAGTTTTGCTAACAACTATTAGTTTTTATCGGCGCAGATTTCTTGAAATCCATTCCACACACGATCTCGTTTAAGTTTGATTTTTTGGTGCAGAACTTGTCACCGTCGCATTTATTATGGATGATGAAGTGTTACTTACCAAACCTTTTGATTTTATAACCTACTTGCAACTGACATACGTAGAAACAACGTTTTTCGCTTTTTTATCAAGGCTAATTCAATTCATTTGTCGGGAAATAGCTAACTTCAGGTTATTCAGGTGAATAAACAGCAAGTTGGTGTTTATTCACTTATAAATTGACGTGATTGGCTAAAAAATATCACATGCCTCATTTTCATTGGCTACATGCAATAGGAGTGGAATAGTCACAACAATAATATTATTTCATAGCAACTAATAAAATAATATAATAATTTTAACTTTGTAGTAGTATATTTTTTAAGCTTTATAATATTGTATATAAATTAATATATGAATAAATATATCATTGAGAATTCATACTTAAATGCTTTAAAATAATTGAAATGCTGTAAAGAATTAGTAAACAATGTAAACTATTATATTTTAATTAATATAAATTTCGACATTTTTTAAATAAAAGTTATAATACATTTTATATCATTTTAATTTTAATTTTATTTAAATAAAATTTTTAAAACAAGAAAACAAGAGGAAAACAATGGAAGTTAGGAGACTTGTTGGGTATTGTTCATCAACTTGCTGAATTTAAATACTTTCTCACTTCTGCTGCATAGTATACTAAACTATATTGCTGCAAAATTATATTTGCGTATTTTGTTAAGAATTTGAGACACATAACAGAATATATTATTTTCTGTACTTATGTTTCATATTTTCTTCTCCATCAAGAAAACACCAATTTCAGAATTCCAGCAATTTGTTTCGTAATTACACCATTTTTAGAATTTAGATTTTAGCCAATATTTATTATCTATAAAATAAGCTATTACTGAGTGAATTTCATATCAACCTAATGTTCTTATAAATTTCTTGTATACATGATAAATGTTCTTGTGAATATTTAGCTTCGAGGCGAATAGCACTTCGTCTCGTATTTCTAAAGTATGCTTAAATACATTACCAGTAGTATCGTTGAAGCTGCGTATAACTCCTCTACTGAATGATATGTTCGTACACTTATTGAAATTTATGTTAAGATCATTTCCACCGCAACTTTAGAACATTCTGAAGTGCCAACTGATCTTGCACCGTTCTTACACAGCTATATAATTTCAAATCATCAGGATATATGAGAAATGTTCAACCATTACAAATCCTTATTTGGCATAATTTATACATAAAATTCTCTACACAAAAATCAAATCATCAATTAGATTTCATTACTCCACTCTCCTCCTTCTTCTCTCCTACCCCAGCCTCCTTAGTATCTTCATTCTGGACCTGCCTTACTATGATGAGTGGATACTCCATCACCCCTCTGCACCCTTCCACCTACTCCTCGCTTCCCGCTCCACTCACTCGTATCACATCTCAACTCCATACATCAAAATCGACTTCACACATGCATCCCACACACTGCAAAGCACTCTCATATTGTTGTACCCATCTTATTTACTTGTTATATCCCCCCGTACACTTAAAAATGAATCCCAGATGTTTAAACACCGCATACATACATCCTCTCTCTTACATTATTCTCTTTACCATTCTGGTTAGAGTAAATATCTGATCCCTCATTCCTCTCCCCTCCCTGAACTTTCCTTACTTTTCTGGCATTAATCCCTTCTCCTCTACTTCCTTCTCCAGCCTATTTTCACCCACGTTATACCTATTTTGTAGTCCACGTTCGTCACCGTTACCCTTTATGGTTCTCTAACCCTCCTCTGTTTTTCCCTTATGAATAGGGCCTTCGACAACCATGTTATGTCCATCTTCCTCCATATTTGGTTAAATATCTCCCCTCTTCTCCATATCTCCGCCCTTAGACCATCCAGTCCTGCCGCTTACCCCTTATTCACTCTCTCCATCTCTTCCTTTGTGAAGTTTTTTACACTTCCTTAACTCCTCCATTTTTCTTTCCATCACCGCCGCTTTCCTTTTCTCACATACCCTGCTATATTTCTTTCTTGCCTCACGGTACTGCGATTCATCTCCTCTACCTTCAAGATGCTCTTTTTTCTCCATCTTCGTTCCTCTTTTTACCCATCTGCATTTCTCGTCAAACCATCCGCTTTTACTTACCGGATTTACCCACGTCTTCCTGCCTCATCCCACTATTATCTCTCATCTCTTCCAATTCCTCCATCGTTCCCACTTTCTCCCACTTTACTTCCTCCAGCTTTGCCATCATCTCTCTCATCGCCTTTCTCCGTCTTGTCGTCTTCTCCCCTTTTCTCCTTCCCTATGTCTATATCTATCTTTATCCACTACTTCCACTACCATTCTCTTCATCTCGATTTTCCCACACCCCTTCACTACCACATAATGGATCACCGATCTTCCACTCGTCCCAACATACATTTTCTTCTTTTCCCAAACTTCTTCAGTTCATCCGTTTAGAATCTCTCACCCACTCCGGCATCCTTCTTCCCTATGCATTTACAAATTTTTACTGTTATTTCCGCTTGAATCCTCTTCATTCCTCACTGATTCCGCCTCACAATGTGAACCTTGTAGTACCCCCGATTATACTTAAATATAGTCAGACAAATACTTAACGTTGCTCACGTGCCGAGTTCGATTATTTAGATAACTTTCAATACAGCTTAACGCTTGATCGAAAATAAGATGGATTTTATTTTATGGGTCAGAATGTGATGTTGAATGCATTGGAGAAGTCGGTATAAATAGAGTCAACCTGTAAGCACCACACTGATGTGAATATAGCTATAGTGTCCAACGAAACCAAGACTATTAATGGATGGGTTAGATGCGAACAATGATGATATCGCTATTTATCTTGGCCCTAAGATTAGCCACAAGCCAAGGTATCATCTAGGTAGAGATATCAGACCTGGTTGTGGTGGCTTGTTATAGTTCACTTAACTCAACTATCGAGGAGTGAAGGGGTGACTGGACCTATTCGTACGGTCGTGCGATGTTCGTCCTGTCCGGTGGTCGTGGGAGTAACTTCAACGCCAAGGCTCCCCAATGGGGTGAAGAGAGCAGGAGTAGGCTGGTGGGAGGAGCAGCGTTATCTAAGCTAATGTACGCAGCTCCAGTGTGGGCGGGATGCATAGGCTCTAGACGGAATATAGAGCGGTTCGGGACGGCAATGAGACCAGGAGTGCTCAGGATAATAAGAGACTATAATAATAATAATAATAATAATAAATTTTTTATTGGTGCTACTGATCCATAAATCTTACACAAGTCAATTTACAATTACTAGGTGGTAAACTTATAGTCTAAATAATCCGCCCAGCTATAGAAAGCTTCTCTTAAAAGGATAGTTTTAATGGCATGTTTCATAATTTTGGTTGGCATTTCTCTTATATCCTCAGGTAACTTATTATAAAATTTAATGCCAAAATAATTGTGGCCGCACTGACATCGACTTAAGCGTAATGGGCTAGGACACAGGTTGCTTTTATTCCTCGTACAGTGATTATGTCTAGTCTGATAATGCTCATATTTGTTTATATTATTACGGACATAAGTAATACACTCTAAAATATATACACAGGGAATGGTTAATATCTTTTGCTTAATAAATGCCTGTTTACAGTCTTGTCTAAACGACAATCCTGATATTATTCTGACAGCTCTTCTCTGAAGGGAGAATACTCGATGACGTATAGCAGAATGTCCCCAAACTATAATTCCATAGGTCAATATTGAATGACAATATGAGAAATAAGTTAACCTTAAAATATCCATGCTTACATTATTCTGCAAATTACGCAATAAGTAAATTGCCTTATTAATTTTCTTGGCTAATTCCACACCTTGCACATCCCATAATAGAGTATTATCAAGGTGTAAACCAAGAAATTTTGTCGATCGAACTTCGTTCAACGGATTTGGTTGATGTGTAAGCGTAAACGTTATTTGGATTGTTTTGCTAGCATTAAGACTTAGTTTATTGCAACAAAACCATGCCTTAGCCTCGGCTAATGCTTTCTCTTGTAAAAAATGACATTTGCTTACTTCTTTGTGTATATTCATGAGAGTGGTATCATCAGCATATAAAATTGAAAAACCACTCTTAATATAATCAGGGAAATCATTTATATATAAAAGAAAAAGCAAAGGTCTGAGAACTGACCCCTGTGGGACACCTTCGGATATAGATGATATCGCTGACATATGTCCATTAGCATATACACACTGCTTTCTTTCCGAAAGATATGACATTAAAAGTTTACAGCTGTCAGGATTAAAATTATAGATATACAATTTTCTTAATAAAATATAATGTGAGACACAATCGAACGCCTTAGAAAGATCAATAAACGATGCCGTAGCAACCTCACGTAAAATTCTAGTTTGTGGTGATGGCATTATTTTACAATCATTTAGTGTTAGATGTACACCTAAGTGATCTGAAAAGTTAGTATCAATTGGTGCTGTACATATTTTTTCTCTTTCAATGTTTGTAAAGATATTGTCTAAATAACTAAAATACCTTGTTGGAAAGTCGACAGTATAAAATAGATTAAAACCATTAAAAAAATCAATTAGGTTCGTTACCTGAGCATTGTTACTATTAAAGTGTACATTAAAATCACCACATATAAAAATCTTATAATTAATACTATCAAACTGGGATAAAACTCGATTTAAAACTTCGATAAAAATATTAAAATTACCCGAAGGACTGCGGTACACAGCTAAAATTATAAATTTATAATCGGTTAAAAGGACAGCACATATTTCGCAGTCTTTTTCAATTGATAGATGACTAACATTTATAGTAGAAAAATTAATATGTGATCTAATTAAAAGTGCAACACCGCCATGAATATGTCGGGTGCGAGCGAAACTAGCACCTACTTTATAGTTTTCTACACACATCGCCTCAATTTAATTTGTTTGTATCCAATGTTCCGTGACACATAATACACTAAACACATAATCATAGTTAAGCGCTTCCAATTCCAGTATTTTCGAACGAATTGATTGAACGTTTAATAAAAATATACTAAATTTAACTAATTCAAGTTTACTTTCTCTTGTCGATTCTGCTGGAAGAAAAAACGATTAACTTTCACATTAGTTGGCCAAGTGTTTGGATTTTTCATTAATTCACCGTATGATTGCGGGACAGTAACTTTAAAAGAACTATATTCCTCCGGACGTTTAGAATTTAATTTCTCACATTTACCGCCAATAACACATAGATCCTTCAGGAAACTGTTTACATTATCGACAGTAGTGGTCGGCTGACAGTTATACACATGGTAGTGATGATAACGACCGGCTCCCCGCAACTCACTAGACACAGATGTGCCAAGGATTGCAGTATTCTTCCGCACGCGTCTTCTCTTTGGTGTAATAAATCCTTCATCAATGGTTTTGCGTTCGCAGTCCAAATTATTCGATTGTATGTTGGCAGTTGTTTTGTTTACAATAGAATTGCCAACTTCATGTTCGATAGTATCCCCGGTGTTACAATGCTTAATGTTGCTAATCTTATCTGATTTACCAGAATTATTCAGATCTGAAGAGATAGGAGTCTTCGATGCTTGATTAATAAGTTTTGGTGACGATTTTTTTACTACCTCTGAAAAATCCACCGTCTTCGTAGATGTTTTAGTTATCGGTTTGTTTGCAGCCGACTTCATACATGTTATTGGTTTTAAACACGTTTGACATTTATTTGCAGTTAATATTTTATTTTGCAGAATAATATGTTCGTGCATAATTGCATTCTTATCCTTAGTTTCATCAATCAACTCACGCAGTAAGAGATTCTCCTTTCTTAGTTGTTCAATAAGCAAATCCTTATCCTCACATTCGGATGGAGTTGGTGGAGTCAGCGACAACCTTGGAAGAATTGGTTTCGATTTTACACAACAAATTAAATCACCGTTTTCTAAGGTATTCCAGTTTTTCACTTTAACTGCACAACTATCATGGTATACAGTATTGCACTCAATACACTGAGTACCACTTTTAGCTATTTTGCCACATTTACACACTTTATTTTGCGAAAGTTCAGACAATACACTTGTCTGCCATTTTTCGATAAAAAATATATATATATATATATATATATATATATATATAGAACAGTGATGACGGTGGCGGTGGAGTGTTATTAGCATCGACCCCACCAGAGTACACTTTGAAAGTTTGTGTTTTAGTTACAACACCGAACAGTGAATTTAAAATGAACTTTTAACAATTAACAGCCAATACAATCAAATTATCAACTGTATTTCATAATGACAAGTCAGGCAGACCCAAGTCTGAGATACTACGCAAAGAGAGGGAGAAACTATTCAACATGATGCAAGAAAGATGGAGTCGTGACGAAAAAGGGGTCTGGACTCTAAAACCCAAGAATGAGAATTTCAAACTTATTTTACTAAAATCAACAAAGCAGAATCTAAAGAGTGTGCGCACTGAGATTGGGAGGTGGACACTGCGGAGCACACCTTAATAACATGCCCGGCGAGGGACGAAGAGAGGTTGGTGCTGGCGACAACATTTAAAGGCCTGGTTAATTCGGAATCGATTGTGGAATACATGATACAGGACTCAGCTAAAAATGGAGGCAGTAAATTGGTGGCGAAAATAAAAAAGAAGGAAGCTAAGGGAAGAGACCAAGGACGGGAGGTCCCAAATGAAGAAGATAGGTTACATCTGCTATAATTTAACTGCGACGCTGGAAACTAGAAGCAAAAGGGGTGCCGGGTGAAGAATTCCCAGAGTGATACCACTAGAGCTCCGTTTCACAACGTCCACTGCAGGGCCGCCTACAGCCAATATGTCCTAAAAAATAAAGGCTGGACCAACACGGTGAGCTACTCCTGGACATAATATCGTTCTTGGACCTGGAAATAGACAGCGAGAGTTGCACACCCACGCTGTGGCGGAAAAACATGGCCTCAATTATCGACATCAAGTTCGTGACGACGAGGCTCCTGAGCAGCAAGTGGCAGGTGGGCGACGAGATAGAGTCGCTGAGCGACCACCGGCATATTATCTTTTTTGTCATGGGAACTGGCTCGGGCAGACTGGGCCATGATTAACCATACAAAAATGTGACAAGGAAACTGGAACTCGTCTGATCAAACCCCATTCTACTTGTTCAAGATGGGATGGCTGAGGTACTCACAACGCTGTTTTGCAAAGCCCTGGGCTTCGGTGCTTACCCAAATAAGACATTTAGGGAATTCGCCACACATAATCGGCCCTTGTCATAGTCCTGCCTCCGTTAGGTTTTTTTTTGACAATACGTACAATAAGATGAGGTTGGTTCTACTTTTAAAGGAGGGCAAAAACCCTGCTCTCCTCTAGTAACTATAGGCATTTTTACCTCTTGGATGTAGAGGGTAGGATGGCTGGCGGCGTTAAGGCTCACTAGTTTGGTATCCGTAGAGGTCACTCCACCATCGACACGTTAATGGAGGTCAGCAAGATGGCTGATGGAGCCAATTAAGGTCCGCTCGAGAAAATAGTTATAGTAAAATTAAGCACAGCGAAAAATAAGCAAACATCAAAGTATCTTCCATTATAACTGAAGTCGGAATTCTTTAATCTGATTAAAATTGATGCGATGCTGCAAAATAGTGTTGATATTTATATTTAAAACAGTTCTATGTAATCATTAAGACAGCTTATTGTAGATGTAGGCACCCCATGTGCACATATTTAAATGCAAGATGTGTTGAAGGAAAATGATGTCGGAGAATTAATTTAACAACTATTGTATGTGAAGTCAAAATATTAATAATATTACATGGATATTTATATTTTCAAATTTAGACTATTTAAATAAGTTTATATGTAAATTTTGCTCTGGAGCGCGCTGAATTTTAAAAAGCACTAGAGGTTTTAACGAAATCTATAAGCCAAATGTTTTATTTTTTGTCGGAAGACCTAGAAAGCGTTTCAGAAGTGTGTGTTTACTTAAAAATTTCCTTTACAAACGTGAAAATCTTACATTTTTAAAACGAATTTTAAAGAAATTACAAAATTAAATAACTCAATAAAAAACTACTTTTTTAGAAAAATATTCAAATAATTTTATTTAATAAATATAACCTTTACATAAAATTAAATGAAAGAATACATAATTATAAAATACATATCTACCAAGAACTCTAATTTTCATTAAACCCAGAAATTCCGCAAAAAATGCATTGTAGTCATCTACCCGATTTTTCTTTGATATAGTTTATGCATAGTATGATACAGTAATTGCAAAAGCTTTTAAAAACTAAGGAATTTTTATATATCTTTAAGGAATTATATGTGATTTCCAGCTTGTGTGATTCTGTATCTCAAAAACAGCTGCAGAGATTTTAAGTTTGAATTCTCTTGCGATAACATGTTTACATTAACTGTAATATCCTGAAAAATACATTGAAAAATCATATTTTTAAGAAGAAAAATAATCACATCATACTAAGTGATATAAATATAAACTTGCTAGAAAAAAATAAAACAACAAAGGAATACACAAGTATTCTAACTGAAAATAACTATAAAATCAAAAACAAAATATGTGAAAAAGAGTATACGCGTCTCAATAATAACGGTAACAATGCTATACTGGATCACGTATTAACAAATAGAACTAATCTCATAAACAAAATAAAAATTTAGAGTCAAGTATATCGGACCATAATGCCCTGAGAATACAAATAAAATTAATTTAAAAAATAAAACCAACATATAAAATTAGCACAACCAAAAAAACGAACTATGAACAAATAAAAAATCAAATAAACCATATAGATATAAATGAAATCAACAGTTTTAAACAACTATCAGTCAAATTAGAAAGTATAATACAAAATAATCAAAAATTCAAAAATATAAAGAGAAGAGAAGAAAACCCTTGGATTAACGAAGAAATCATAAATCAAATTAACATTAGATCTAAATTACATAAAAAATTCCTTAAAAATCCCAACAACGAAATTTTAAAGGAACAATACTCGAGGCAAAAGAAAACAACCACAACATTGATAAAAAAAACATAAAAAAACGATATTACCAAAGAAAATTCGAAATAAACCAAAACGATCCAAGTAAAATATGGAAAATAATAAACAATCAAATCTACAAGAAAGAAAGAAAAAAAGAAATTGATGAAATAATGAAACAAAATGGAACACTCATAAAAAATAAAACTGAGATTTCGAATGAAATCAATTATTATTTCGCAAATATAGGCAAACAATTAGCCGAACAAATCATAGATCAAAAAAAACCACCGGCTGCGACAAAAACGAAAAGACAAATTACTGCATTGACCTTTAAACATACAAACTACGAAGAAGTTAATAATATAATAATTGGACTCAAAGAACACAAAACACCTGGATTTGACAAAATTACAAATTACCTAATAAAACAAAACAAAAGAGCATTGATACCTATACTAATTAAAATAATAAATAAAGTACTGGATGAAGGATGTTACCCAGAATATATGAAAAAAAACAATTATAATACCATCTTGATTAGAAATTAAAAACACTTGGTTTGTTTCACAGAATATTTATTATTTTTTCTCTCCGACTAGTTTCGACAAAATTTCATTATCAAGAAGTAATGAATAATGTACAAAAGGTTACACTTATATATATATATGGATTACAAATTCAGGTAATAAGGGCCGTCATAATCGGGGACTTCCAAATCTCTTCAATATTGTTAGTTATTTGTTTGCCGCTAATTATGGCCTTATTTATCTCTAATCCCTCTATGTAATTAAGATGCCGACCTTTATTACCTGAGTACAATATTTTTAAATTGTTATTTTGGAAAAAATGGTTATTTTCTATGCAATGTTGCGAAAATCCAGTTGTTAGCTTTTTATTGTATATTGATTTTTTATGTTCTTGCAATCTTGCTTCAAAGGTTCGTCCTGTCCGTCCTATGTATATATGGTCACAATCACCACACTTTAATTCGTAAACACCGCACTTCTTTAATTGGTCTATTCTTGAGTTGTTGCATAATATTTTTTTGATGTTCAGTGGGTTAGTCATAATAACATTAAAATTGTACCCTTTAAGACTATTTAAAATTTTATTTCATAACTCACCAGCAAATTCTAATTTATGCCAATTATTTTTTTCCATTTTATTGTGTGCGTTATAAAAATATTTATCTAATTGTTTCAATTTTTTCTTTTTAACTAGTTTGTCTATTAAGGGGACACTGTAACCATTATTTGTCGCAATTGTTTTAATAATATTTAATTCTTCATTGAAGTTAATAGTATCTAGGGGTATATGGATAAGTCTATGTATTAAGGAGTGGAAGGTGCTCATTTTGATTTTGAAATGGGTGTTGGAAGAATTTGGAATGATTATATCTGTAAATGTTGGTTTTCTAAAAATTTTAAACTCTAATTTATTGTTTGATTTTTTTATTGTAAGGTCTAGGAAGTTGAGACAATCATTGTTTTCTAACTCTGATGTGAATTGTATATTTTTATTAATTGAATTTAAAAACATTGCAAAAGAATCTAATTGTCTAAAAGTACCATCCCAAATGCAAAAAATGTCGTCAACGTAGCGTACCCAGTAGAATATGTTTTTAGATTTATTTTTATCGGCGAAAATAATTTCTTCAAAATTTGCCATAAAGATTTCCGCTAATAGTGGTGATAACGGTGAACCCATAGGCAGACCGTCTAGCTGGTTATAGATTTTATTATTGAATTCAAAGTAATTCTGGTCAATACATATACGAACAGTGTCCCCTTAATAGACAAACTAGTTAAAAAGAAAAAATTGAAACAATTAGATAAATATTTTTATAACGCACACAATAAAATGGAAAAAAATAATTGGCATAAATTAGAATTTGCTGGTGAGTTATCAAATAAAATTTTAAATAGTCTTAAAGGGTACAATTTTAATGTTATTATGACTAACCCACTGAACATCAAAAAAATATTATGCAACAACTCAAGAATAGACCAATTAAAGAAGTGCGGTGTTTACGAATTAAAGTGTGGTGATTGTGACCATATATACATAGGACAGACAGGACGAACCTTTGAAGCAAGATTGCAAGAACATAAAAAATCAATATACAATAAAAAGCTAACAACTGGATTTTCGCAACATTGCATAGAAAATAACCATTTTTTCCAAAATAACAATTTAAAAATATTGTACTCAGGTAATAAAGGTCGGCATCTTAATTACAGAGAGGGATTAGAGATAAATAAGGCCATAATTAGCGGCAAACAAATAACTAACAATATTGAAGAGATTTGGAAGTCGCCGATTATGACGGCCCTTATTACCTGAATTTGTAATCCATATATATATAAGTGTAACCTTTTGTACATTATTCATTACTCCTTGATAATGACATTTTGTCGAAACTAGTCGGAGAGAAAAAATAATAAATATTCTGTGAAACAAACCAAGTGTTTTTAATTTCTAATCAAGATTTTTCAAATATGTTTCACCACGGGTTAAGTGAGCAATTAATTAAATATATTATAATACCAGTACACAAAAAAGGAAATACAACTAACACCGAAAACTATAGACCAATATCACTACTATCAACATTAAACAAAATACTGGAAAAAGTTATGCAAATTCAAATCAACAAGCACCTAAGTCAACATAATATTATTCAAAAACAACAGTATGCATTCCAAGAGCATTCAGGAAGAACGTCTGCAGCGTACGACCTGATTAATGAAATAAAAACAGCATCATATGAAAAACAAAAAAACTGTCGCTATTTTTATAGACCTAAAAAAAGCCTTCGACACAATCTCAAAAGATATTATGATAGAAAAGCTAATGACAATAGGAATACGAAACAGAAAAGACATAAACCTACTGAAAACATACTTAACGAACCGACCTCAAACAACAATTATAAATAATATAGAAAGCCAACAGATGTATGCAGAATACGGAATACCACAGGGTGGCATACTTCCCCCAATATTATACATAATATACACGAATGATATGATGGATGGAATTAAATCTCAAGGGAAAATCATACTTATATGCAGACGACACATGCTTAATATATACAGGAAATACCTACCCGGAAATACAAGAAAACATAAATTCAGACCTAAAAATTCTTGAAAATTGGTACTATAACAACTTACTAACACTAAATGAAACAAAAACAACATTTATGGTATTTAGTGCAGGACAACAACAAATATATATCAAAATAAAATTAAGAGGACAGGAAATAAAACAAGTAAAAGAAATTGATTACTTAGGTTTAAAAATTCAAGATAACCTTAAATGGGATGGACACATCAACCAACTAATACTGCACAATACAAAAACTATAGCCTCGATCTACAAAATAAGAAACTACATACCAACAGAAATAAGAAAACAAATATATCATGCACTTTTCACATCAAAAATTAGATATTTAAGTAATATATGGGGCAATACAACTAAGAAAAATATTGGAAAACTACAAGTTCAACAAAACCGTGTATTAAAAATATTATATAAAATGGACAAAAAAACTAATACAAATGAATTATATATAAGAACTGAATATAGAAAACATCATTGCACTAAATGACCTACTATTAATATACAAAATTAAAAACAAGCTTATTAAAACGAATATCACACTAAAAACAAACAAAGACATACACAACCACAAAACAAGAAGGAAATCAGATCTACGAGCAGAGAAATCCACAACCAAAATATACTTTACAAGAAAAATACAGTAAAGTGTAAAATCTTTTAATTCGGGGTGGTTATTGATAGATCCTTCTTTAATTTATAAACAGTAAATATAAAAAAGGGTACAGTCACAATTCTGAAGTTATCTATTAGGACCCAAGCTCTGTGAATAAAAGCACCCTTTAATCAATATTTTTCAAGACAAGAAACGCCTCTTTCTAGGGGTGGCTGGTTCAAAAATGGTATATAAACGTGATTAATAATATCAGCAGATAAAACAATTAACAACAATATGTGGCACAACGTTAGTTTTAATGTTAATTTATAACTTGACAATCCTATCATCAAGAAATTTAATATTTTTAAATCAATACATAGCTCTAAAAAGAGCATTTATCTTGAAATAAAGACCTACTTATTCCAATCATGAACTTGACTTGGTGTTATATAGAGTCTGACTAAGAGAGATGTAATAAAAGTTATCAATATATAGAAAAACAAGTTATAGCACTACAATAACAGAACATCAAACGATTCAATATTGATAGATGAAACATGTATCTCTATACTCTGCATCCTGATGATTAAAGGGTGGTGACGGGGGTACTACATCATGTCTTTGGATGCCTTAGAAGTAGGTCTTGGCATTCTGCACCACAGTGGACCCGAAGTTAAGGGCGAGGTAGGAGGCATACCTAGAAGTGCCGAGAAACACACACAGGAGGATAGCAAAGCAGGAATCCGGAAAATGACTCCGTAGGAGATAGCAGGTCAGGTGTAGTGAGAGGGGCAAGAAAAGTGCATTGATCTATTACAATGCTGATTAGGAAAATACTATTAGATTGTTTATATATTGCCAAGAAATGCACTGCAAATAAATCTATTCTACGAGCTACTGTATTACTAACAATATTACCTAGAAAAAATTGTTTGGCATACGAAGAAGTTTTGAAGCAATTATTTACGAGATTCCAGAAATGATTATAACTGACGCAGAATTTTAAAATACTCGTAGGTTCAAAGTAAACCAGTAATCTTATATTTCGCATGGACATGCGTAGAATTTTTAATTTCGTCAGTTTAATTAAATTTTTGATAATCCATTTGGACTAACTAGACGATTTTAAGAAGCTAATCTAGCAGTGAGTGGTTACAAGATCACCTTAAGAGTAGTAAAAGAATGTCACAACACCCTGAAACAACCAGCATAATCAAACAGTATTGAGCTGCGCTGGGTTAAGGGACACAATAATGAAAAAGGCAACAGCAAGGCAGACGAGCTGGCGCGGGCTGGATCAGATCACAGAACACTCTCAAGACGTTAAAACAACACTGGAACAACACCTCAGGTTGTAAACAGGCCAAGGAAGCAATGCGCTCAACCAATCTAAAAACAGCTGAATACTATCTGCGACTGTCCCGGTGGAATCTGCGTCTTATAACAGGTATCCTTACGGCTACTGTCAGCTAAGGAAACAGTTGTTTACTATGGGTCTGGTGGAAACCTCTATATGTAGAGCATGTGCAGAAGATGACGAGACAGTGGAACTCGTACCCCAGCCAGTGGGGTACAATTGGCCTAGTGAGGCCAAGGTGCTCTGGTCAATGATTTGATCACCCTTGGCAAACTCCATATAACAATGAGTAATTGTTAAACAGTTTAATCTGCTGATTCAAAATCATAGAACTAAATAGTATTGTCACATGTAAATTCTATGTTCGACAATCGTTAATTATTTAATGAACAATACGCAATATATAGTAAGCACATGAATTACACAAATTGTTACTAGTGGGAGCATTCGAAAACATAAGATCCAAAATTGTTTCTGGATATGATTAACGTGATGCAGCTGATAAACGCTAGGGTAACACAATAGCAGATACTCAAAACGATTTAATTTTGATAGATGAGACACATATCAAATGCATTTGCATAACACTTTGAAGATACGTATGCAAATTTATAGAAAAAACATGACAAAACCGTTTTGGACTATTCTAGTAACTGATCTAGCAAATTTGATTTAAAACAGACTTTCGCTGAGAAACGACACAATAGAAAATCAGGTTACTTCAACTAACACATTCCAATAAAAATTTCTCTCTTAATACTTAATAAATTTCCCTACAACATTCACCTATTTATCTTAAGGATATAAAATTTTTATACTGAAACCAGTATTTATTTTAGCATTATTAATTGCATCCTTAAACCCACAAATGATCCTTGCTCTATTTAAAACCATCGTACTATTATGATGATAGCCAAACTGTTGTTACTTCTTAACAATCATTCTCATTTTGGATATTCCGCACATTAGTACCAATTTGGAGTCCTTAAAAAAACAATTTCACTTTCTCTCGGTATTCTGAAATGATCCAATATGAATATCTTTATAGGTGAGAAGATAGTCGTTCATTTTCTAGATATCTAAACAGTACTTTCATCATCACATCAAAGTCTCATTTATAAAGAATTCACTGCAAATTTTACCCATCATATTATCATTTGAATTATAATTTTTTTTCAAATAGATTTAACCAGATTAAAGTACGTCAAATACATTAAATTAATTATATATGCCATTAAACAAGGGGTGCCACAAGGTTCCTGATATCACCGCTAATATATGGTTAATATTCATTTATAATCATCTATTTTTTTTTTAAATTAGAATATATACTATTTTGTGACGTTACAACCCCTATATATCATTTCACAACTTTAAACAGTTCCCAAGAATGCAACAATCTATAAGTTTCCTGAAAATTTGGTGCTCTAATTGACAAATACAAATAAATCTTATAAAATCCCATTTATTCATTATTTTTCACAACCCATAACCCTTAATTTGCTCATAGTGAAAATTGTAATGCTGATGAGATTTCAACTTTCAAACATTCCTATATAACTTCCATACATAATATCATACCATATAAATTTTTGATCTTCGTCTTTATGCTACTTATCTACATATTGTGATGAAGTACTAACAAGATACCTGTGTCCGATAATAAAATAGAAAAATAAAACCGTCGTTATAAATACACCTATGCAGGTTCAAACACGAACAGTCTACTGAATATTTAGTCGAGCTTTAAAAAGCCCGACATTGGAAGCGAGTAGAACGCTATTTCCCGCTGCGTGTTACATAAATAAATTCTGTCTGAAGACTTTATCGACATGCGAGGGCAGTTTATAAAAAGAACACTCGCCTTGCCTATATATTTCAACCCTCGCTCGTCACCGGCTATGCCATAATAGAAATTTTACAACTGCAGTAAAATATATAAGTATATTTATACACTATTATTAATTCAATAGATGAAGCTTGCATATCTTATATAAAAATTTAATCCTTTGTTATTAGAAATCAATTGTATAAGTTTTAAAAATAAATAATTAAGCTATCATTTTGATTTGTACTTTGTACTGGAATAGGTATCTATCAAATTAATTCAAAAATGATTCACCACGGGTTAAGTGAGAAATTAATTAATCATATAGGTATCTATTCTCTAAATTTCAAAAATTGAAAATAACTTTAAGCTATGTGATGCTGTCATTACTATAATTCTACATTATAGTTGTTTCAATTTACAAAAAATCTGCATAGGTATAACCTTTCGCAGACATTTTTTAGAATCAAAAGCGAATATTTTAAAAGGTTTTCTATTCATTTTATGCCACAGGTAAATTGTACTAGCCACCCAATTGATTACCCTAAATATAGTTGTACACGTTACAGTAGTAGTGTAGAAGTGTTTTCTGTAACCTAGCCCAAATCAATTTTCGTTGCCATAGTAAATCTACAGCACATCAAATACACTTACGAACAAGATTAAGTTTACAATTTATAGTTCAGTAAGTTTATATCCTATTTAATAAAAAGGATGTCACTGAAAATATTATCATGTGTGGACTCTTGCGCGAACGAAATAGATTTATTCTTGAAATTCCTATTATCTAAGCATATTTACTCTGGAGACGTGCGGAGGTGACATTCTTTCGTCCCGGGGGCGGAAAACTCAGTCGCTCGGAGCGCTTCCTTTGGAATGAACACCTGTATATGAAGCTTTATCCCAGTAATAATTTCGCTGATGTCAACGCTCCGAGATTGATGTTCCAGCATTTCCTTCCCGCCGCCCCACCGAAATACAGAGCAATATGGATTTGGCGGTGTGGCGGAATTTAGCAGAAAAAATAAGCGAAGGGAAATCTGTAATTAGCCGCCTAAATCGATTAAAGCCGGTGTATACCTCGTTACCATGGAAACAGCTAATTTCCCATTGTGTGCGACCCGAAATCGTTGTTGCACAATCTGTTTCCGCATTATTACCAAGAGCCTGACGTGTGTCTTTTAAAAAGTTTTAAATCGAAAAGATCTTCATTAACTTTGCATTAGAGGGATTATTGTTGGTTGAATAAAGATTATGTAATAAAATAAATTTTTTATATAAAGCAAAATCTTTTAAAAATATAAAGCTAAATACATTAATAATCTAAACACGACCCTTTTATTTCAACGCTTTAAATCCCACCACGTACTGAATCATTAATCTACTAAAACCCCGAAGCGTCAAACACACTGTCATGTTTTCAATTTTAACTTTCCACTTCCAAAATCCATTACATTGTGCGCTGACCTCCTTTCAGTTATTTCAAAGCGTAAGATTATTTTACAATAAAAACTTCATAATTTCTAGGAGAAGAATTTTCTTAATTAAAGATAACCTGACAAAAAACAAAATTTATTTGATAGTAATGTTTTATAAAACAAAGATGTTAATGTATTTTTTTAAGTTTTTAACTGGTGGATAATTTTCTATTGAATGAATTTTAATTTTTAAAAAGCCAGTAATAAAGACGTTTTCTATAAATATATAATCTTTAATATTATTCCACTTTTTTCCCATTTTCAAACAACTAATCTGCATATTTTGTAATGTACCTGGAAACGAAGTATAACGTTATGTATTCAATAAGAACTATAAAATAAGCAATATCAGGAGATATGGGGAAAATCCATGATTTAGATTCTGATTCGCAATTTCAGAAACGTCCACTGCATACACATATGTACAGGAAGTAAGCTTCCTCGCAACTAGTTGTAATGCCGGAGCAGATTTCTTGAAATCGTAACAGAATTCATACCTGAGCTTTGAGTATTTAAATAGGACACGTGATTGAAATCCGTACAGTGGATACCACAAAATAAATAATTGAAATGCGCAAACGTACTTACAGTAAAACATGTGCATAAAAACTATACGTAATGGGAAGCATTGTAAAAAACAAAGATGTAATTGAAAGAATCAATTATTACAAATATTTAATTTTTATTTTAATTCATACATACTATGAAAAATAATGTTTAAGGAAGTTACACTTATAAACTAACAATGAAATACAATTATATGCACAGAAACACATTAATTATTATTTGATTTAGTATACCTATAATTAATCATCACCAGTAATAGAGAATGGTTTAATGATTGTTGAGTTACGTGAAGATGTACTGTACTATAAATGAAAGATTGAGTCTCCTTTCTTCACAAAATTTATTGATCGTGACCGAAATGTACATTTCGATCAATAAATTTTGTGAAGAAAGGAGACTCAATCTTTCATTTATAGTATAATAGAGAATGGTGTAAATATTTTTATTATTTTCTTGGTTTAAACGATTTATTTTAATACCTAAATAGTTTAAAAGACTTCAATTCATTGTATTTTGCACTGAATATTATTGTATATATTGTTGTTAGAAGTATTCATATCAACATAACTCATTGTTCGGAATTCATTCATTTTTTTTATTTTATTTGATACAATTTGAGTATTTATTTAATTTTCGGGAATCTAAAATTACTCATTTTGTCATGTCGTAAATTGAATCTTAAGTAAGAAATTAATTTAATTTTCGCGCCATATAAAAATTTATATAACTATATAGTTAATTTTGGAGTGTGTTGGCAAACCTTACTAGTTTTTCTTTGGGATACTTTTTTAAGGACTTTGTGCGAGGCGTCATCCGATGGAGTTTTTGCAACCCATATATACAGTCCACATCAGTCTGGCCAGAGAAAGTTACATTGGTAAGTGTCCCTTTGATTTTATTAAGGTTAGCCGATTTCGTCGTTAATTTCAAACACTCATACTACTATAATTATGTTCCTTTAGTAAAATGTTAGTGTATTAATTAAATGAAATTACAGAGTTTCTGAACTTTAACTTGTATCATTGAATTTATCTCTTTACGTAACTCAAGAAATAAACCAACAGAAATAAAAACATGATTTCCTGGTCAACCGAGTTTGATAATTTTTTTAAAACGAAATTCAACCTGATGGGTGTGGACATCTACTTCCTCAACCAGTGCATAAAAATTCGTCTAAGTGAAAACCAATAAACATAATAATAACATTTCTGTGCATGTCATAACATTGAAATGACTCAAATTCCAAATACTCTACAAAGATAACGTGCTGAATTTGAACTTTCCGGCTGCGAGCTATACTCAACACTCAGCAAATCGCCTCGGACAACTCACTTGATAAAATCAGTACCGCGATCCGATTAAAAATCGAAACGAAATTACACAAAAGCTACCAGAAATAATTAAAATTCCTAATTCTACCACATAAACTACAGATAACTTCACAAACAGAAGATGAATCACAATAACTCATGCAAACATTAATCCACAACAAACCAGATGGGATTTTCGCCAAAGAAGAAATAAACCTACTAACAAAAGATATAAAACTTGCCGTCTATCCCAAACAGTTTCCAATAGATAATATCATTAATGACATTAGGTATTATGTATTTTATCTAACATACTAATAAAAAATTCTAATATTATATATACTATTAATCCACAAAATTTTGATCGTATTTGGAAAGGCTTGAAGGCTTCCATTCTCATCTCATCTATTCTTCTGGTATCAGATGCTCCATTATGACATTATTTTTGCCCTAAAAAGGGATATTTATTTGATACTATATCATTATATTGAAACAGAAGCAGCACGCGTCAACCCTAAAAACTCCCCCGCCTTTCGCACAGCGGCTAAAATCACAATCATAACGACCATCCACAAGAAACTACTACCATCAAAATAGAAAAAATAAAAGCAAGGTCTATCAAACCATTAAATCATTAAAACAAAAACATTTCTTCTACGTCAAAGCAGATAACGGAATTGGAATTGTCATCATAGAAAGTCAGACTATATAGATCAAAATGTGATCCCTGAGAAACATAAGATGAATACTTTCAAACACGAAATGACCCACTTTCACTTGCTAAGAATGATTCTCTAAAAATGACTCTATTTAATAATAATAATAATAATAATAATATTTCTTTATTGTCCAACAGATAAACCACAAGAGTACATTAAACTATAAAAAATTAAACATAAATTACATTTCATAACATAAATTATAAATTATTTGTTTCTACTTCTAACTTAAAAACTATTTGACATGATGTTCGCATTTCTACTCATGTGCATTATTGGGGCTCTTAACAAAACATTTGTTTTAGCAATAGGTGTAAAGAAAGTTACATGTTGTCGCGCTGTGAGGCGTGGAATATTAAATTGAACCATGGAAAGTAACTGGGGTGAATCTATTTCGTTGCTTATTAATTTCATCATGAACGATCCACTGGCTTTGTCTCTTCGCGCAGATAGTGATGTACAGTTATGCTTTTCTAATAATTGTGTGTAATCAACAGCTTGATCTGGATATATTCCATCAATTTTGAAACTGAGAAATTTCAGGAAACGTTTCTGCACCCGCTCTATTGTCAGGGACCCGCTTACATAATATGGATACCATATAATTGAAGAATATTCTAGCTTGCTACGAACTAATGTAAAATATAAAATTTTCAATAAGTTTAATTGAGTGTAGTCTTTTTGAAACCAAGATGTTCTAGTTTAACCAATAATGTAGTATGCTGAACGTTGTCAAACGATTTAGAGAAGTCAGTGTATATAAAATCAACTTGCATCCTGTTATCTAAATCGCTTGACAAAAATTGCTGATATTCCACTAGGCTGATACAACTGGATCTTTTAGAAACACATCCATGTTGATTTATAGAAATAATATTGCGAGACATCTACCCTAGTTGTTTAGCAACTGTTTTATCTAATAGTTAGATAATTGATTGAATGCGCACACCTCGATCAATGTCTACTTTATCAATTGTTCCTGATTTATAAATTGGTGTTATAAAGGATTGTTTCTAAATTCAAGGAAATGCTCCGCATATTAAAGATTATTTAAGTAGTTTTTTGAAACATCAGAAGATATATTATTATCGCGAGTGATATAAGGATCAATATCATTCGAAGTCAGTTTCCCTGTGCGATTTTCGAAATTCCATTTATTTAGATTGCTGCTTAGTTCTGTCACTTTGAAATTTATAAGTATCTGTTAATATGCTCGCATTACTTTTCAGTACAGCTTTAGCTTCCAAATAAGTATTAAAAATAATTTTAAGAGGAAGAGGCTTGTTACTATTTTACTTTCCTAACAGTAATACTTTATTTGGAACATAAGATATTTCATATCAAGAACATTTAACTACATTAAGATCATCGTTGATCATATTCAGGAAGATTAAAAAAAACAATACATTACGTTTCTGCCCCGTCGTTCCTCTAATTTGACAAGTACAGCTTGAGTTACGTCATTTTTGGACTCACTTTTGGATTCAGCTCTAATTGAAAACGTTCTTGTGCCTTTTCTGTTTCCTGTAGCCGTGATACAAAGCGCAATAAGATTAATTTAATAATTTCATCTTTAAAAATTTTAAAATGAGCCTCTATAGCTTTGTTGAGGGTGTCAATTGTTAAGATATCTGCATGAGGTACTGAAGTTGAGAGAGAAACCCATTTTTTACACACCAATTTATGATAAAAATCCATAACACATTAATCAAGAAAAACTGGAATTCCAATTTATCACAATACAAATATTCAAAAAGGTTGAATGAATCAACGTAGCACGAACGCCCAATGAGAGCAAGTGAATTGGACGAATTTACAAAAATAAGAGATTATTACTTATAGTAGCATCCTGCCAATAATACTACACAAACAATATTACTAAAGAAAGAAAATTATGAAACCATTAACAATTAAAAATTAATTTAAACGGCTTGAAATCTTTAAATCTGCGGAACTCCAAATTTGACTATTTCACGGCAGCCGCTCGGGCAATAGTTTATAATCCCCTTATAATTACAGAAAACTGACCTATCTGTACCATGTAAAAGAGTTAATCGCCAAAAAAACCTTCCCAATACAACACTGAGTCTAATAAAGTGTATTAAATTATTAGAAAACGTTAAAATCACAATGGACACTCTTGCAATCATTCTATCTCTCGTAAAATAAAATATGCAACCCAATTCTCTATCTCTTTCTATCCCTCTCACTCACTCTTTCTGTGCGTGTGAGTGTGCGTATGCACAATGTGAATGTGTTCAAACCGCGCACCAAAGAGTAACTGAAGACCAATTGGTAGCCAGCAAAATACCAAATGGTTTATTGGCACTCCGGCTTTGTTATTTTTTTTGCACGTCATACTGGTAATGATATGGTTTTATAATCGCCTTATATACTCGTTTGTTTTCTTTGATAAGACACACAGACTCCACCTTGTTTGGCCAAAAAGTCTTGACGCTATATTGAATATGTTGCGAAAATATCTCAACGAATTTTTATCCTTCTTCGATTAACCATAGGTTCATAATCAGAAGTAAAATGCTACCACTTGTTTAAAGATAAAATCACCATTTCATCTAAGGTCAGAGTCGAAGTACTTAAACCTAAAACTTAAAAAGTTGGAAGAACGTAGAATTGTAGCTGATTTGAGTATTCTTTACCATCTATCGAAAGGGGCGCTGGATTCGCCATATCTCCTAATTATCATTTCACATCCCACAGAAGCTAATGCACATGAATTCACCCGCCTGATGAGCCTTGCAAACACCTATTGCAATAACCCGTGGTTTGATTCTTCTTTTAAACGAGTGTTGGAGAAAAAAATGTAATTGAAAATTCATAATTAATTTGATTCATTTAGATAAAAATCTATAATTTTAAATGATTGATTGTTAAGGCACTTTAGGCGTTGAAAATCCATATTCACTTCTTCACCTGAAGAAGCCAGTGTGGCGAAACATATGTAGTGTTTAAAATAAACCAAATTCGAAACAGTCTCGTTATATTAATATATAATTTTAATATGTAGTAAACTTGCTCACACATATATTATGATTTAGTTTATCATAGTTTTAGTTATAGTTTAAATATTAATTTTAATTCTTATGAAAGTAAGAATGTAAAATGGTGATTATTATAACTAAACTTCCGTCGGCGATCGATTCTACTTCTTGGCCACAAAGAATTTAAATTTGGGAAAAAATCCTATCAACCGGAGGATTTTCATCAGGTTGTGCTTGACTCAACAGATCGGCAAGAACTCTGGGTTGGATTAAAAGCTAAATCATAAAATATAGTGAAACAAAACCAAGTGTTTTTATTAATTTTCTAATTAACATAAAAATTCATTTTATGTGCTGCCTACTTTAGACCGAAGAGCCCGCTAACAAAATATCTGAATAATTCCAACTGCTTAGATTAAGTTAGTCAAAACAATCTCGACATCAATACTTTCGTTCTGGGTGACTATACTTGCCAAATATCCAATGGAAGAATGATGAAGATAATTCGGGTACTATGCGCCCATTATCAATAGCGTATAACTCAGGAAGGTTTTGTTAATTAAAACAAACTTATTAAACTTATAGGCCAACGTTTCGTTTGTTTTATTGCAAACTTCATCAGGGCTGCACTAAAGAATTCATCACCGATAGTTAAAAATGATTATGACTTCGTTTATTCTACATTTGGCGCTTACACCCCAGTAAAATTGTCCAAAATAGTAGGATGAAATAAAACATTAATTATAATGTAAAAAATAGTGAAATGCTCATTCAAAATAATATTTCATATTATTACTTTTATTATCATTTGTATATGTTTTTTATTTTGTATATATCGAATGTTCGAATAAAGATGTTATTCTCTCTATCCTAAGAAATTGTTCCAATAAACTTTTTAATAGATCCTGGACAATTGGATATTTTTCAGAAAAATTGAAGTCATCTTATAAAATAATAAATATGTCAAACATAGTAAACGAAATGAACATCTTAAGGAGAACTTACAAAGAGACTCCTACCACCAGCAATACAAACATTTGAAATCACTATACGAACAAATTATCATCAATACTAAAATATAACACTCTATAATAACAGATTATTAAATTCTGAAAACATAAATAATGAATCCTGGACCATAATAAACGAAAATTTTAACAGAAAAGCAAAACACGAAATTTCATGTATTGTTGAAAAGTCTGAGATTATTACTGACAAGGAAAAAATCGCAATAAAATTTAAAGATAATTTTATAAATTCTGTAATAGCTCTCAACTCAAATCCTACCAATACCGGCAAACTAAAATCGAACTCGACAACAAATGCATCGCTATTCTTGAAGCCTAGCGATACATTCTAAATCGAGAATAAATTTACCATCACGTGCAAAAAGAATTCATCCGGAGAGGACAATATCCTAGGTCCAATCATTACAAGTGTAAACTAGCTGATCTCGTAAATGTTTTTTCAACATATCTCACAACTCTAAAGCTATTAAAAGTGATCTCCATTTTCACAAATGAAGGTAGAAAAGACAACATAATTAAATCATAATGATGGTTGCGACCGTTACTATGTGGTAATTCATAATGAACAATGAATAAAACGCTTACTATGTTTTTAACCACTATAATTTATTATAATATATAAATATATTACAATTTGTACGACTTAAGTTTCGACTTTTGACGGTCATTATCAAGTGAACAAATTAACGAAAAAATTACATTTAAATAGATTTTGACAATTGAGTGAGGGGAGCAAAACGATTTACGGCGAACAGGTGCAAAAGATTAAGATTAAGATTATAAAATTTTGAAAAGCGGTGTGTGTACTAAATCGGTCTGCTCGTTTAACAGGTTAATGAGGGGATTACGATTACGTTTGAAAATTTCTGCGGATTCCAGGAGATTAAGCTTTGTACCTTTTGAACATTTATGTAAAATTTTAAGATTATGAATTTCGGGGAATGAATGTTTACATTCTAACGCGTGATTAGAAAAAGAACTGGAATTTTGATTTAGCCGGAATGCGCGGAAATGTTCAGCGTATCGTTTTTCAAAACTGCGGCCCGTTTGTCCTACATACACACTATTGCACTCGGAACATGGAATTTCATACACACCTGATGTCTTTAAGGGGTTGATTTTATCTTTTGAATTGAACAATAAATTGGATAGTTTGCAAGCAGGTCTAAACGCGATTTGATGATTTTGTTTTCGAAGAATTCACATTCTTCGTACAAATTGTAATATATTTATATATTATAATAAATTATAGTGGTTAAAAACATAGTAAGCGTTTTATTCATTGTACAACATAATTAACTATAGACCTGTAGCTCTTCAAAACCACTTTTCCAAAATAATAGAATTTTTCTATACTAGACTTAACTATTTTCTTGAAAATAATACCAGTTTTGTTTTTGGACCAACTAACCCATCGACAAAGCTATACTCTTATCGCTCTGAAAAGAAAAAGATAGGCGCAGGTACTCCATAGGGCTCATGTCTGTTGCCTACTATTTTTAACATATTTATTAACAATCTTGGGGACAAAATTGCCAGTATCGCTGTACCAGTATTGTATGCAGACGATCTTAGTGCCATTATCACCGCTAAAACAGAATACGAAGCAATAAAACCCAACAATGCCTTAATATAATATCTTCCTTGGCTACAGAAAACAAGCTGGCTATAAATAAGGATAAAACAGTTTTTATGCAATTTTGTCCATCATATGCGGACGTTTCTACCATATAAATGAAAGTAATAAGACCGATGTGCAATAGACCCATACACACCCCATGTAGACCGTTATTCCGAAAATTTGAACTGTTGACACTACCAAGTCTGTACATTTTCAATCTTATTATGTAAATATACGACACAAGACTCAACAGGATAGCAAGAACAGACTGCCATGGCTACAATGTCCGCAATAAACAAGAATTAATCGCACTCGAAATCAGACTGGACAAAAACAAACAATATCCTTCTTATATTGGCGTAAAATGCTACAACAGAGTGATGTGCTACGAACAATTAAATCACGTAAAAACACACAGGATCTTCAAATACGAACTAAAACAAATACTAATCGAAAAATGTTTTTATTCCGTCTTAGAATTTCTGTCTAGCAAATAAGTATTTTTTTTCTATTTCGTTTTATGTAGTAATTTTAGAATTTTTATATTGCAAATGACAGAACCACAACATAGAGATATATCCTAGGGCAATAAATACTTTTCAATTTGAATTTGAAATATACATTTAGCTTCAAATTACATATAAATTAATGTGTAAATTCTTCCTAAATTATTTTAAAGATCTTATTATATAATAGCAACATGGTTTTAATCAACGAAATCTATAGTCTTTAATTTATTTATAAACAGCTGCCTTTAATAAAAGTCAATATGAGGACTCGATAATTCAAATTTCCGTAAGGCTTCTGAACGCGTAAATCTACCACGCTTGTTACTAAAATTGTTTTATTGTGGTTTACAAAGCTTTTGAGCTCTTTTTACATAGTCGATTGTTGTTGGTTTAAAAAAAATTAATAAAGTTCTAGCTCACTCTATATGTGCACCGTCAGGTGTTCCACAAGGTTGGTACCTAGGACCGATTAACATTCTTCTTTCTGATTAACTATTGATAATGAACTCATCGTGTTCGAAATATACATATGGTCTAAAATTAAAACTGCGAAGAAAGGATATATTTTTAACTACTATTAATCTCTTTCTTCTATTTGTTAATGATATTGTTTAAGACCTAAGATCGACTTTTTGCCGACGAACTCAAAATTTACAGGTGAATTGCATCAGTTAACGATTGTGTTTTACTTTAAAATTATATATAAGACTGGATGATCCATAACGAATTAAACAAAATATAATAGTAGTAAATGTAAATCGTACATAAATTAAATTTACTATGAAATCTTCAATCAGAATATGTTTCCAATACATATTAAATGTTTAATTGTAAACGCGTTTACTTTGTAGTACATCTCGAATATAATTAAAGCATGGCTCAATCACCAATGGCTCAAATGGAAAGTTGTTCTGAAGTTCGTTCAACGAACTACAAAAACAAAATCTCAAGCAGCCCCTTCTGGTTCAAACACCGACACATAACTGTGATTTATGTAGAAATCCTACACAGGGAACTCGTCTACCATCTTTATCCTGTGGGATTCGATCTACTTGACGACTATGTCCAAAGAAAAGTGAGCAAGATCGCATATGAGAAATCAAGAATTTAAAAGAAGAAACTAGAAAAACTTCGAGCCGAAACCCTTCCGCTAGGAAACTAAAAGTAATCGTGTCTCCTTCTTCAACATATTAAATCGTGAGAATATTGCACATCAACGATCTCGGAGTATTTTTTGACCAAAAATGCCAGTTCCATTTACATAATAACAGCATTGTAAATAGATCACTAAAGATCATTAAAATGTTAGATTTCGTGAAACGAGTTACACATGCTTTCAAGGAAAATCTTTGTTATAAATTTATTTGCATCTCTTCTAAGGTAATAAATTTTCAATTTGTAGAATTTTTGATGTCATTCTAGTTTTAATTTTTTATGCATGAATTTGAAATGACAACCGACAGATTACAGATGACAATCTTATGTAATTTTATTGTTTTTACTTAAGCTTATCTTAAAAATGAATCACAGATGATTGCCGACCGATAATCTAAGACAGGCTTCTAATATTTTTAAATTAGATAAGGGTACGTCTCCTATTCTGATGTATTAAATTTATATTTTTGAAGTTGGATTTCTATTTGTTTCTGAATTCCTAAAACATATTTAGAAATTACACATTACATATATTATTATTAAATATTAATTTGTAGAACTAAAAAGTAATAATCAATTAAAGGTAGGTTATAAAAAAAGGACACAATTAAGAAGGAGGCACCATGACTTTGTTTTACTGCTTGATTTAAAATTACACGTGACTATAGTTTAATAGTAAATAAAGTATTAAATCAAAGTCATCGTGTCGCCTTCTTCATTATATTCAAAATATACGAGAAAGATACTTCTATTATATAATTATTATTTCTCGATGATAATGAACCAATGCCATTTTTATTAAAGCCATATGGCTTTTGCTGTAAAAGTATAAAAGTTTTTTTTATAATGTATTATATAGATTGATTTAATTGTTAAATAAAGTGGATGATTTTACTTTTTATTTCGTAAATCGAAGACGTAGCGGCATTTGAGGTTATATCGATAGCAAACACGCGAAAAGGAAATTACGAGCAATTTATTTCAGTAATTATAGTAATAAAGCTGGAAAAACAGGGAAATTTGTTGGATAAACTTTACCCTTCAATGACTTAATTGCCGGGTTCGGTAAGTAATTTGATGTTAAATATTTATGAGCGAAACCAGTAATAAAGCATTTTATAAAATCGCATAATTATATACCAAAAATATATAAAAGGCATTTAAATTAGATTTAATAGTAATTTTACTATTTAATAATAATGTTAGAAAATATGAACATAGAGGTTTACACGATGTAAATTTTTGAAAGGGCAATACGTTATATATGGATCTTTAATAGTAGTTAAAGTTAAAAAAAACATATTGAGAATAATAAAATGTGGAAATATACAAATCATCATATAAATTAAGTGGAGTACAATAATTGATAATTCCTCATAATCATAAATCAATGGAAACTAATCCATTGTCACGCAACATTTCGCGTCCAATAGAAATAAATATGAATTGATCGTTAAATTTTAACACGAAACAGGTTTACGATTTTATTTTGAAGTCGGAATCGCAATTCACAATGCGTAAGCATAGTATAAAATTTTATGTGCGCTATTTGTCTGCCCGAATCGACTGCACACGGATAAAGTGTGGGCGAAATTCAATAATAGAGGCTTCATTCGTTATTTAGTAGCTCACGTGACTTTATATTTCAGCGTGCTGCAGTAGAGTGGAAAGTCTGATCAGGTAATAAAATATTATGATATAGACCCATTGAGAGCGGATGAGGAAACTCGAGTACGAATCGATATGTGTTGGAAGGAAATTAGTACTTTTTGGCATGACGATTTTAGAGAAATTATAGAAATATTACTTTGTAATTTCAATTTGGCAACGTACTACATCCATTAGAGTGTAATAATTTTAAGCCTCTTATTGAATGTGATTTAGTAAGGTTTGAAACATTAATGTTTTATAAAAACATTTACTATATAGTTTGATATCTGACAAGTAAATAATCTTGTTTGTAATTCTTAGATACAATAGATTATATTATATGAGATTCTCTTAGAGTCATTATTTATGTTTCCTTGATATCGTCTTAAGAAACAAAATTCGTTCCAGCCACAGCAGCACCGATCCGATATTGGAGAAACCCAAAAAAGTCGACCAAGATTAGAACCTTTCAATTTGGAATCGTCAATCGTTAAATGTGCCTAGTATGCACAAAGATCTAAAGGTAAACTTCTATAAAATTCACTGTTACAAGAATTAAATAACTAGAATGCCAATCTTGACAAATTGATCCCCAGGAGAGGTGGCTTCCACGTAGTCTTGATTTAACTTAAATTTACTTTTTCTTGTGAGTTTATCTTAAATTGAAAGTCTATACTAATCTGTCTTGCCGAGCTGTCATAAGAAATTTTAGTGTTTGATTTGATCACGAAAGTTTACATTTACGAAAAGTTTTTTTTTAATTCGCGATTAAATATAAACTTTTTTGGGACACCCTGTATATTAAATGGTGTCTATTACTAAAAGTTGCTAATTATGCCTTCGTATTAAAATATCGATAACAATATTGGAAATAAAGAAATTAATTATTAAATCAAAATTACAACTGAATTATCAGAGGGAAATAATTCTCAATTAATTATATCCATTGACAATAACTATTAATTAAAATACACGAGCGGAAAACAAGGTTGTAATTGAATATCGGATGGTGCACATTTACCTAACCATTTATTCAATTTAACACCGTTATTACCCCGCAATAAACAACGAGGCAAAACTCAATTACGGATCGCCATAAATTAACAACCAGCAACGACACTTAAGCGTTTTATCATTCGTGCAAATAATAATAAAAGTGTCAGAAAAGGCTAACAAATGCTGGTGAAATATGTCACATTCACGTGCATGATTGCAGCCAGTTTAATGTAACTGCGATGTATAGTGGCTGCGACAGAAGTAACTGGGATTGTTCCATTTTCGCAAGATTGGAGTCGCTTTTGTGCGGAAAGTTCGACGTTCCGCAATTTGGATCTAATTTAGGACAAGTACCGACATGTAGGGATTGAATTGTTATTTTATTCAATTTTATAAGGTTTTGAATTTTTCGATATGGAATCTTAAATATATCATCCTCTTTGTACTTACTATATATAAGTTTGTAACTTTTTAAATATAACTATAGGCAAGATCTCTGCATAGGGAAATTTGTCCGTACTAGCAAGAACTCACGCAGAGATTAATATTACGAACCAAGTAAAGTCATTTGCACTCCTGCAGGCAAGCATAATGTGAAGGAGACCCCCAGGGTTTCCCATTATTCACCCTACAATTTCTCAACACTGGATTACGCTAATTGATGGTCACTTGTAAAGCAATTGTACAAAACTTAGAACATTAGATAAGTCACGCACAAATCTTAAAACAAATATTCATACATGCGATTGTAGTAAAGAGTTTTCTATATTAATTTAAATATTAAGAATTAATACAGATTTCATCAGGTGTTTTAAATAAAGTAGAATTTCTACCAAAATCATGTTTTCATTATTATTATTATTAGTAGTATAGGTATTTAAAAAATAATAGAAACATTGTACACTAATAAAATTCATACACGTATTTTATATTTTTACATGATGGATGGTAAAGAAGGTAATTAATTAGACTGGTGTTTGTACTAATAAAAATTAAATTAAATTGAATTAATTAATGATTTTAACGCGTAAACAATTAAATTAATTACTCACGCTGAGTTGCAGACCGCACGGGATTGTAGATAATTGGCACATGTCCCATAATCATCAACGTGGTTAATACATTATTACATTAAATACTTGCAGTATTGATTTAGCACTTCCTATTTAGCAAACAGTAATTTACTCGTAAAACAACTTTTTCAAACTTAAATAATATTATGTTTTTACTATTAGATATTATTTTATAGCATAGTATTATGTTGTATGTTTTTACTGATTATAGGTTTATGTCAATAAATTTTATTTCACTTTACAATTAATTGTATGTTAGAAATAAATGTGATTTCCTAAATATCGCAAAGAAAGCTCAAGCAAGAAAAAATTATTATGAGTGATTGTGGAGATACACAATTTTGAAGATAAGCATTCTTATAAAGATGGTAGAGGGAGTTTTTAACAGCACTCGGCAAGAGGTAAGCAGATGCTAAAAGGCTGACTAAAAATATACCCAAGAAAGTCAACAGAATAAAATACCGCCGCTATAATATAATGAAAAAAAGGTAAGAACCCTACAAGCAGTGCAGAATGGTCTACACAATATGGAAGCTGCGCAGGCTATAAGAAGAATCCGAAGCACCAACTCACGTTTTTTTTTTCACCTTAGAAAGAAAGAAAAAAGCGATAACGTTTTTACTGCTTTATCTCAATTTCACCTCGTCGATTTCATCAATTAAGTGATTTTCAAAAAGGTCGCATTATTGATATGAAAAAGACGGCTGAACCCTTTTGAGGGATCAAAATTAAATCAAATCAAATCCTTTATTGGTGCTAGAACATTTGTTTTACACAAGTCAGGTGATATTTATTAAAATATATCTATAACATATTACACGGAATATTATTAGATGTATAACAAACTAGAACACTAAATTTAACATATAAATAATTTGTATAGATAAAACCTAATATTAGAACGAATGACATACACTTAGACACAGATTAAATAAAATGTAAAGGTAAAATCGTTGTATAAGACATGATAGACACAATATTTTAAAATTTAATAAGTAATAAGTGAAATAAGATCAAAGTTAAAAGATTAAAATCATTGAGTAATTAAAATTAGAATAAAATAAAACTAAGAACATATGCCGTCGACAATATAAAAAGTTAAGAATGTATGATTAAAAATAGCCTATTCTAAATAAGTAAATAAATAGGTTTAAAATAAAAAAACTGGGATTAGATCTTAGCTTAACAATTTCGAGGAAATTTGGAACTCGCCTATTTCGGCCGCACTTATTACCTGACCTTTAATTAGTATATACACGTTGTCCCCTGAAATTTTGAATACGGACATTTAAATGCGTTACTTGTTACTTAGTTACCACAGTCGTGACGTATTTTAATGGACTGACCAACGGGAAATAATCAGTATTTTCTAATTTGTATTAAAATAAGGAATTAAAATGAAACATATTTACACAATTCTGACGTAACGAATAACAAATAACTATAATGTTCATCTTATTCAACGTTCGAAAACATCTCTAAAACATCATAAAATTCCTGTTAACATTTTGAAGCTATGTAAGTCAAATTGACAAGCATATTGCAGCAACAACCATAGCAACCAATAATAATCGAGTTACAATACAAACACATTACATTACTCATATTCAAAATTTTAAGGGACAACGTGTATACCGCCATAATGCTATTTTTTGTACATATCTCCTTGAGAATGACTTATAGTCGAAACTAGTCGGAGAATAATAAACAACAAGTGAAATCATACCAAGTGTTTTAATTCATCTATCAAATGAGATTAGATCGCTTTGTTGCTTAGATGATGTTGCTAGGTTACCAAAGTTTTATAATCATTGGCTAGACCTTCACTCAATGTATAAAACGCCTTTACTATAAGGTACTTTTTTATGGTAGCTTTAAATTATTTGATGTCTAGATGCTTAATTAGTTCTGGGAGCAGATTAAATAGTTTAGGACCGTAATAATTGGTGCCATTTCTGGATTTATTTAGTCGCATTTGTTTTAGACAAATATTTGCTGACGTTCTTGTGTTATGATCATGCCTATCGGATTGAATTTTATAGGACGCTATATTTTTCCGAACATACATGAGGCATTTCAATATAAATAGGGATGGTAGTGTTAGGATACCCAATTCTATAAATTTATACTTACACTCCTGATATTTTAAGTCTGATATAACTCGTACTGCGCGTCTCTGTATACCATATAGACGTTTCATAATAGTAGAGTGACCCCAAGCTAGTAATCCATAAGCCAGGTGAGATTGGCATACAGCAAAATATGCAATACGCAAAGCAGTTAATGGGAGACTCAACTTCAGGTGTCGCAGTAAAAATATGGAACGGCATAATTTTAATGCTACAACCTCCTCATAGCCATGCCATGTGAGTTTGTGATCGAGACAAATACCCAAGAAATTTGTTGTAGTTTCTTTGGACATGTCCGATCGAAGAGAAAATGTAATATTGACTGTCTTTGTTGCATTCAACGATAGCCTATTTGTCACAAACCAATTAACGATATCAGTTTGGCATCTTTTGTGTTCCTCAATTACATCCACAAGGTTAACTGATTTGTTTATAAATGTGGTGTCATCAGCAAACTGAAAAAAAAGTGGGATATGCTGATATAGAACTCAGATCATTAATGTATAATGAGAATAGAATAGGTCCCAGTATAGATCCTTGAGGTACCACATACTTCAAATAAGTTTCATCAGATAGTTGGTAATTGAAAATAACTATTTGCTTCATTTGATTTAGGTAAGATTTGATTAGACGGCATCTACTCGAATGAAAATTATAAAAGTATAGTTTTCGCAAGAGAATATCGTGATCAACGCAGTCGAATACTTTACTAAGGTCCAAGAATGATGAGACAGTGTGCATACCTGACTCAAAACCATGGATAATTTTCTCAGTAAGGCCAATTACTGCACCAGTTGTAGACCTTCCCTTGCGAAAACCGTGCTGGGCATCACTCAGCAGATTATTGCCCTCGAGGTGTTCAGTTATTTGAATTAATAAAAAAATTTCAAATAATTTTGCTACAATTGGTAATATGCCTTTTTTAGGGAACTCGGAAATATACCATCGTTGATGCAATAATTTATTAATTTTGTTAATGGTATGACAATAATATCGACTATACTCTTAAGGAGACCAGTTGTAATATTAAAAACATCTTTGGATTGAGAGTTTTTCAATTCAACTATTGTGTTCCTGACTTCTATAAATGTTGTTTCTCTGAACTTAAAATATTGCGAGCAGTTGATAGGAGCATTGAGTAAGAAACTTACAGTGTTTGTGTAGAATCAGGAAGATCATGAGCAAGGTCTTCGGCAATATTGGCAAAATAAGTGTTGAAAGAATTGGGATTGATGTTAGTATCACCCTTTATATCACAGGATGTTTTATTATTGATCAATGACCAAAGTGCTTCCGGACTATTTTTTGAATTTTTATTGAAGGTTTCATTAGCGCATATTTTTGCATTTTTAAGCGCAGAACGATATTGATTTTTATATTTTCGGTAATTATCTTTTAGGGCTGGGTTTTGATCGCTTGGTTCATCAATAATAGAGTTTCACGCATGTTATACAGATCATTGTTAAACCATTTCACTTGATTTTTCCTGGTTGACACCTTTTTGTTCCGAAAAGAAAACAAACTATATTCGTATAAAATATTTATAAAATATTTATAAAAGAATTAAATTTATTTTCAGATGGGATATTGCAATTATTAATGAAACTCCAATCTGTAGATTCGAGTAGGCTATAAAATATATTTATACCAACTTGTGTAATAGGTTTTGTTATTATATACGTTTGAGGATTTGATACGTTATACAATTTAGCGTTGACCTTAATGCCAATATGATCTGAAAGACCGGGATCACATGGGTTTTCCGTTATGTCGGAAGGATGCATGTTCGAAAAAACGTTATCTAAACAGTTGTTCATACGCGTATTAAAACCAACTGTACTTACCAAACCATAAGTTGCTAAAACATCACACAAAATAGAAGCTTGAGATTTGTTGAATTTGGTTCTCGTTTATCACGTGGTGAAACATTTTTTAATAGTAAGGTTTGTTTATAGAAAGGCACTTGGTTGGTTTCACAATTTTTACGATTTATTCCGACTAGTTTCGATTTTTACACCATTCCTAGATAATGATGTAAAAATCGAAACTAGTCGGAATAAATCGTAAAAATTGTGAAACCAACCAAGTGCCTTTCTATAAACAATCCTTACTAGAAGCTTGAGGATCACTGGTGTTAAATTTGACGTTAAAATCTCCACCAAGGATTATTGTTCGATGGTAGTCAACATCATCTAACATTTTACACAAGACTGATAAAAATATATTAAAATCACCCTCAGGCGATCTATACATACAAATGACAGTAATAATATAAGATGGTAAAAATGATGTAGCTATCTCACAGTGTTTCTCTAAAGATAAGCTGTTAAGATTTATTAATGTTTTGGAACAGATATTATTTTGAGATAGTTGCATCACTCCTCCGTGCTGAAACTTACATCTAGCATAACTAGATACTACCGAGAATTTTTCTACTTGGAGACTACGAATTTCAAACTCTTTAAGCCAATGTTCACTTGTACATAACACACTTATGTTGTCATTGACTGCAAGAAATGCCTCTAGTTCATTAATTTTAGATTTTATACTCTGGATGTTAAAAAAATAAAAATTTATATCAGTGAGTTTTTTTTACAGAATTCGTTATTTATTGTATGGTTGCCGGCTGGTTCTCCTAAAAATATATCTATCTAATATTATTCCATGGTGCTTGTAATCTGCTCCGATTTTAAATGCAGGGTATGCGGTTTTAAGTTGAAGTTTTTCGCATGCGAAATTAGACGTATTGATAATTTGTTTAATATGAATTCTCATATCCTCTTCTGTAACGTTATTTTTACGCGTTTTACAAATATCCAGGTCTTCTTCGGCTCGGCCACTAGATTGAATTTAATTGTTCCGCCGGTACCGACAATGATTGATATTTTGGTAGAATTACGTTTCTTTTTGTGAGACACAGTAGTGAATTCGGGATCCGTTTCGCTTGCTTCTCGTTTATTCGGATCCTTATTTCTTACTACTGTATTAACTGTAATTTCCTTAGATGGAGAGATAGAGTTGTGATTTTTATTTAACGGAGACGCAGATTAGTTGACACTCGCTCGATTTTTGTGTTGATCGCAGCGTCCTTGTGGCTCGGAGCATTGTTTACATTTTTTGTTTCGGACATTGCTATGGGTCGAGAATTTCGGTTCTGCACACAAAGTCGAGCATTTTCATCTTCCAATGCCTTGATTTTTTTCTTGCAATAGCTTGTTGGTGAGTTTGAGCTCCTGTACTCGCTCCTTCATTGAAATATAGGCTTCCCTTTGAAAATTGAATTCCATATTTTCATTCGGACACGGACTGACACCGCCGTTCGTTATTGGCAGCTTGCAGCACATTTTTACTCTTTTAGCGCAACCAGAGTGGTAATAAGACTTGCAAGTAGCACATTGAATACCGGACCTAGCTATATAACCACAGGCATATGACTTTACATTAATAGCACTATGTTTCTCACTATTTTTATTGTTAATATTAGCACACGCTGTTTCACGTCCGACCTGACGATCGGCCATCTTAAAACTCGGGATGTAACCCGAAAACTCTAAATTACATAATACGTAATCGTCAAGACACTTTGCGGCAAGTTCGAGATGCCTTTGTTGCAGCAACAGGACGTGTGGTTTCTAGGCAAACAATTAATCTTTCTTGCCATGGGATGCGTTCCGTCCGTATTAAGTGCTACCGACGACACTGCTGCACAAAGCTCGTTGCTTGGAATGGTGTCAAGCCAGATTCAACTGGGATGTAGAGTGGAACTTCATTTGCTTTAGTGTCCAGATTCTGCTTAGGCGCCCATGATGGACGCAGTCATCTATGGGATAGCATGGGAACAATACTTCAGTGATTGCCACCGCCACCAAGGACTTTCCACAAAAAGACATGGACCATTTAATTCGGTCCATGCCTCGCCGAGTTAGAGAGTGTTACAACAACTGCGGCGGGTTAACACATTATTGAATTTTTTTCAGTATTTTTTGTTCAACCCGCACCAAAATATAATAGTTTATTCTAACAAGAAAACTGAATATAAATTTAATACGAAAACATTTAAAACATTTTTGTTTCTGGGTGTTGCATTACTTTCGAGCCAATATACAATATTATATACATCCTTTGTAAGACCTTAAATTGAATATGCTCTTGTATTTGGTCCCCGACATACAATAATAAGAATTAACATATATATATATATATATATATATATATATATATTATATATATATATATATATATATATATATATATATATAACATATTTGGAACAAATTTTTAATGTCAATTTCTCTTAAAAGTGGTATTAGTAGTATTTAATATATTAGCAGCACTATGCGTTCTTATCTAAATTACCATCCTAGGCGAATACATGTAGATATGCGTATAGTTTTTAAACCTAATAAATTGTAGTGAACTTCTTGGATGAATTTCAACATTTCAATTTCAAGACAAGAAGCGGTTTAACATTTAAGGAATATTTCTATAAATATAATTCTGATAGAAATAGTACTTTTGGTAGAATGGTTAGGTTATGCAATCTGTCGTGTGTCTCTTAATTATATTGACGAATCTTTATATGATGTTTGTATTTAATGCTACTTTGATTTAATGAATAGAATTTTGTTTGATTGTTAATTATTATTCTATGAATTCTGTAATATAATCTTATTTCGTAATTTAGTGTTATTATTTCCTTAATATATAGTGTAATATTTATTTGGTTTTTTTATCGTATATGTTTATAAAACCTTTCTTCACACTTTTGAATTGAAATTAATACAATTTATAAAGAAAGGAGACTCGTATTTTATTTAATAATCGTTACTATTATTTGAAGGGATCTAAAGACATATAATAATATATGTTTTAGCCTGAAGAGTAGTTGATGCAGCGATAATATCAATGTTAGTGACTGGTGGAAAAGTTGTTCTGCCTGAATACATTCTTAATTGCTATCAAAACTCCACCAAATTTGGAACATTATTTGTCTTAACGACAAACGTTGAGAGAGTCGGGAAAGAGTTCACTATTAAGTACCTCTCCAATTTCTAAATTATTATAGAAAAATAAAATTTTTGATTTTAGGTCTCCAACATTCTAATGATAAACTGAAGTAAGCAGGGAAGTTTTTGCTTTCGACATTAGGTTTATCAGTTTTTAGCACCTCAAAAAAAAATTATAGATAAATTTTGTTCACCTTCGACAATTCGTTGAGCCATATACGTTTGTTGGTGCGGTGTACCATCAGACTGGATATTGGTATTACCCATACGACTACTCTCAACGAATGTCCGACAAAACAACTTTCAAAGGGCGAGATTTATTTGATTTTTTACACAATCTAAATAATTTGGACCGATCAACAGTTTTATCAAAAGAATTCGGAATTTTTTTCACAGCAATTTTGTCATATGAAGTTTTCTTGTTCCTATGATACTCTTAGGTATGTAATGGAGTCTTTTGTTTAAACTATTTAGTCTTTAACCCTAATCCGTGCTCTTTATATTCGCATCCGCCACCTAGTGCCTATTCTACTAATGTAGTTTTGCCTTTAGGTGTGACGATGTTTGTTATATCATCCACTTATCCGACTAGATCAACGCGTTTTGGTAGTTTCATGCCAGACTTAATTATATAGTATGCTTTATAGAAAGGGACTCAGGACTGAGAACTGGGTTACCCCACATCTTATTGGTATGGGTTGCTTGGTGCCGACAATCAGTTCTCTGTCTGATAGATAGTTATTTACAATTTTTTGTTGATATGGCTCGAAATTCTTCTTTTTAACCTAAAATCATCCATGATTTTATCCCTTCCTTTTTTTATTACTTATCGCAATAAGCAAGTCTTCCTTATTGTCTCCCCACAAAGGAACTTGGCATTGAGGTAGCCGCAATAATGACATTCTTCTTTGTAGTCTTCGTGCAGTTGTCAAATTCGTTACAAGGTTTTTCTTAATAATAATAATAATAATAGTGTAAGTAACTTCCCATTTTCCATTAATATAGTCAGTTTGATCTCGAAGTCGCGACGACCCCCACGTGACAGTAGCTTTAATGGCGGACATTTTAGAAGAAAAATATTACATACTGGCATTAAAAATTCATTTTAAACACCTTCTATCAAGTAAATATTAATGCATGCCGGGGACAAATACAAGATGCATATTCAACTTGAGGTCTTACTACGGATGTCTTCTATGTTATTTCTACCATATTTAAATATAGGTTGAATGCAACTAGTTTAAGAAAAGAGAAATTCACTTTTTGCAGATATTAAAAATTTGGTTTAAAGGTGAACATAGTGAAAACAACGTTTTATAAAAAAAAAATGGAATTCCGTCAGGTCCAGGATTGAGGGAATCTGGTAAAGAATTTATTGCTTCACTATTAATTTTAAACTTACATCAATTAACTGGATCATAATCAGAAAATTTCGGAATGGCATTATTTGATTGAATATCATCAATAATATAAACGCTTCAAAAATGTTTAGCAAATAGGTTAATACAGCTTTCCCCAGAATTGCAAAATATATCTTTAAAGTACATGGACTTAGGAAAGCCCACTGTTTTCCTCGAATCATTTAGGTAATTCCAAAATGAATTTGTGTTGGTGCAAATGTAATTTTGTATTTTAGCTGTATAATATGAATATAGTTCTTTACTTAGAGTTTTACACTGAGATCGAATATTTAAATTATTTTTAATCTGACTAATTACCACAATATTTGTATTGGATATGAGGTTTCTTTTTTAATTTAATTAATTTTATTAGAAGAGAATTGTACCATTTTGGATACGACTGTGACTTCATAATTTTAATTGGTGCAAACTTTTCTATCGCATACATATATGATAGAATTTATCCACAATAACATTTTATCACTATGTTCAAGATATGTCTGCTATGATATTTTGTATATAAATGCATTAATACTAGTATAAAGTTAGAATCAATATCACTATAATCTGAAGAATCGTGGTTATCGCTTGTATTAAAATCATTAACTTGTAAATTATGACACTCAAATGATTCCGCTAAAATTTGAACGTATATAAAATTATTACTAGACGATAATATGGTCTTATTAAGTATTTAACAGTAATTATCTCTTTTATGCAGATGACATCAAGCTTTATTGTAAAATAACTACTGCTAGTTATGTTTTTCAAGCATTTACATCAGTCAAAGCTGCATTGGCCCTCTGTGCTACAAAGTCTAATATTAAGTAATTTCTTAATGATATAGTCGTTTAAATTTGAAATTTACAGGTTAACTTGTTTACTTTGTCAAAACGTATACATCGGTCAGTCTGGTCTAATTTTTATAATTAAATCCGATATCATAACTTTTAAAATCTGTATCAATATTTTCCAGTAAATCAACTATATAATGTTATGAGCAGATCACTAATAATAATACGTACATTTTATTTTAGAATGTAATTTTAAATTATTATATATATTATTAATAAAATTCACAATATTTGTTACGTGATCGTGGAAGCGCAAGAGAAATATTTCGGGCAAATTATTAATAACCTGACCTTATTGATCTGTATTCATGGCGTGTGATACCTTTCATGGGAACATACAATATATGCGGGTTGAAATTTATTTAGCAGCTTTTTCAATTTATCCGGGCAATTTATCAAATGTTTTTTGCTGAAACTGACAGCAATTCAGCTCTGTTATATATAGAGGTCCTCCCACCATCCAAGAAACTAAATTGTATACGACAATGAAGAGACTGCGTGGCATCAATAAATAATGCGGCAACGAATGGACGAAGTGATTTCTATTATTGCTATTTCCATTAGCCACAACCGCGTGATTGTTAAGCAATTGTGTTCAGGGAATTCTTTTAAAAGTGATTATAATGTTACTGAGGAAATATAAATTAAAGTACTATGGTATAGACAGAATATAAGAAAAATCTCAAATAAAAAAAAAAACTTGAGTGAGTAATTAAAAATGTTTTAATTACAATTCATTCAAGATGTACCAACAAGTAAACGTATCTACTATATAAAGTATTTACTTCTAGAGTTATTAGCAAAATATTAATCATACCGGTTTAGAAAATGTCGGTTATTTACGAAGTTTAAATAAGTAATCTGTAAGTGATTCGAATTTCATTCTACAAACCGAAATTTATACAGCTGCTAAAAATACTAACTATAATAAACAAGTTCTGTTTTGCAATCATGTAATAGAATGTTACTTTACACAACCCGACTTTTATTTTAACAAATATTAGTTGTTAAATTTAAATTTTCGATTTAGAATTGCCAAAGATAAATTATGAATAAATTTGTACATACAAATCTAACAAATCAAAATAAATTCTTATTAGTTGAATAAGAAAATCACAGTTCTCTTACATTGTCTCTGAAGAAATAAAGTGAGATATATTTAAGTAAGTACTTAACTAATATAATTAATACAATATTAATGATTAATAAATTAATTTTACATATTACGCATATAAAAGTACCTGTAAAATTGGACATATTTATTTTGAAATATGAACTCCCTTAATCTGATTCCGTATAAATTCAAGTACTCCCTTTCATCGTATCTTCAGCACGAACACTTTTATTGCCACGCTTATAAGCATTTACCGGGATTGATAAGAGCCGTCTCCCACATATTTATCACCACCTACAATCTCGAATTCCACTTTATATTTTCGTATAAAAGAGATAGAGCATATTCTCTGCATGGCTTTACCTCCTTACATATGTTAAACTTTAACACCCATTCGCAATAAAACAGAAAGTGAAGGTTCTGCGTTTATTTATAATCGACACAGTTTAATTTTACGCATGAATTGCAATATTAAATCTATCATTTCTAATTTGCTTATAATAATTTAAACAATTAAGAAAATAGAATTTTATAAAATATACACTTATAATATTTTTTTAAATATTTATCTATAATTTTTTTTTATAACTTCCTGCTTTAATAATTGCCTAAGAAATTCTAATCATAAATACGCTTTCAGCGTAATTTAGATAAGTTTTTTTCTAATTAGGCGGATGTAAATGTTGTCAGGTAGGTCGATAACGTCAACGCCACCAATTAGTCCTATTTAGAACCCACTTCATTATCAGGATTTGATACATTAATAATTAATTCCGGCATTGTTTTAAGGTCTAGAGCCGTTATATCACACATGGACTAGAAGTTACATATTAAAGGTGATAATGTACATTACCACAGAAAGTGACTATTTTCGTTTGACGTAAAATCCTCAATTAGCGTTAAAAAGGCGCGTGTTTGTATAATTACACCATGGATGCCAATAACACGTTTTATTCTTGGAACATTTGCCAAAAAGCTTACGTTCGTTTCGTTAACGTGACTGCACTACTGCAAATAAATGCTTGGTAATAAAATGCAGATTTTCAAATACTTTTCCAAGCTAAAAAAACCTCAAACTCATATTATAGTTCTTATTCACAACAGTCTTTATGTTAACTAGAACGTTTATATTTTAAAATTTGCACTTATTTATACATATTTGTTCCCTTGTTTACATTTCTTTAGAGACTGGTGCGACAGCAACGTAAATACCCTTATGTAGGTCGCTGTGATTTCTAGACCGGTAGTGTCAGATATTTTGTAATATCTCTAGAATTCTGACACAAAGTCGTTCTATTTCTATTTATTGCGCTATTTGACGTCTCGAAATAAATATCATATCACGTATTATTTCGTATTGTTTGGGCGACAACGTACGCCTGTACACATCATTCTATAATATAAATAATTAAGATTATTATTTCAGAGATGCAATCATTAAACCATTTTTATTAGTAAGATATAAAACAGGAAAAAGATTATAGTTTTTGTTTTAGCAATTACAGATTATTATGCCTAGGTAATGTGAAATAAGTCACAAAGCTGAATAGTAATATTGCTTTTACTTTCAGATAAATTATATTTATATTGACTGACAAAGGAAATAAGAAGCAACACTCGCAATATGTATTATTTTTTAATAAGATTAAGTGAAGATAATAATTACTAAAAAGAAACTACATGTGTATAACACAAGGAACAATACAAATTATGCTTTACCTGCGCACAAACTTGGTGTTTATTCTAAAAGTACCCTTTAGACGATGCAGAAATTCGAATATAAAGGAATAAAGAATATTAAATTAATTTAAAAAGTGTTATTTAAGTATTTGTGTAAAATTGAACCATATTGTCTGAAAGACTATTTTAATTACCAATTTACATCATATATTTAGAATGCAGAAATTGTTTCATTTTAGACGTTTTTCATCTTTTGTACATCTGTATAATATTTTGAAAATAAATTTATATTATTATTATTATTATTTACTATGGATTTACATGAGACATCTCATTATGTGTAGGAATGTCAGAAATTTCAGCAATTCACGAATTTACCGACTTCATAGTTGGATGTCTCATTTTTAATTACCGGATTTATTGACCTTGGCAAAGAATTCGAATACGTAAATTATTTATATTTATATATTTAATTGTTACACCTTTTATACAAAGTATATACATTTATAAATCTAATTCTAAGATTAATTAACAAACGATAATATAAGTGTTAACATAAACTATTTAAATTCAATTAATGCAAATTAAAAAGCATTAAAAATACAGATCAAATTTAATTTTAAGAATTTCCAATAAATCAATATTAAGTAAACAACAAATAATACAATTTAAATTGATGTTTAGACTTAAATGTAATATGTGAAATGAATCGATTTTGAAACCGCTCTTTTTGTTCCTTCTAGACCTTATAATAAGGCTACCAAATAACCGACATATATTCAACATTAGATCTAACTAGACCAAAAGTATAGTCATTTTAGATTATCATAATTAAACCTATTACAGTTTTTAAACAAAAACCCCATTAATAACTTCCAGTTTATCTAACATAACATTATTAATTTTATAATTAAATATTAAAATTTTATGACATCTACTACAGGTTATGATTCTACACTTATCAATATTTAATCTTAAGTTATTCATACTACAAACCATGAGGAGATATTCTCTCTAAATCTGACTGGATTTCAAAGCAATTGGAAACTTTATCAACAATATGATATAGCTTCAAATCATCGGCAGGAATAAATATTTTGAGTGATTATAACAGTCAACAATATCATTAATCAATAATGATATACGACAGATGATTATTTGTCTCAAAAATTTGAAAACGATTTGACAAAAAATAATTTGTTCAGTAAATCTTAAAGCTTTCAGTTTTCGAATTAAGACAATATGTATAAATAGTATCTACTTGCCCATGATTGGTACATAAAATTACTAAAAAATTTTAAATTCTAACAAATTAGTTATTGTTGACTTCCTTCTGAAAAACCACGCTGTTGTATGTGAGAGTGTGGTTCCGAGTTTTTAGTTAATTTTTGGTGTTATTTCTAAGCAGAAATTTCCCATTTTCGAAAGTAACAAAATACGTGCTTGTGAATAGATTGTACTAATTAGATATTACAAGTCTACGTTAGTTGTATCTCAAAAACGAATTATCTGTTCGAGATGAAACTTCAAACTTAAGGTTTTGTCGTTAAAACCTGGAATTGAAAAGCTTTTGGTGAACATTCATAAACCGAAAGTGATTGTTTACTCGAGGCGTTTTTTGGTTTTTTGGTAATATTTTTCTAAATATGGCAAATTTTAAAATACGGTTCAAACAAAAGTTAAAGGAAATAAAAAAATGAACAAGTTTTGTTTGAACATGTTTTCCATAAAATTCTTAACTTTCGCGTAAAAAAATAAAAATTAAAAATTTTGATATTTTTTGCAAATTGCTAATAAACTATTAGAGTTACGTGAAACTTTTATTATAAATAATTGTGGAGAATTCAAAAGTGAACGAATCATAAATAATAGCCTTTTTACGTAAACCTCATAGTTTTCGAGTAAAATATAGGGAAAGTACTGTAATAATAATAGTAATAATAATTTATTGGTGTCAGAAACTACAAAAAAGTTTTACACAAGTCAAAAAATAAGCGCAAAAGCAATTAATATAAAGTAGAAGCAATTAATATATACAATTATTTAAAGTATAAAATAAATGGACATACATATAAACATGTTAAAATTCGTATATTGTAAAATTAATTACACAAAACATTTTACGTAAACACATTAAAATTGTTTGTATAAATAAAAATTACTTAGAGTTATTAACAAATAAGAAAATAATAAGATGCTTGCCATTATCTTATTATAGATACTTCCATAAAAAGATGAAACCATGAGTTAAACCGTAGTAACTGTACAGGTAGGATATGTTTAGTAAATATATATATATGTAAAATAGAATAAAACATTAAAAAAAAAAACAAAAAACAAACAAATCGGTTAGACTATCACGTTTAACAGTATATCACAAATAATATCACGCTTGAAGAAATTCCTCCCATGTGAAATGCGGTGTGTTACTCAAATAATCTTTCAGATATGATTTAAGTTGTTTGAATTGTAAACATCTAATAACAACTGGAAGTTTATTATAAAATTTTAAGCCCCAGTATCTAGGACCATCACGTGATTTACTCAACCGTGAATACTGAACATAGATATTATTCTTTTGTCGAGTATCATGTGTATGTACAGAAGCAGCACACAGGTAATCATCGATATGACGTTTGATGTAAAGAAGGCATTTATATATGTAAAGACAAGGGAATGTCATAATCTTCAAAACTTGAAAGTGTGGTCTACTTTCTTCCCGATATTGTAAACCGGCCATGATTCTAATTGCACGTCTCTGCAACCCAAAAATTCTGTGTCTCACAGTTGAATGACCCCAGGCAAGTATGCAGTACGTCATCAAACTATGGTATGTACCGAAGTACGGTGTTTTTAAAGCTGTAGGAGAGAGCGAGTGAGAAAGATTCCGTAGAAGAAAAATATTTGAACACAGTTTTTTAGCTAGCATATCACCATGCAAACTCCAAGTTAACGTGGAGTCTAATTTAATTCCTAAAAATTTAGCAGAAGTATCAAAGTTGTGTTCTTCTGTTCTTAATGTAAATAATGCACTAGTAGTTTTATTTTCATTTAAAATGAGTTTGTTACTGTTAAACCAATCGCACGAAATTTGTTTTGCATTAAGATTTTGATGAAACAGCTCTTCTATATTAGCATCTGCATTTAGTAAAGATGTGTCATCAGCATATAAAATTGTTTTATAGATATTCTGGTAACTTATGAATCCATTTATATATATCAAGAATAATAATGGGCCCATAATTGAACCCTGCGGAACACCATGCTTAATTTTAAGTGAAGATGAAAGTTCATTTTTTATTTTGACCACTTGATTTCTGTTTGATAAATATGAGCTAAGTAGTTTCCTACTCGGTTCATCAAAACCGTAATGAAATAATTTGTTAAGTAGTATCTTATGATTAACTCAGTCGAAAGCTTTCGTGAGATCTAATAAGCTAGATAAATAATGCTCACGATTTTCAAAGGCTTCTAAAATGTTATCTACCAAATCTAATACTGCATCTTCAGTAGATTTTCCTGCTGTAAAACCAAACTGATTACAATAAAGAATTTTTTGGTTTTCTAAACATTGATGAATTTGTATAAACATAATTTTTTCTAGGACTTTCGAGAATACTGGAAGCAATGAAATAGGTCTGTAATTTTTTGGATCATTTATATCACCCATTTTATATAAAGGTACTACCATAGCTATTTTCAAAAGTTCAGGAAAATTAGATGTCTGAATACAATAATTTATAATATTTGTTAATGGTAATATTATTACATCACTACAACTCTTTACTATGTGTACTGTTAGGCCATAAAAATCTTTACTTCTACTACTTTTTAATGAACTTACTGCATCTCTTACCTGAATGCAAGATACTGTCGTAAAAGCAAATATACCAAAAGGTCTTGTCTGCATTAATTGTATAGGATCGTAGGCCGGAGGAACTAAATTAACGAGATGGGATATCGATCTAATAAAAGAATCATTACAAGTGTTAGGTGAGATATCACATTTATCCTGGTTTTGTGCAGATTGGTTACTGTTACTGTTACTGTTTGCCACATAGCTTTATTTTTATTGTTAGAATTATTTATAAAGCTGCAATTTGCATTAATTTTTGCTTCTTTTATAGCTGCCCAATATTGCCTTTTATGCAAACGAAGTAATTCTAAATTTGAAGACGTTTTGTATTTATTATAAAATTCTTCAACAATTCAAGTGTGTCTCTCATGTAACGCAACTCATTAGTAAACCAATGTAATTTCTTGATGTTCGCTTTCTTGTTAACAATATTCTCCAAGGGAAATGCTAAATTATAATTTTCTAGAATAATGTTATGAAATGTGTTATATTTCTTATTACAGTCTACCTCACTATTTATTACTTCCCAATTAACTTCGGATAAAAAATGATAAAAGGCGAATTTACCTGTTTCAGTAATAGGTCTTATTACATATTTCATAAAATCATCTGCAGTGTTTGCATATACAGCACTTTCAATAGATATACCTCTATGATCAGAATGAATAGTATTAATACAAGTTAAAACAAATTTGCCCGCCGGAATATTAGTAAAAACATTATCGAGTGTATTTTCTTTTCTAGTTGGAAATGAGACAGTTGAATGCAATCCATAACTTTCAAACAAATCACAAACACAAGTTGCTTGAACATTATTATTGCCATTAAAATGTACATTAAAATCACCTCCTATTACCACCGTGAAATTTAAAACATCCAAACTATCTAAAACATTGGCAAGCACCTTAAGAAATACATTAAAATCACCAGAGGGAGACCGATACATTACCACATATATAATATTTAAATCAATTAGAGATACTGCCGCTATTTCACATTCCTTTTCGGTTGATAATTGATTTATATGAATCAAGTTAATATAATTTTTTTCTCGTTTTAGTAAGATTAAAACGCCACCGCGAATATAAGTTGTTCTAGAAAAGTGCGAAATTGTTAATAAATCGTTTATAGCATAAACATCACATTCAAAATTTTTAAGCCAATGCTCACTTACGCAAACGACATTGAAATCATTCGATTCTATCAACGCCGATAGTTCATTGATTTTGTTTTTAATACCTTGTATGTTAATGTAACAACATTTCATGTCTTCGACAGTATTCGAAATGTGTTTATCGTTTTGCGTCGGTCCCGGTTTTCTTCCTCCGAAAAAAAATAACGGCTAACCAAAATGCGCTCCGGCCAGTTAGACGGATCCATAAGTGTATTTTTATCACTAATAGGGGCCCCAATTTTAAATCCGTTGTAGTTTTGGTGCTCTATATATAATATAATATAAAGTTATCGTGTTTTAACATATTTGACACGTACTCTTTGACGATTTCCAGGGGCACCGTCTGTCGCACGCGGTTAATGTACACCCACCATTTCCCAGGCTCTGCACTTAACTTTGAGTCAACATCCTTATTTGTTCCCAAAATCGCATTCCTTCTTGTTTTTTTGGGTTTTCTACGGTTAACTGTGATGAAATTATCCTCTTCAGAGGTGTTTGACGGCGCTGAATCGGATTGATTTGTTGCATTGTTTACATTCTCTTTCGATACAAATTGACATTGAGGCGTCAATTTTATTGGTGTTGGTAGTACTGTGCTGACAGTGTCGACATTGGTGCTAACTTCATGATTATTATTATTTTTATTAGGCACTGGGACTTTAGAGGACGATTTAGATTACTAACCTCCTCTTGAAGTTTTGCATTTATTTCTTCAAGCCACTGAATTTTATCCTGCATCAGTTGATTGGATAATTTTAATTGTTTCACCAGCTCTTTCATGTTAATGTAGGCTTCCTCTTCGAAAACTAATTCCGGAATATCTTCCGTCGGCAGTGGACTCATCGATGACAACAAAGCAATACCACAGCACATTTTAACTCTTCGTACACAACTGGGATGGAAGAATGAATTACAAACGGTGCACTGGGATCCCGATCTTGCAATTGAACCGCAGGCACACAGTTTATTATTAATTGCAAGTTTACAATTAGGCTTTTTAGCTGATTTTGTATCCAGCTTAACAGTCGCGTCATTTCGGTCGGCGGCCATTTTTATATGATGGCCACATCACCATTTGTTTATTTGTGTTTACCCATCCGTGGTCTACCACCCTAAGTTTGTTTTACTTTTAAGTCGTCACTAAAGACCCAGTGAAGATTTGTGATATCGTTATATCCCAAATTATAAAGCCTGCTACGTGTAATTTATCTAAACAAACCTTTACACCACCAACTATGCAATCTGCCATCAAATGTAATTCACGAATTTACCGACTAAGGGTGCTAAATGGTTTCATTCCAAATGTATCTAGTTAGCTGAATCGGAATTAAAATTCTACCAGAAAGAAGAGAAACTTGGAAAAGGAGCCAGATGAGAAATAAGCAGCAAATAGACAATTATCGTACTGTATCAATTCTCAATAACTTTGCAAAATAATATGAATCAATTCTTGCTCGCAAATTATATAATCATTTTCAATTATATCTAACTACGCGGCAGCATGGTTTTGTAAATAAGAGATCTACTACATCGAATTTGTTAAATGTCACAGGGTACATTTTACAAAACTTGGATGATAGGAAGCAAGTTGACGTTATTTATACTGACTTTAAAAAAAACGTTCGATACTATAGATCAGGGAATTATTTTGAAAAAGTTGAATTCATTTGGAATACATTTTAATGTTATTCAGCTAATGCGGTCTTACCTTTACAAAAGATGTCAGTATATTGATTATAATGGATATAGATCATTCAACTTTTTTCCAACGAGTGGGGTACCCCAAGGGTCCAATCTTGGCCCTCTCATTTTCTTGACATTTATAAATGATATAGTAGATGACTTATCCTGCCGAGTGTTGTTATATGCGGATGACTTGAAATTATTCCACTCTGTTACCACCATTAAAGACTGTGAAATGTTGTAAAATGATCTTCAGAAACTTCAATTATGGTGCACAACTATTAACTAACATCTTAATATCAGTAAATGTAAATATGTAACCTTTAGAAGAAAACGATCAATAATTGGGCACGGGTACAAAATAAATGATATTAACTTAGAACGCTGTACTAACAAGAAAGACCTGGGAATTAATTTTAACATTTATTCCGCATATAAATTACGTTTGCGGTGCTAGTTTAAAGATGCTTGGGTTTATCATAAGAACATGTAAATCATTTATCAATACCGATTGTTTAAAACGGTTGTACTTTTCATTTGTCCGTAGTAAATTAGAATATGGTTGTGTTTTATGGAACACCTTTAGATGCAGAACCAGTCACTCTAACCTTTATTTCAACTCACTATGAACACCATGATGCGACTGTACAACTGCCTTGAAGTGAGCATTGATTTATTTAATATTACCCTATCTATATTTAAGTTGACCCTAAATTCACTCCTGTAATTATAAGTATATTTTAAGTTAGTTTTATTATTGTATTACCGTTAGTTATGCTAGTTAGTACACTTTAAATTAGTATTAAGTTTTCCTGTAATTGGATGTATTATCTGTTGGGAATAAAATAAATCGAAGCTACTACTAATGTATCTAAAACTTTAGGTATAGATGATTACAAAGAAACATCGCGATAATTAACTATATTTTTACAATCACCACTTTTAAAAATGTGATTAATGTAACTATTCTTCCAGGTAAAGCAAGAGTGATTAACCGATGACTGAAACAATATATAGATTGCCTTTGCAGGATTCACAGTCTTCGATCATGTAAAAAATTCTCATTAAAATCATTATGTGGAATAACATTACGATATGTCTGAGAGAAGAAATTACCAAATGTATTGACTATCTCGGTACCATTTGACAAAATATTACCATTGTATGTCATCGAAGAAGGTATAAAAGTTTAATTTTTCTTTGGATTAATAAATATCCAAATTTCTTTATAATTACACATAAAAATCATAAATGACTTTACCTTCGAATCAATGTAATTAACAGAAAAAGAAAGTTCATAACCATAATGGTGCAGGGAATGATCGCAGATAATATCATGATAGCAGATAATAAATGTAAAGAAATATGAGTCTTAATAAAATCCTCTACTATTGGGTATTGAGTTAATTTAAATCATATTCACATAAGAAAATGATTTGTGTTAACAACTACATTATTTCCTGTAGATGTACAAACTCCACCATTTCAGGTAATATTGGGTAAATTATAATCTCCAAAATCCAAAAATGATATGTACAACCAGAATGTAAAAGTTTAATGCTTTATGGATCAAAAATCCAGCGTGCCTCATATATTTATCTAACGGGGCATCAAAAGGGATGTAAATTCCACCTACAACTATTTTAGTACCTACTTTTAATAAAAATAAATAATTCTTCAATAAAACTGTCACATGTTAATATAATAGTTCATGAGATACAATAAAACTACTCGTATGAATCTCCCTAAGAATACCACCCCTGCGAGATTTCTGATTTCTCGCTTGTTAGGTTATTACGGTCTTGGCGAAACGAAATAAAAATTTTAAATTGCAGTTCATTACTAGTAAAATTATCGGTAAGCCGATGTTTCAGCTGTAATAATTACATCAAAATTACTTAAATTAACAGCATGCAGCATCATTAATTTTGGTGCCAATACATTCTCAGTTATTTGCTGATCTCACCTCGTTGATAATTTAAGTACTTCTATGTTTGCCTGATTAAAAACAATCTTCGGGTTAACAATAATATCTTAAATGGTTAAATTTTGTTCAACAGACGAGGTTTATTTCCAACAATTTCCAGTAGACTTGCAAAAAAATTCATTCTAACTGATCGGTGCTGCTGCTTCATACATCTGACGAGGTATATTCTGTCATATTCTATATCAGGGGTCTCCAAATTTTCCAGCCTTAGGGTCATATTGTTTACTTCAGTCAGTTCCAAGGGCCAAAACTATAATAACTATTATGTGTATTGATACGACCGTGACACTTGACAACACCTAGTGGCCAAAAGCGGAAATAGGTAGGTAATATCCTTCATCGCTTAAAGATGGCGCTAGCTGTAGTTTCGAAATCGCAATAACAATTAAACATTTGTGAATAACCTCATTGGTTCGAAAAGGTTCTGGAGTATTCATATACTTTGAGAACGCATTAATAATGCTAGCGGTGTGACCGCAACTCGGTTTACCTGGTGAAGGTGAAGGAAGCGGAACTGCATCTTTTGTGAAGTAAAGTAATGCGAAACCCCGTTAAATAGACCGATCCGATCAACTGTTTTGATTTAACTTGTAATTTTTTGTGTGATTTACTAGCATGGAAAAGAAGCGAAAAATATATAGTGAATGCAGAACATTCAAAGATCAATTCAACTTTCAATATTTCGTGATTGAGTCCAGTAATAAGGTGCTATGTTTTATTTGCAATGAAACCATAGCCGTTCTCAAAGAATATAACATTATCTGGATCGAGCTTGCCAAGGGTGATCAAATCATTGACCAGAGTACCCCCCTGGCTGGGACAGCCCTCCGTTGTTCTATCACTCATTTAGGCACCCAAGGTGACGAGCAACGGACAGCACAACGCTTGGAGGGGTATCCCTAATATTGGCCATGTTCGGCCACAGCTCCCCTAGCATGGACTCTCTAAGGGAGGCGAGAGCTGGGCAGGTGGTTAACACATGATCCACTGTCTCGTCCTCTTCTTCACATGCTCTACATATGACCCATAGTAAACAAGTGTTTCCTTAGCTGACAGTGACCCGTAAGGATACCTGTGATAAGACGCAGATTCCCCCGGGACAGTCGCAGATAGTATTCAGCTGTTTTCAGATAAAGTTAGCGCATTGCTTCCTTGGTGTCTCTAACCTGAGGTGTTGTCCCAACGTTGTTTTAGCGTCTTGAGAGTGTTCTGTTTGAGGATATCAGTGAGGCATTTCGGAGGCCCGTCCGGACGCGTCCGTGGTATCACTGAGAGCATTATTCAAAATATTCAGGAAGTTTTCGGATATAAAAATTTGAAGCTTTGAAGCGCGGATTGAAATTGTAGCAATCTTTGTTTACAAAAGATAATACTAAACAAGAGGCTGTAACTCGTGTCAGCTTTCGTGTGGCTCTTGAAATCCTAAAACTGGAAACCCATTCACGGATGGAAACATGATCAAAGAACGCGTAATTGCAGTAGTTGAAGAAATGTGCTTTATTTATTTAAAACTGTCAGTTTGTCAGCAAACGCCGTGGTTCGGAGGGTATAAAACATCATAGAAAATATATATTCACAACTGTCTGACAAAAATGAACATCTTGAAAGAGTTGTCGTTAATAAAATGAACCTACGATGGAAAAACTTTAAACGTATTACAATCGATGGAGGCAAAAACATGTGTGGTAAAAATAAATTGTGGTTGCATTTGTGACAAAGGCAGTAGAAAATTATGGTGGTTTTAAACCAGTCTTACATTGTATCGTTCATCAACAGTCCTTTTGGGGAAAATGTTTGGATATGTCTGAAGTTCTAAAACCAGTCATATGATTTGTAATTTTATCAGATCCATGAGGCTGAATCACTAACAATTCTGCGAGTTTATTAGACATATGAGAGAAAATGATTTACCATATAATATTGCCGTACGCTGGCTTAGTTGCGGTAAAATCCTGCAGCGCTTTTTAGAACACAAATCGACTTTTTTTTTGAATTATTGAATGAAAAGCATGGCCCTCTTACTGAGTTACAAAATAGCGAATGACTGTTAGCATTCCTAAACATATAAACGAACTAAACTTGAGATTGCAAGGAGAAAACCAGCTTCTTTCTCCCTGATCTATACACTAAAATCAAATGGTTCTGAAAGAAAATAATATTATTTCAATCACAATTACGTAAAAAATGTTTAACACATTTTAAAACTTGTGAAATATTAAGCTGCACTGCTGAGACTGAGATGAAATCTCCTATAATAATTGCATAATCGTAAAGAGATGCTTTCGCAAAAATTAGTTCGATAAATTCGGGAATGGCGATGAATGCAACAAATATATGTAGCAGGAAGGTGCTAAAAGAAACAGTAAAATGAAGAGCTTGTTTAAAGGGTTGTTGATTTTTGGGGGATTGACTTTTCCGCAACTTATAGAGAAATGCGTGTCAACAAGGGATCCTCCCCTCAAATTTTGGCAGCGTGTAGATGCTGAAATGAAGAGGGAACTCCAAATTAAAGACTGAAGAGGGATTTTCGAATTTACTTGAACTAAAAAAATTCATTTGGTTTGATTCATCTATTTTTTAATTTTTTATTCGACTAGTTGCCAAGTGAAACAAACCAAGTGAAATTTTTTCAACAACCCATTATTAACATAATGTTTCTCCAAGTGTAAAATGAGAAACAAATACAAGATTTATTTCAACTACCTAATAGACAGTTATTTAATACATGGATTTTGTGTTTTACTTCATTAATGTTATGTTTATACCTTATAAAAATTGAATACTATCAATTAATATCAATTAATTAAATATTTAACGTAAAATATCATTCGAATGAATGAAAATGATATGATTAAGAACAAAAAACAAAAATACATGATTATTGTTAAAATGTTGATAAAGGCGATCGTTAGTTTCGTTGTTTAAGGCAGACCACTGATGATTTAGGTTATTATATCTTTACGTATTTAGTTTTTTATAAGTCAAACTGTTTCCTAATGTACCTAAAATGAGCAGTACTACCTTCTTTAGATAGATAATGGGACTGATGCTTATATATTTTTAAATATCATTTTTTTATGTAAAAGTACTATTTAAAACATATTACAATATATTTTGTTATAATCACTATTAACGAATTATCATTATTTGTATTTGTCTTCTCCGGTGTCGTTTCTAAGCCCGGATGACATAGGAAAATAGGATATAACTTATCCATTAATTTATTTATATATTTATTTATTAAAACGGCAAACACCATTTTACAAAACAATAATAATACATAATTACTACATAAATACACTTAACAAGTACTAATATACTTACATGGTATTTAAAGGAAAAGTAAAGTTAAACTTCTATAATTGTAACGTAAATATAACATGTTTATTTAATGTCTATTAGAAGAAAGAATATCCGTTATAGATTTTTTAAAACTGTGCCTAGAACCAGAAAATAGATCAATGTTCGTACAAGTAATTGCATTAAATTTGCGCGAAATTTGGATCGAGATAACGGACTATTCATTCCGTAGTTAGTTTTATAATGACCAACTCGAAAGGTTTTTAAATGGCGTTGCAAGTTTGGCTGAATAGCATTAAAGTTTAAAATACATAAAAGATCATCACAATTTATAAAAGAATTACACAAAATAAAGAGAAAACATAAATCTGCTACATCTCTTCTAACATAAGGAGCTGGTATATTAAATAAACATCTAAGAGCTTGAGTTTCCATTAATTCGACAGTTGATTTATTAGCCATTAATTTCAAAAATTTATTCTGTACCCGTTCCAATTTATTAATATTAGTAACGTATTGAGGAGACCAAACTATAGATGCATATTCAAGTTGCGGTCTAATAAGTGACACATATAACATTTTATCTGTCTCTGCGGAAAATTTTTGTGAAAATCCACGTATAAAACCTAACATTTTTAATGATTTTGATGCTAACCCAGTAACATGGGAATTAAAAGATAATTTTTGGTCAAAATATACGCCCAAATCTTTTACAATTTTTACGTCTACTAATTTGTAACTCTCTATAAAATAATCATAATTGTGTAAGACTCGACTGCGGCCGAAAGTTACTTTTGTGCACTTACTTGTGTTTAAAAATAATTTGTTGACATTGCACCAATTACATAGACTTGTAATTTTTTCCTGCAGCCTGTCCCTGTCATTTATAGAGTTCACTTTAAGAAATAATTTCAGATCATCTGCAAATAGTAAACGACAGTACTTAAAATTTTGGCAATATCGTTGATAAATAAAATAAATAGTATGGGATCACAGTTGGACCCTTGCGGTACACCTGATGTCATATCCACAACTCTAGAAATATTTGAACCAATTTTGACACATTGGCTGCGCCCCGTGATGAAGCTCCTGAGCCAATTAATGACCATGGACCAAAACCCATTGATAATAATTTTGAAATAAGGACTTCGCAAAGTCTGTATATATTGCATCAATTTGTGATCCACTTTTAAAGGTCTCTAGAATATATGTTCCAAATAATACTAGATTTGTTGACGTGGATCTTCCTTCGCAGAACCCGTGTTGCTCCTTAGTGATGATGTGTTTGCATGCCCACTTAATCTGCCTAGCTACCAATGCATCCAACATTTTGGGGATGACGGATTGGATGCAAACACCCCTATAGTTTTTCATATCTTCTCTATTTCCGGCTTTGAACAACGGCGTTATGTAGCTCCTTTTCCACATTAATGGCACCACACCGGTTTTTAGAGAGGATTGAAATAAAATTGTAATTGGCGTACACAAAGAAAATATACAGTTTTTTTATAAGGTAAGCTGGCACACCATATGGACCAATTGCACAACTGTCTTTAAGATCAACAATGCTCTGAAACACAGCACAAAATGTATTTAAATCAATTTGATCGACACATCTGAAATTTGGAATATTAGAATCACTAACTGTAAATACTGATGCAAATAAATTCACACAATCACTGGCGTTGTCACAATTTTCTTCATTCAAGAATATATTGCTCGGATATCCAATTGTATCTCGTACTTCATTCACAAACGCCCAAAATCTTGAAGGATTTGAATGCAACTCTAATTGTTTATTATTCATATACGAGGTATGTAACGAATTATTAAGTTTAGAACATTCACTTCGTAAATAAGAAAACCGTTTGTAATCAGATTGTTTATTACTTATTTTGTATAATTGATGTGCCTTTTTCTTCTCGTGTATCAAACTTATAAGCGTAGAATTAAACCATTTTGGATACTTCATCGGCTTAATACATCGCGTTGGAACGTATTTATTAATTAGATCATGTAATAAATTATAGAATTTTTCACATGAATTTTCAACATTATCATCATAGAACAATTTCCAATTAACATTTACTAAAAAGTCATTGATTGCACTATAATTTCCTCGTTTAAAATCAAATTCGACAAAGCTAGTATCCATTTTCTCATATTCGTCACTTAATTTTAAGGTAATTTCATATGGTATATGGTGTAATGTTTCTCTACACCTTACTTCACTGGCAGTAGTTATTGAAATATCAGTATTGGAAAAGAATAAGTCTAAAAATATTCCACGGAATTAAATTAGTTTGACGAATGTTGAAAACATTCTCCAATAATGTCAGAGTAGTGACATAAATTATTACGATCAATAGTAAAATCTGGATGATTCGACCATTTAGCGTTTGGCAAGTTGTAGTCACCACAAATAATAACTTTTTTCGCATTATAAAGTTCCATTAACATATCAACCTTATTACAGTGTTCAGTATACTTCGATTCATTAGACGATGGCGGCATATATATGGCACCGAGAATAAATTTGTCACATATATTCACAAATAAACTCCATAAGTATTTATTGAAATTGAGTGTGAATTGATATTATGTTTACCCGCAATAAGTACTCCACCACCTCAAGTTTTAGGACTAGTTATTGTCGATTGATCCAGTCTATATATAGAGTAATTCTTAAATTGAAGTTCAGCATTTGAAACCGTTTCGTCTAACCATGTTTCTATTAGAATTATTATATTATAGAATGAACTGTTAATAAATTTCATAAGGTCATAGAGTTTTGTTTTTATATCACCCACATTCTCATAAAATATGTTTAGTTTTTTTGACTGTTTACTTCACGTTTAGAGTTACTTTTGCGAATTGTTGGCCGATTATTAATATATTTGATAAAAATATTATCTTCACCATCATTTTTACGACGTTGCAGTTCTTCAAATATTTTTTTATTATAGTTTCTTTGATTAATCGTCACATCTGATTTAATTTTGAGTTCTGGAAAATGTTGTTTTATAATATCTCGTTTCTTTAAAACTTGAAATACAAATTTTAATGGTCTATTAATATTGGATTTGCGACCTAATCTAATTGCGTTAAGTGGCTTAATGCAATCATTTATAACACAAGATCTTTTTAAACGATTAAATTGTTCCATATCATATTCTTTGCGTTGTACAAACGTATCTAACGTCGATTCGGGGATATTGAATACTATTATGTTATGGCTTGTATAATCACGTTCTTCCATTTCCAACATCGTATCTTCAATGTTATTATTAGAATTCAGCCTTGCAATTTCATCTTTTAGGTATTTATTTTCATTTTCAACCATTAATAGTCTATTATTTAAACTTGCCACATTCTCAATCAATTCACTCAAAGACGTTTGAAAATCCTGTTTGAATAAAGATAATTCAGATCTCAACAAGGACTGAATCATGACGATTGTAGGCATATTACATTTATTACAGAACTATCTCGATCCATCTATTTTCTTTTCTTCTCGGCGATAATTATTAATAACAGCGTCAGACAAATCTACGAATTCCCATGGAACCAATTTGAGCAACCGCTACTGCATTTAATTGCAGAAACAACACCCTTTGGTGGTATAATAACTTTACATATTTCGCATGATAAAGACATTATCAAGAATATAATTACTCAATTAAATTTCAATATATTTTATTCAGGATAGTAATTAGCAATTATTTAACAGGGACACTTTTCTTCACATTAACCCCGCCCTTGGTAGTGACTAACTATAATAACACACAAGACTAGGCGACGGAAGGAAAAACAAAAGAAAACAAAGGAGTACAGCCGAACACATTCACACCAAACGCGATATCAACATCCAGTAAAACATGCTCGCTGTATGAATGAACAAAAACTATCGAGTATCGATACCAGACGAAATAGAGAGGTTATTTTAGTAATTACTAATTTACGCGTGAACCCATTAATGGATTTAATTATAATTATAATTTTTACCTGCAGAATAATGTAAACAACACTCCAGCACAAAAACTGCTTAAACGGAATTCGTCGTTGCCTTTAATCACCAATAAACACCACAGCCGACACGACACGTGTATAGTAGTAATATTAATCAAAGGTGGCTACGGCCAATAGTTTCCTTTGAGTATATTGTCTAGGATTACAAGCGACTACTAAAATGATCAAAAACTAACATAAATAGCTGCTGAAATAAGTAGAAAACGGTGGGAAAAACGTAGACATTAAATCTTTCATAAGGGGAAGAATCTACAAATGATCAACGAAATAAGAAAAAAATAGCAAGAAGTAAAATAATCTAGAGATCTTAAGCAAAAATCAATAAAATCAAATAGAAAATAAATTATTGTTTGTAGTGAAGGAAAAATATGGATTGTAACTTGCAACGTTTTAAGCCTAACAATACAAAAAAAAACATGTACTAAGAGAAACATTTAAAATTTGCGAAGTAAAATAGCCTGGAAATGGAAAGTTGCAACATAAAGATACCACCCTCTACTATTTAAGCCATAGCTCCAATACAAAAAAGAATCAAAATGGTTACATATTAGCAACGAAAGATTTAGAAATGTCTTCATGCTGTAGGAACTTTTCCAGGTACAAATATTATTTTTGTTCAAAACCTGGTTGTTGATAGAATAACTATAAAATTTTAAAAAGGTTACAAAAAAGTATTCAAGTGTAGTTGATATTACAAAGTTGGACAACCTATCAAAATGTTTCTGTAGTTTGAAAATCTAGAGACACGAACAAATTCAAATATAAAAAAGGTGATATGGAATCAACATAAGATAAGGTGTATAAGAACATAGAAAACGTAAAAATTGATATGACTTATTTGCAATGTATAAATAGTTGAAGGAAATAATATACTAGAGCAGATATATCCTAACTAAATTTCATGAAGCTGAAATTTTTAGTGCACTTAAAAGGACTATAAGACAACTTAGTAAAGGAAGGTGTATTAGTTACGAACTTAAAAGATTGAATTGATCTAGATTTACATTATTTGTTTAGAGATAACCAAGATAGATATAGATAATTGCAGAAAAATTTTCTAACCTTCACTAAGTTGGAGGCATTAACAGAAGATTTTAGTTGCAACGAAAATATATGAAATTGACAAATATGTCATATATAAAATAAGTTCAAATAAGTCAGTAATGGCTGAAATATTGCATAAATTTCAAAAACAATATAGTTTATAAGGAGACCAACTGGTCACTTGGGCACTTTTTTCCTGCTTAAATATATATATATATATATATATATATATATATATATATATATATATATATATAAAGAAACAATAACAGCTATGAGACCACATATTTAGTTAAAAATAAAGCTTAATTAAATTACTATATTTGTATATTATAAATATTTTGGATAGTCAGAAAATTAAAAAAAAAATTATGTAAATGTATAAATATTAGAATAATTGTGATTTCACTTACTTAGATCCTCCAAATATGTATGAGTTTATAATGGACTCGTCCTGTATTGATTGCTCCGCATGATGAATTCACAGATAATTTGCACTCCAAAAAGTACACATCCATAAATAATCAGCGTGCGTGCGAATGTACGATGTGAAGGAGAATTTCTCCCCGGGGCGCTGCAGAAGTAATCTACTCGGAAGCTATTTGCTTTGAATATTAGAACCATATATCCGGAAATGTGTTACATTTACTAGCGAAAATACGGCATTTTTATGTAAAGCAGATATCGTTTGCATTGATCGGCTGGAAAGATGTTTACTTGGAATAAATTGGGCGTAGTTAATTTGGCCGCTCGCAATTCATTATTCAGCAGTATATCGAAAAGAAATGGATTATTTATAATACGATGAATAATGGTTTTAAGGGAATATATTCAGGAAAAAAGCAAATTATTTATGAATTAATATGTAATTAACAACATGTGAAATTGCTATGTAAAATTATATATCAATTCTCCGTTCAACAACACATGAAACCTCGGTCACATGAAATGTCGACACCGCAACCATACAGTTCGTAACAGAAGCACCCCTGCGGATTTGCAAATTATGTCGGCAGTTAAATCTGTCAAATTGACGTGGGTAAATTATAAAGGGAACGAAAAAAAGGAAATTTAGAAAATATGTTGTAGTAGTTGACATAGTAATTACAGATATGTATTAATCAACTTATACATATCTGTAATTAGAATTAAAAGTAAAGTAAATACTATACAGTCTGGAAACTTTAATTGGAATAAAATTCATAACTTCGATATAGACGATTTTTGCAAAAAAATCCCGAAACACGTTAAGTATGGTTTTTTCTTGCCCTTATTTCTATATATATGCTGTTTTTTTCTGTTCCCGGAAGTAGCTAGCCACCTCCGAACTTTTTTTTCAAATGTCGTTCGGTTTTGTCGCACAGATCTTATTCTTGAGATATCCCCATAAAAAAGTCAAGGGGGCTAAGATCCGGAGATCTCGCCGGTCATTTGATGTGACCTCTTCTTCCAATCCATTTATTGGGAAACACTTCGTCTAAATATCTACGAACGATCACAGCATAATCGGGTAGAGCTCCGTCCTGTCGATGCCATATTTGTTTGTTCATCAGGTAAATTCGGATCTAACGGATTTGGAAATAAAGTGGCTAACGCTGGCATGAGATCGTTTTGAAGAAACGTAAGATATGTTGCTCCATCAAGATTACCTTCTAAAATCGCCTATATCGAATATATTTTATTCCAGATAAAGTTTCCATATATAATAAATATAAAGAATAAAGAAGAATCATATAGAAAGATAAAAAAGCTAACAGTTAATGTAACTCTAAAAGGGCAAATGAACCACCAACTAATAACGGTCGCTACCATCATTTTCATCAAAGTAACTCTAGTAGAAACATTATAGAATATGATAAACCATTGACGTAGTTTAATTTAATAAGAATAATCTAATGAAACAGATTCATTAGAAAAATTTACGGTAGCAAAGAAACATTTTTATTAGGACGAATTTTATAGAACATTAAAAGTGATTTCCCTTGAAAGAAAGAATAATAAATAAGGGTTTATAAAATATTATTTTAGACAATCAATAGAGTTCCACATTAAACTATTTGGGAAATCGGCATACATGATCAAACAATTTTATTTAAAAAAAGTGTAGGTACGTACAAATCAATTACAGAATATATATTTTTAAAAATTAAACATATCAATATCATTTTCCGTAAATAAATGATCCAAGGAGATATTAAAAATAATATTACTTAATAATGAATGAAATTTACAATAGTTATTACTGAATTTATAGCATCAGTTAGTGTTGTCACAAGCTTCAATTAGAAGTATATACCATATATACCAAAATAAACCATTTGAAGGTTTTGTAATAATTGTTTCATTAAAAGGAAAGTCTAAGAAAATCTAATATGACTAAATGTAAACTCTTCGCAAAACTGAGGAACTACGTTTAACGAACACCTCCTCGGAGCTGCACAGATGGGTCTTCGATCATCGGGTGCCCAGAAGCCTCAGCCGACAACTTCAAATTCACCGGAACGTTCTTCAAAACAAAAACCGAAACCAAGTGAGATATCTGCCGACTTTGCTTTAAACTTGATAGTCATGGGTAAAATATCAAAATATTTACATCTTCAAATGCGAAAGCTAACCAGCAAAAGCCATGGTGTGTACATTTATCCATTATACGTCACAATATTGGGGGCTAAAATGGCAATCACCGTAACGCAGACAACCGTGGAAGTTTAGCTACAAACATTGCTGAATCACACTTTTCAGCGTCTAGAAGAGGTAGTTAAAAATGTAATTAAACCTACAGTAGCCTAAAAAAATTCGCCGAAGAAAACAAAACTGATACGCACGTATTTTTCACTTCGCTAGTTCCAGTACAACTTTGTGTCGTGGACTGTAATGATATTGAAGTTGACATTTCTAGAAATCCAAAACCGTCCTCTACGCTATTTTGTAGGTCTAATCGGATGCAATGTGTGAAGAAGAGCACTGAAAATAGTCGTTCCGTGCATTTTCGCATCGAAAATCAAATCAAATAACTCGTTTCTTCTCAAACTGTTCTTGATGGCCAAAATATAAAAGTTAAACAATAATTGTTTTTTTGTATGGTAGACTGTTAAGTAATACATGTTGTTACAGAAACTGCATCGTCTCAATGATGTTACATGTGTACTACAACATTGACAGCATCGATTTATTTGCGAGTAGACAAATCAATGAAAAGTCTTTATTTCGAAGTTTCGTCATTACACGCATGGATTAGATTCAGGAAGTGGTTTCTGCATGTAGCATATACATCGGGCCGTGTCGAGAAAAGTAAAAAATGACCATCTCGCTCGGTAGGGTAGAAAGAACAAGTCACAAGTGTAAAGCAGCTATCTAGAAACAATTTTCTCAACGTCTTGGTTTGTTAATTAATGTGCCAAATCTTGGATTTTTTACATGACTAAATGCGGAACTTGGATATCAATAAAAAAAACTACAGAGATACGCAAGGCTTTGTTACAAACGGGTGTGCCATCAATATTGAGAAATTCAAAAATTGTATTATCGGTGTTGCGAAGCGTAATGTTGAATTGTACTCGTGGTATCCCATACTTCGACGCTTCCAATTGGTCAGTTATCTGAGGCGCAGGATTCGTAGTTTTTGCAAAAAATTATCAAGAAAATATTCCCGCGTAAAAACAAAGACAGTTAGTTGTGTTCAACCATCACTTCAGTCGACCCAATTATTTATACCAAGCAACCTCCAAAACCAGATTATGGTAACCATTAGAGCGATGACAAAGGGGAAGAAGATGACGCCGAATACGATTGCGATTTTAAAAGTTACACCATTTCTATATGTTTTCGGAGTCTGTAAAATATATTTTACACCATTTTCCTTTATTTCGAGTATATCATATCAAACACCTTAATGTATTAGTTTTGGAAAATCAATATGGACATTTACTATCTACGTATATGTTTACAAAAATTTGATTCGCCATTTTGAATTTTGAATTTTTGACATCAACTTCGTAATCAGCCACCTCAAAAAACATATAAGAAATAATTTGAAGAATATATTCTTACCCATGTTCATATTTTGACCAGTTTATTTTATGCTTAGGCCCACTGAAAGACGTTTCGACTGATTTTGTTAGTCCACTTCAAATTGCTAAGGATGTTAAGAAACATATTACCTTGATTTTAATATTATTTAATACTCAGATAAAAAGGCGACAGAATTTTGTGACTTTATGGCAACATATGGGTTAATTAGTTCAGTAAATTTTAAAGCTCGTTTAAATAATCGCCTAGATAATGATTTTACTAACATATGCCCCAGAGAGTTATCGGTTCGCGCATGCGACTCTGGTCTTTCAGACCACATAGGCATGTAAATGTTGAAGTTAACACAACTTACCCAAGTCGTGATAAACTTATTATAAGACCGTTGGTACAAAAAGATATAAACCAATTTTATATATTGCTTCAATCTATTGACTGGAGCTTTATTGATAATAATCCTTACATATTTGAAGAGACATTTGACATTTTCTGATATTCTTCACCATTATTTCTTAAACACTAGGTAAAATGATTTAACAGCAACCTTCGTCAAATGCGCGAAACATTCAATCTGATTAAACGGATTTGCCATTAAAATTCACTCCTTAAAAACAACTACTACGCATACTTAAAACTATATCAAAACGCATTGGAACATGCAAAAATTGCTGCCAATGATTCATATATAAAAAACGACTTCCTTTAACCACCATTTCTCTAGCGCCTCACATATTCTTGAAAAGATTTACCTTATCCTAATAATAATCCAATTAGAACTATGACTAAACTGAATTCTATCTTCAAAATGCAACCAACTAGTTGCAGCGAGGTGCAGGATATTATTAATAAGTCAATAATCTCTTAAAAAAGCTCAGGTTATACCATTGCATAACAGTATTTCTCATATATATACTATGTATATAGGGAAAGTAAAAAAGGAGATAAAACAGAATTAAACAATTACAGACCCACTTCAATATTACCAACTTAATCCAAAATTTTCGAAAAGGTTGTTTTCAAACTAATTTTTTGTTTACTTGTAACAAAAAAACTTATTGACTGTTCAGCAGTTCAGGATTGTCTAAGGCGGTTGCGGTCTGTTTTGGTCCAAGATATTTTGAAGGTTTTTAAGCGAATGTTACCTATCATACAGCATTACTACTTGGAGTCACTCAGCCATACTACATAGGCTGTTTAGTCTGCAAAGAAAGGAATTAAGATTAATATCTAGTCTAGGTTATCGTAGCAATTGTGAAGATGCTTAAATGACATAACAGACTTTGTCTAAAATATCCCACAAAAGGGTCAAAATAGAACATATTTGCTTAAAAATAATTAAAAAGAACTTCAGAAATGGTGAAAGTGTGCCACCTGTCTACGGAAGAATATGGGTTTGAGTGGAATGACATTGGTAAACAGTGAACTCCGCCCGTGACTCCTGTGTCCTAAATTATTTGTTTATTTTCTATTGAATGTATGTACATCATATATTTTTTGTAAGCAGGAGAAGCAAAGATAATAATAAATAATAAAGAATACTTGATGGATGGTTGTTGTGGGAACATTGAATAAAACTATTGGCTTCGTCTATACAAGCAAAGGCCATCGGGGAAACTTTCTTAAATAAGGAACTAAAACCTGCAGACTTTTCACCGGAGACCACCGCTTTCGGAGAAACGAGTAGGGTATCCAGACTTCGTTGGTTTCAAGAAGGCTATAATTCCGGTCACCCAACACTTCATAAAAGTCAGTGCAGTGATATATTACTTTTATATGTGTCAAACATAATAAAACATAGTGTCAAGTCCAAACTCCTTTTTGGGACCAAAAAGGCCATATTTGGCAAATTATTTGATAAATAGTCATCAAGAAAGCCTTCGTGGAGCAGAACTTTGGTTAGATGAATAGATGGTATAATATTGGAATACTATTGTTAGGATGTTGGTGTACAGATACGCAGGCAACTGACGGCACAAACTGTTCCCGAAGAACTTGGATGGAATGAAGTGTCTCCAAATATATGCAGGGTTTCGAAAACCTACGGCAATAAATCCATAATCTATATACTCATGTATATCGCTATTGTCAGTAACTCATCGTTTCTATTAGGATACTTCTGTTTCTTCTCACCACCAATAATAATAATAATAATAATATAATATTTATTTCCTTGAAAATACATAAACTTAAATAGTAGGATTATGCATGTTACAAAAGAAAAACCGTCAATACAATGATTCAATGAAATAACATAATTTATTAAGTATTAAACAAAATATGCTTCAAGCGTATACAAATTTTCCGAGTTCGCTTTTGTAACTTAATAAAGAGTTACTGTTTTTGATTCATTGTGGTAAATTACACCCATTTCAAATGCTGCAGTGTTGTGTGATGGTGATTGAAAATAGTTTCTGTTCCTGGTTTGGTAGACATGGTTATTTATGTTAAATAAGTGTTTCAAATAAGGCTATTTCGCAGACATATGTCGAGGCAAGTGATAAAATGCCATTTACCCTAGCTTGTCTACACGAATCTCTCTGTTTAAGACCACATATTGCTATAACAACCCGTTTTTGTATCATAAAAAAACGTGTGCGTAATGACTTTTTACAACAGCCCCAATGTATGATACCATAACGCATAATTGCATGAAAGTATGCGTAATAAGTCATCATAGCAATAGGCAATGAGCACTTCTTTCTTAAGTACGTAAGTTGCTTAGCTTTGTTGCCAATGATTCAATATGTTGTTCCCAACTAACCTTTGAATCAATATTAAGACCGAGAATTCTCATCGCTTTGTTTACTACTATCGTATCACTATAAAAATTTAATTCGTCTGGCATTAATATGTTTGATCTTATATAATTAAATCTTATAATGTGAAGTGTTATATATTTTATTTTCGTTTCATCATATTATAACTATTGTTTATTATATTTGTTAATTCAATTATCTCATTCTTTGTAACCGGTGGTAAGTAAAATGAATTTAGGTTCCATTTAGCGTTTGATTAATAAAATCAGAGTCTATACATTTCTGATTAAAATTACAGCATAATTTGGGATGTACACGAAATGAGAATTAAATTGAGCAGCAGCTTGATTATCTGAAAGTTTAGAGTTGTTATGTTTAATTATTTCCGGTAACTTTCTCTGTATGTTTTGGTTTGATTTAATAATTTTCTAAATATGTTTTGACTTATTGCCTGCCTTAACCACATGTATGTCGTAGACAGATTGACTTGACATTTTCAATTTGCTAAGAAAATCTGCTTTTAGTTGCTTGCGGAATTCTTTAAATATTGGATACTTCATGGCCATCTCTAATATATACGTTGTATATTGTGGTTTTATTGCTCTGCTCACGGGAAATGTAATAATCTGTGCACTGGGAAAGATGGTAATCATGACAGATTGTTGCTGTTATATGCTCATTATAATTAGTGAACATATTGTCAATATAAGTCTTGGTATTGTTATAATGTGTACGAGTTGGTTTACTTATTGTTGGATATAAATTGTAGCACAACATAATGTATAATAGTTGCATTTTAAAAGGAGATTCTGCATTTAAGTTTATATTAAAGTCACCGCCTATAGCAATATTATGATTATTTACATCTAGTGAGTGGAGAATTTTAGATAATACATTAAAAAACTGCATTGTAGCACTAGGAGGTCTGTACACAGATATGATAATATGATTATTATTTACAGAGTTATTCACGCTATACGGCACGGAATATTGTGGCCAAAATACGTGACTTTCAAAAAGTTTCACTTTGGGGATATATAGGGGTCTAATAGGGCTACTTTTTAAAATTACTTTCATAATATACAGGGTGTCCCAAAAACCCTAAAAGTATCAAAGTTGTGTTTTTTTTAATGAAACACCCTGTATTTTATTGCATTTTTGGATCCTTGGATCAAAATAAGTTTGTGTTTTAATAAGGGTCTTATTACCTAAACCTTAAGGTTTTTGAAATAATTTGAATTTTGTAAATATTTAACCTAATTTTCATGTTTCAAATACATCATAAGATGAATAACTTAATTATTTTTTAGGTATTTGAAACATGAAAATTAGGTTGAATTTTTACAAAATTCAAATTATTTCAAAAACCTTAAGGTTTATGTAATAAAAACCTTATTAAAACACACACTTATTTTTATTGAATGATCCAAAAATGCAATAAAATACAGGGTGTTTCATTAAAAAAAACACAACTTTGATACTTTTATGATTTTTGGGACACCCAAAGCAATTTTAAAAAGTAGCCCTAATAGACCCCCATATATCCCCAAAGTGAAACTTTTTGAAAGTCACGTATTTTGGCCACAATATTCCGTGCCGTATAGCGTGAATAACCCTGTATATTTATACCTTTCCGTTTAATTGTTTTCAGACCTGAACGAATGTATATCGCCACTCCTCCGTGTTTTTTTTTTTAATTTTTCTACAGTATTTAGAACCTAAATAATAGTTTCACTTCAGATATATGATTTTCAACTAAACAATATTTGAATTTTTATTGTTAGATGATTCAATCACCTCTGCACCATCATCAACATTCGCCAGATTTTCCAATGAGAACGTGATTCTCTGAGGCATCTTATCGCCTTGTTTTTTCGCTAATAAGTTACGGGCGATTTGGCTGCATTGGAAACACCTTAGAATTCCTCCATCACGACCTATATATCCATGCTCGACTTAGATCAGATTTTTGAATAAAAACTGTTATTGGCTTTAGAATTACTTTTATCGAACTTTTATATAAATTTCGCCGATTATAATTATTGAATTTTCTAATAACAACACGTTTGGTCCATTTATTAGCTTTGAATAAAAAGTACAAATTATTATTAATTAGAGGCCACAGATGCTATTTGAAATACCGATATTATTCTTAACTCCTTAATATCATTTACAGTGCATAATTATTTAAATAATAAATAATAATAAACTTTATTTGCCACAGAATATATACAAAAACACAGATTGGAGATGTTAAATGAAAAACAGTTGCAACAAATTAAGAAAAACATTTATTCACTGTGTATTTTTTTTTTCAATTAAAAAGTCAAGCAAATTTTTCTTAAATATTCTTAATGTATTAGCTGATTTTATGCAGTTTGACCGATGGTGAAATAGGGTTTCAAGTACATTAGGTGATGTTTTCGTAGCATTCAGCTTAGATTGACTTATATAAATGTTGTCGTTATTTCTTTCTGGTGTTGTAATTATGAATTTGTCCAGTTAAAACAAAATCTGAATAGTTTTTAAAGATATAATGACAAAGGTTATATAAAATCAAGCATGGTAACGTGACTATGCCTAACCTTTTAAAATATGATCCGCACGAGTCTCTGCAACTAACAGATTTTCATGGGGAAGACATACAGCAAAAGCATAGTTCATATCTTAGTCTTGATTCTATGGTAGCGTAATAGAAATATTTTAGTTGGTTTAGAGTTAAGTATGGTTTGATGACAAGAACATTATAACAATATTTACAAAATTTGACGTTAGCTGACTACAATATGTTATCCAATCAAGTTTGTTATCAAAGCGTACTTCTAAAAATGTTGTGCTTTGTTTAGGTGATATTTGATATGTATTTAAATGAATGTTCTCTTTTTTTAAACTGCTTGTTATGTAATCTAATATAAACTTTTTTAGATAAATTAATCGAAAGTTTGTTATACAAAAACCAATAGGGTAATTCATTTAACGCAAAATTACAAGAGTTTTCTAATTCAGAATTTACTTTATAGCTGAATATGGCTGTAGTATCGTCAGCATACATGAATATTGGTATGAAATTTACTCAAATCTCTTGATTTTTTTCCTGAGTCTGGTTTAGTAGATATTAATGATGGTCCTGCATTTAAGTTAGGTACAGTTTTCTTGATAATTGTAGATTTTTGCGGATAGGTAGATGCATGTGCAGTAATATGTGAATATGATTGTATAGTGTCTTTGTTATTGTATTTTTTAAGGTTATACTTAAGTGAACTTATTTGTTTGTCCTTTTCTTGTATTACTGTTTATGTAATAAACAAAAGTTTTCTTAGCTCAGTAAGTTCCTCTCGAAGTTTTAACACCAATTGGAATGTAGCCCGTTGCACAAACTTATCCTCTGTTTTGAAGTAGTCTTCATGATATCCTTCCAAATAGATGTTGCACTTGTAGATGAATTAAATAGAATAATTTCTGAACAACTAACGGCTTTTAAACAAGAAATTATTAACATAAAACAAGAAATAATTAATTCCCTAATGTCACGTTTTTGTGAAATTGAAAACAGACTTTTAAAATTGGAACAAGAACGTTGTAATGTTACTGGGATAGCTGACTCCAATGATATTATAATTGAAATGGAAGACAGGCAAATTAGAAAATCTAATGTTATTCTCTTTAATTTAAAGGAATCTGAATCTGTTACTATTGACCAAAAAGTTATGGATGATTTTGTAGAAGTAGAAAAAATACTAGAGCCTCTAGGGGTCACCGTTAAACCTTTGAAAATACTTCGTTTAGGTTCGAAAAAATCTAATAGCTGTCGTCCGTTAAAATTAATTTTTAAAGATGAACATTCGGCTAAACTGGTACTCAAATCAAACTCTTTAAATAGCAACAAACTACTACATTTTCGAAGTGACCGAACACTAAAACAAAGAGAATATTATAAAAAAATTAAATCTGAACTTAATATGCGTATTAACAATGGTGAAACCAATATTTCAATTAAATTCCGTAATGACATTCCTTATATATCGGTTAATAATAGTGTCAAATCTTCTGAGAATAATTCTGTTTTAAAAAACTAATATTTTATTATCAGAATGCTGGAGGTATGAGAACGAAACTTAAAGAGTTCATGTTTAATGTTAATAATTGTATATATGATGTAGTTATAATAACTGAAACCTGGCTGTATCGTGATCTTTTGGATAGTCAATTTTTAATTCCAAATTATACTATCTATAGGGTTGAACGGACAATTCATGGGGAATTTAAAGGTGGTGGCATACTTATAGCTATAAAGAAATGCTACAAATCCGTTTATGTTTGTTGTTCTAATATAATTGAACATATCTTTGTTGCCGTTACTTTTGGTGATATGAAAATTATTATTGGTGGCGTATATATTCCACCCTCTTCTTCAGTTTCAATTTATGAACATTGTTGTATTATAGAACAATTGCGTGACAAATTTGCAAATTATAAATTTATAATATGGGGTGATTTTAATCTCCATAATATTAAATGGTCAAGTGTGGGATATGATATAGTAACACCAAGCATTCAGGCACAAAAAATTATTCATTCTTATTGTTTTATGAATATGAAACAGTTAATTAACTTTCCAAATAGTAGGGGTAATTTTTTGGATTTATGTTTCTCTGACATTGATATGAATATTGAAATGGCTGATGATATACTACTTAATACTAGCTCCCATCATTCTGCATATTGTGGCATATTGTCAACCATTGCTAATATCGATAGATTAATAACACACGAAAAAAGATACCTTTTTAATAGGGCAAATTACGAGGGACTCAATGCGTTTTTTCATAATTTAGATTGGGAATGTATCTTAAATGGTAGTAATTTAGATGATGCCGTCAAATTATTTTATAATCATATTTATAAAGGTATGGATTTGTTTATACCAACTAAAATTATAACCGCGAGAAAAAGTAATTTTCCTAGTTGGTTTAATTATGACCTTATTAAAAAGATATCAGAAAAGAAGCTTGCACATGCAAATTATAAGAAATCTGGTAGTAATGAGGATTATTTGATATTTTCCAATCTTAGATCAATCTGCAAAAATTTATCTAAAAATTTACATAAGGAATATTTGGATAATATTCAAAATAATCTTTTTGTCAATCCAAGAAAATTTTGGCAATTTGCACGTGATGCCAAGAATGATAATGGAATTCCAAAAGTTATGCAACTTAATGATGAAACAGCTGATAATGGAAATGATATCGTTAATTTGTTTGCGAATTATTTTTCGACTATTTACAAGACCATGGATAGTGATATCGACGACAATATTTTAGATAATGAATTCAGCAGTTCCGAACAAGTTTTTGTGCAGGATGTCGGGTTAAATATATCTTTAGAGGCAGTATTTAACCATATCGCCAAGTTAAAGAATTCCTTCACTTCTGGACCCGATGGCATTCCTTCAAATTTATTATTGAATTGTATTTATTCATTATCCAAACCTATATATATTATCTTTAAGTCTTCCTTAAAGCATTGTTATTTTCCAAAAATTTGGAAAGAATGTTTTATTACTCCAATATTTAAAAGTGGAGCCCGTGAAAATGTATCTAATTACCGTAGTATTTGTATTCAATCTGTTATTCCCAAGCTACTTGACAAGATTATTAGTGAGCAACTTGCATGGATGTCCAAGTCAATAATATCATGTAGGCAACACGGTTTTCAATCGTGTAGATCCACAACGACAAATTTAATGCAATTTAAACATTTTTTGTCAAATGCCTTTGTTAGAAATTATCAAGTAGATACTATATATACGGATTTTTCAAAGGCGTTTGACAGAGTCAATCATGCTGTCCTTTTGCACAAATTATGTTTACTTGGATTTAGTTCAAATACTTTATCTTGGCTCAAATCATTTCTTACAGATCGACTACAAACTGTAAAAATTTCTATTTTCGTATCAGAACCAATTGTTATTGGTTCTGGTGTTCCACAAGGATCTCATATTGGACCAATTCTGTTTATATTATTTATAAATGATTTAGAGCAGGTTATTAAGTTCAGTGAATGCTTTATTTGTTTAAGTTCTTATGTGACAAAGAATTATATAGTTTAGAAGAATATTTTGATTAGTAATGTATACATATGATTTTATTTTCCTTGTATTTTTTCTTTATTGTGACGCACTTTCTTTCTTATTGTACTTATTGTAATTTAAGATAGAAATAAAGACTATTATTATTATTATACGCGGATGACATGAAATTATATAAAATTGTAAAATGTGTTGACGACTGCAAATTATTACAAGAGGATTTGGATAGTGTTGCTCCTTGGTGTGTTATCAATAAATTGTTTTTAAATGTTGATAAGTGTGTTTCAATTTCTTTTTTTAAAAGTGTGCGTTCAATACATGTTGAGTATGTCATCCATTCATCACCTTTGAAATGTGTTGACTCGGTTAAAGACTTGGGTGTGCTTTTTGATAGTCGCTTGTCTTTTAAGGGCCACATTAATGGTATATGTGATAAAGCATCAAGACTCTGGGGCTTTATTTGGCATATTTCAAAGGAGTTACAACCAAATTGTTTATTTCTTTTATATTGTTCATTGATAAGGTGTCACCTAGAGTATGCATCCCCAGTTTGGTCTCCTTACTTAGTAATGCACATTAACCATATCGAATCGTTGCAACACAAATTCCTTCGAAAATTAGAATACAAACTAGGTATTCGCCATATCCAAGGTAGCTATGAATCCATCATGAAAACTTTTAACATCCAGTTACTAAGTGATCGTCGTAAAATGGCAGACCTTTGTTTTCTTCATGGATTAATTAATAGTCACATTAATTGTCCGCCACTATTGTCCGAGATTAACATTTGTTTTTCTAATTTTTCACTTAGGTTAAGAAATAGCAATTTATTTAAAATCGACACATATACAACCAACTACTCTCATAACAATTCGATGTGTCGTATGTTAAGGTTGTCGAATGTTTTAAATAAATATGAGTGGTTTGATTTGTTCAATTCCAGTAAACAAGCTTTTAAAAAATCATATGGATTTAATTTAGGGTTTATACTTGTTTTATTTTTATTATTAAGTTAATTATTAATATAAATATGATTTCGTTTCTAATGTATTAATTATAAAACTAACACTCGCCAAGAATTCTACTTTATTTTATTATAATAATTATTAATTTTTATTTTTATCTTGTATATGCTAGTATTAATATAATTATTATTTAGTTTCCTATGTATTTATTTAAATGAATCACTCACTTAGAATATATTTTAATTTTAATATAATTCTTCATTTTTATTTTCTAATAGTAATTTATATAGTTCAGTTTATTTGTATTAATTTATTGTAGTTTTAAGTATATATGTAATTTCTTTTATGTTATTATTATGTAAAGTAAAAAAATACTCAGATCACCTAAACAACAATTAGTACTAGCGGAAAAAGTAGAAACACAACAAAATAAAAATAAGAAACTCGCGCAGAAAGAAACAGTTAAAGGAATACAGGATATGGAAAAGGACAACATAGAAGAGTTAAAATTATTACTCTTAGATATAAAAACACAAATGGAGAAAAACACTCTAGAACTAAAAGCAGAAATACAAGAATTGAAAAATATAAACAAGAAAAATGAAGAAAAGTGGAAGGAAGAAAAAAATAAATTAATAAAAAGAATCGAGGCCTTAGAGGAGAATGCGGAAAAAGAGGAAAGATTGAAGAAAAAGAATAATATAATTATAACAGGTCTGCAAATAGAAGATGGAAATGTTAAAAATGGAGTTGAAACATTCCTAAAAGAAAAAATAAAGATAGATACAAAGATAAAAGATGCGTACAAATTTAAAGCAAACCAACATGATTTCGTAGTAGTTAAATTCAATGAATTTAATGATAAAATAAAAACAATGAAAAACAAAAGAAATATTAAAGATACAGAAATATACATTGAAAATGACTATACAAAAAAAGAACAAGAAATACAGAAAGAAATAAGGAGTATTGCCAAGGTACAAAGGGAGAAAGGTTTAAGAGTTTCTGTTGGATACCAAAAATTAATCATAAACAATGAAGAATACCGATGGGACAAAGAACAACACGGTGTAACATTATATACAAAAAACTAAAAAAATATGAGCAACTAACAAATACACCATTAATAATAAACAAACATTACAACAAAAATGGCAAAGGAAAAGGCGCGAAAACTGGACATGCAAATGGAGATACAAAACACAAAACCAAATGGTTAATAGGTACCTGGAATATAAGAGGAATAAAAAACAAAGAAAAGGTGTTGGAGGAAGAGTTTGAAAAAATAGGACTCGACATTTTAGGACTGACAGAAACGAAAAGAAAAGGAAAAGAAACTACAAAAACTGAGAATGGGCATATAATTATATATAGTGGTGTGGAAGAAAACGAACATGCGGCAGGGGGTATTGGATGTATGATACATAAAAACTTAATAAACAAAATAAAGGACTACGTATATGTATCGGATAGATTATTAATAATTAAATTTAAAAAAGAAAACATGTTTATAAACAATATAATAATCGCATATGGGCCAAACGAAGACATGAAAATACAGAAAAAAGATGCATTTTGGAATGAGTTGAGCACAATAACAGATGAATGCAAAGATGATGTTATAGTAATAGGTGATCTGAACGCAAGAGTTGGGAAAAGGGATGAAATTTATAAAAGAATATTAGGAAATTACGGAGAAAACATAAGAAATAATAATGGGAAAAGACTATTGAATTATTGTATGCTAAATAATTTAATCATAGCAAACACTTGGTATAAACACAAACAGATACACACATATACGAGAGAGATGCCCAGTAGAAATGAGAAATCCATTATAGATTATATACTATTAGATAAGGAGAAACGAAAGGCTGTCAAGGATGTCAGAGTAAGAAGAGGTGCAGAAATTGGAAGTGATCATTACCTACTAACTCTTCAAACTAAAGAAATTATTAACAAAAATAAAAAAAATATACAGCAAAAAAAAATAGAATTTACGACGATCAAAACATTTAAACTAAATGAAATAGAGGTAGCTAAAAAATTTCAAGAAAAATTAAAAAATAAATGGAAGAAAGTTAATATAAACAAGGAAACTAAAATCATGTGGGACGATTTTAAAAAAATAATTTTGCAGACAGCATCTGAAGTATGTGGTACATCAAGGAAGAGAAAGGACAAAAAACAAACGGCATGGTGGTCAGAAAACATAAAAATCGAAATAAAAAACAAAAAACGACTTTGGCAAATATACCTAAATGACAGGACAAATGAAAATTATAAGAATTATAAAAGCAGTAGACAAAAGGTAAAATCTGAAATAAAAAGAGAAAAGACAAAGATGTGGGAAAATTTTGGAAATAAATTAGAAAAGGATGGAAAAACAAATATAAAAATGTTTTATGGAGCACTGAAGAAAATGAGGCAACCCAACAAATCAAATGTATTAAAAATTAAGAACAAAAAAAATGAGAACTTGACAGAGGAGAAAGAAATGATGGAAAGATGGCGAGAATATTTCATAGAATTATTGACAGCGGAAAACAGGAATATAGAGGAGAATCGGAAAGATAAATACGAAAAGGAAAGCAATGAGGCAGAGGTAACAGAAGAGGAACTAAGACAAATAATAAGATCATTAAAAAATGGAAAGGCCCCAGGAAAGGATAGAATAACGACTGAAATGCTAAAAAATATGGACAACAAAGGATTCGAAATTTTACTAAAAATAATAAATAAGGTATGGCAGGAAGAAAAAATACCATCTGAGTGGACAGAAACATTACTAGTACCAATTCACAAGAGCGGAGAAAAACAAAATTGCAATAACTATCGAGGCATAAATTTACTAAACACCATCACCAAAATATTGGAGCAATTAATTGAGAGAAGGATCAGAAACAAAATAGAGAGTAAATTACACGATGCACAAAGCGGATTTAGGAAGGGTAGGAGTATTCAAGACCAAATATTTACATTAAAACAAATTACCGAAAAAATGCACCAACAACGTAAAAAATTTTATTTAGCATTCATAGACATACAGAAAGCATTTGATACGGTTAATAGGAGATTAGTATGGAATATGTTAGACAAACATGAAATTGACCACAAACTGATACGACTCACTCGAAGAATATATGACGATAATACCACCTTTATTATACAAAATAACTATATATCCGAACCATTCAATACAAGCGATGGACTGAGGCAAGGGGGCGGGCTAAGCCCGCTACTATTCATAATATTTATGGACGAAATTATTAAAAAATGCAGCACCCAGACAAAACCACTAAATATAGGATTCCACAAATTAAACAACATTGGGATAACGGAAGGTGTGTATGCTGATGACGTAGTCTTATATGGGAGTAGCATCAGGAATATAGAACATAACCTAACAGTATGGAAACAGACAATAAATAAATATGGAATGAAAATAAATATACAGAAGACCAAGGTGATGGTGATCGGAGAGAGAGAAGAATTAAAGTTAATAGTAGACGGTGAACAAATACAACAAGTGGAAAGCTGTAAATACTTAGGAATAAATATAGAAACAAATGGGAAATACGAATCTGAAATAAATAACCGATTAGAAAATACGATAAACCTCTTCCATACAATGAAAAAAAACTTTATACAGAATAAAGAAATTACAAATAGAACTAAAATGAAGGTATTTAAATCTATATACAGGCCTATGTTAACGTTTGGTTGTGAGACGTGGACCCTGAATAATCAACAAAAAAGCAAGGTTCAGGCGATGGAAATGAAATTTCTGAGGGCAGTCAAAGGAATCACAAAAATGGACAAGATACAAAATACAAAAATTAGAGAAGAACTGGAAATGGAAGCCGTGTTAACATTTATAGAAAGGAGGCAAATGAGTTGGTGGGGACACTTAGTAAGGATGGATGACAACAGAATTACGAAGAGGGTATGGCAAACACGGACGATGAAGAACAGGACGAAGGGCAGACCTAGGAAAACATGGGAAGAAGGATTGAAGAAGATAATAGAAGAGAAGGGGATTTCGATAACGGAGGCAAAAAATCGAGCCAGGAACAAAAAGGAATGGGCGAAATTTATACACGGACAATGAAAATTTGTATTTTATGGACTTCACCCAACACCCGAAAGGGTAAAAGGGTTTTTGATTATATATATATATATATATATATATATGTAAAATGGGGTTTCCCGTAAATAAACATTATTATTATTATTATTATTATTATTATTATTATCTTCTTGGAAGAATCTTTAATGTGCTCACATCCAGTACACATGCTCTTATCACAACTAATAATAGTGGTATTTAATAAATCGTTCTCGGACAGTGACCTACACGTCCTCATATTCATAGTGGTAATAATTCTAATAATAATAATAATAATTCTTCTGCCATCGCATGAAGTAGAAGTTAAGAATTTGATTTCTTTGGATTTCACTGACGATTTCTTTTAAATACAATGATTGTTTGCTTAGGAGCACTTTTGAAATAAGCCTTATTAGTGGGATATGGTGGATTTGAATGAGAAATATCATTTACAACACTTTTATCTAAAATCATGTTATTTGTAACAATAATAGTAAAAATTGCTAAATTGATATTTTAGATTATTGTACCTTTGAATTGTTTTGAACTGATATGTTGGCACCCATTGTACACCGAAAATAAAGAAAAAGAAACTTAATTATAAATTTCAAAGAATATAAGGGAAAGCTATTCAAAACATTCTTGTCATTTTCACCACGTGCGTGTTTTATCCAAAATCAATTATTTCCCCCTTATTACAGCTTTTGTGCGAGATACAAATTGCACACCCTGCCACCCTGCATGCAACAGATAGTTAATAATTTTACAACACAACTCGACCAATTACATTTACCCCCATTTTATTAGATAACGCCTCATTCCGAAAATTAATTATGACGCACCGCAATGTCCATTATTCACACAGCCGATGGAAAATACAAATAATGGCATCTGCGTATTTGCACACGTACTCGATTCGAATACAGACAAACACCTCACGCCAATAAATAATGCCATTCATGTGTCCGCAACACACCCTCGCAACGGGGATCGATACCTAACTTACTTCGGGCCTAGCTGATAAAATAGCAATATAAGGTCAACATCGCAATTCAACTCCTTCACGAACATGTATACCACTCTAAGGTCTAGTATTGTAAGGGTCAAGTGATAGGCTGACGTTCCAATTTACCCTGCACAAAATCCCCTCTATCCCATAATTTCCACCGAAACAAAACAACGCACACATGAAAATTTTATGCGAGGGAGAGAGGGGGATTCAGCACGCTCGGACAAAATTGATTTTTACCCAAAATAATCGGGATGTGTTCAGTCTTATGTGTAAATGATTAATTACAGGAAATGAAAATCGATTTATTACTTTGATACTTATACATACAGTATTTTTAGGCTACGTTTTAATGATACAAATTTATGGTTCAAAAAAACTACAAAACTGTATTTGTTTTGCTATTATATAATCTTCAATATCTAAAATTACGAATTATCCTTTAAATTTTTTTCTTTATAAAGATATATAGACTTTAATTAATGTAATCATAGTATTATCGTCTTTGCGAATACTTCTTCAAGTACGAGTATAAGTTTAAAACTCTATTCCTCTGCCTTCAATTGAGTTGACGTCAACGCTAATAAGATCTAAAACTGATTAAAACCTGTACTGTAATTGTAAATGTAATTATTTTTGGTTGCTATTTTTAATTTGATTATTGCTGTGTATATTTTGTCGTACATCTTGGATATAAGAAGTTTAAACAACGTCTTCAATTCAAATAATTATTTTATCATCTTGAACAAAGTCAACACATTCTTTAGAATATAGCTGGCATGCTAGTAATAAAATATCTAAACTGATTATTCTCTATAAACTTTTATTATTGCTGTTTTATAATTTTCTATTCAATAACTGGACTATTTTTATGATTTATTCAGAAAGGTTTTAAAAGAATGGTAAATCTTAAACAAAATTCTTTTATGGTAAGGCTTACAGCGGTATGCGTACAACAATTTACATTCAACCTTTCAGCGCGTCTGAATTTTGGTATGTTACTGCCCCGGTGGTTTTGTTTTCGACCATAAAACCGGCTCTTGTGTTCACCCTCATAAACGTCCGAACACCCCAAAGGAATAAGGTGGGTTATAATATGCCCTAAAATGTTTCATACCACCCACATGTGAAATACTACGACTGCTACCCCGGTCCGACTGCCCCGATCCGGAAAGGAGACTCGAGGGAGATTGGCGATCCGGATGCTTTTACAGCGAATTTATGGTCCATAGTTTTGTTATAGAGTTTGTAAATGTTTGGAACTATACTTTATTGGCCGTATTATTATTAATCATATATTCGTACTTTTATATTAATGTTATAGAATTAATTAAATTTCGGGTGAAAACATTTTTCATAATAATATTATGAAACATTTCAGGAATATAAATAAAACACTTTGTAACTTTGTTTGTATAACACTAATTATTTTCTGTTTACTATAGTTTCGGCATCTCAACGTGCCATTATTAAAACATACAATAATTTAAACTACAATTACAGGTATATACAGCGTGAGTTTTTTTCGATGTTCTCTATGGGGATCTCGGAAACTATAAGAGATAGAGAAACGGTTAAATGGGGAAAGAAGATTTACGAGACGAATAAAATTCCACTTTCAAAGTTCTCAAAAAAGTCAAGGGTAACTAGATATTTTGAAAAAAGTAAACATTTTTTCAAATCAATATATCTCGGTTATTATAACAGATAGAAAAAAAACTGTAAAGGACAAAGTTTTAGATAATTTTATGCAGATTAATAAAAAATAATCAGAAAAATTTTATCCCCATTATTTTCCGAGATATGACGCAAATTTACATTTTTTTAAATGGAAACCATAGCTGGTTGTGACCTCATTCAAAATGTATTTTTTTCTCTTTAATCCAATATGGCATACGACATAGTTATTTCTAAAAATGAGTGAGTTATAGTCATTTTAAATTTTATTTGTTGGTTGTTTATTGTTTATTGTTTATTGTTGTTATTAGTGTAGTGTACATTAGTGTTTACACAGGTCATATATATATATATATATATATATATATATATATATATATATATATATATATATATATATATATATATATATATATATATACATATTAATTAAACCTTATAATATAAAGAGTATGTTATTAAAATACTAAAACTAGAACCCTATAAACAGTTTAAAATACATATATTAATTTAATGCATGTAACATATAAAAACTTTAATTACAATAAAATGCATCTAAGCTATAAAAAGGATTGCTATGTAAAAATATTTTTATTGCACCTATAAATTGTTTTTTAGTTTGGTGTTGTTTAATATCGCCAGGAAGCTTATTATAAATTCTGGGGGCATGGTATAAATGTGATTTTGTATAGAGTTGGTTCTTATGAATATTAGGGCGAACAAATGTTGAACTTTGTCTAGTGTTATGGTGATGCACATTTGACCCTATATTATATTGATTTTTATTATAGTGGACAAAAACACTTGCCTGCAGAATGTACAAATTAATAACAGTAAGCATATTTAACCTCTTAAAATATTCTCGTCATGATTCTTGTTTATTGAGTTTTAACATATCACGAATTATTGTCTTTTGGATTAAAAGCAATTCTTTTATAATTGCTGGATTGCCCCAGTACAGTAGTCCATAAGCAATTATAGAATGAAAATACGCAAAGTATACATCTCTAAGGGTTGAAAGTTTTAAGGAATCTCGAATTTGCCTAATTATATAAGTCGCAGAGTTAAGTTTACTTTTTATATAACTGAAATGTTCTGTCCACGACAAACAATTATCCAGAAAAATTCCCAAGAACTTGCAACTTGTACTTAATTCTATGGTTTTACCTTTAATTACAATTGATTCGATATTATCTAACCGCATATTTTTAAAAACTATTATATTCGTTTTGGATGCATTTGCGAGTAGCATATTTGAATTGAACCAAGAGATAATTTGATTAATGACTTGCTCGATGTTATTTAACAATTCATTTCGGTTTGATCCATATACGCACATACTTGTGTCATCGGCATACATAAAAACTGGTCGTTTAATGATGTACAAAATGGGCCCTAAAATTGATCCCTGCGGAATGCCGATGTTTTTAACTAATATTTCTGATTTATAATGACCAGCTGCATGTTCTGAAATTGTGCGGATTTCTACTAATTGGGGGCGATCTTTCAAATAATCCTTAAAAATATTTAAAACAGAACCTCGGATGCCATAACGCTCTAATTTATTTAATAATATTTCGTGGTCTACCATATCAAAAGCCATTGTAAGGTCGTAATTAAGACTTGCTATAAAATTACTATTATTAATTTGTTCGTGTATGACATGTAACATGGATTCAACGGCAGTAATTGCAGATTTAGATTTTCTGAATCCATGCTGCGAAGAACTAAATAAAGTGTTGTTTTCAAAAAAGTAAGTTATTTGATTTTTTAGGCAACTTTCCACAATTTTTGAGACACAATTTAATAAAGCAATTGGTCTATAGTTTTTAATTAGTGTTTTTTCCTCTTTTTTATACAAAGGTATAATCTTCGAAACCTTTAAACAATTTGGAAAACTTCCGTTGCTAAAATAATGATTAATAATTGTGGCCAGGGGTTCAGATAAGTAGTCTATGCCCAACTTAAATACTTTTATTGATATTTCATCTGTTCCAGTAGCAGAAGAATGTTTTAATTGAGATATAATTTGTTTGATATCATCTTTATTAACTGGTTTTAGAAACATTGATTTATTACAGAAAGGTATAGAATTGTCCGGTTTAATGATAACTTTTGGTATAGTTTCTCGTAGTTTATAAGGTGTATTAACGTAATGATTGTTGAACAAGTTGGCTATAGTTTTAGGATCGGTAATTTTATCATTATTATGTTTCAATATAATATTTTCTGTCTTCTTTATTTTATTCGTAGTAGTTTTTACTATACTCCAAGCGGTTTTTATCTTGTTGTTTGATTTATTTATTAAATTACTATTGTACATTTTTTTAGCCTCTTTTATCACTTGATTAAAAATTAATTTGTAATTATTATAATGATTTAGCAAAACACTATTATTAGTTTGTTTAGATAATATGTACAAATTTCTTTTATTTTCACTTGATACTTTAATTCCCTTTGTTATCCACGGTTTGCTTTTAAAAATTTGCTTTCTTTTAATTGGAAACGCCGAGTCCATTGCACTTTTAACTATTTGAGTAAATTTTGTCATTGGATCTGATTCATTATAAACTTCCTGTTCCCAGTTAGTATTGCTTAAAATTGTAATGAAGTTATCAATATTTGCATTAGAAAATATTCTTACATACTTGTATGCCTTTTCGCGTGTTTTATAATTTGGCAGCTCTGATGCTACACAAAGTACATTATGGTCACTGAAGTCTATAGTAAAACATAATCTAGAAGCCAATGCAACTTTACTAAAAATATTATCTAGGCATGTTTCACTACTTGCTGTAATCCTTGTTGGCTCATTGAAGTTGATTATTAAATTATGTTGCTCTAGTAATATTTGAAATTTTGATTTATTATTTGATGTACCTAATAAATTAATATTAAAATCGCCGCAAATATATAAGTCCTTTGAATTTTTGAATTTACATAAAAAGCTGTCAAGATTATCAATAAACAAATTTATGTCACCCAGTGGGGGTCTGTATATAGAAGATATAATTTGATTTTCGCCTACGATGCGGATTGCGCACATCTCAATAGTCTTTTCGATTGAATCACATTTTATCTCTTCAAAAACAATGCTATTTCTAATAAGTATAAGAGATCCACCGTGCTTATCATCACGTCTCGCGAAGAATGTGGCAACTTGAAAATCACGTATATATAAATGATTTAACTGTTCTTTCGACAGCCAGTGTTCTTGAATGCACACAACGTTTATAGCAGCATATTTACTTAATAATAACTCTAGATAATCTACTTTATTAAAAATACTACATATATTTAAATTCATAATGGCTAGTTGTTTGTCCTTAAGCCTAAAAAATTATTTTCATTGTGGACATGAGTACCAGAATTGAAAGGTTCACTTTCCGGAGTATCATTCCTTACAGTAGTAATATTTGTTGTTACATAGGTATTATTTCTCAAATATAACTTATTAGTTTTAGAAATAATTATTGAAATCCTATGAGCTAAACTTATCTTAAGCGCATTTAATTATTTACATTTTAAAAATCGATCATTGTTTAGGTCAATTACACCGACATTTTTATTACAACTTTGTTTAATTAAATTTAATAATTGTACATTTATTTTATAAATAAAATGGTTCAAAATGTGTCTGTTGGGTTTATATAATATTGACAAAAATATTAAGTTCGTGTGTTTCGTAGACATAAGTAAGTTATTCATAACTAGATTGGATATATTTTTACCGAGTACCGCGTTCGAAAACCCGCCACTAATAATTACGAAGTTTTCAGATGTGTAAGATGAAACCAATTGTGAAATATTTTCAACCACTCCTTCAAACGTAGCATTAGGCTTGAAAATAACTTGACACTTGTATTCCTGCGGAAGGGCATGTTTCAATATTGTCGAGAGTCCTCTTCCAAATTCATCGGCAACAAGGCATTTCTTGTTGGTATTGACATTCTTACAATCTTCTTTATTATATACCGGTGCAATGGATTGAGGGGATTTTTTGTCGTTGTTTATATTTGATGTCGTGCATTTTTTATGCCTATTTATTGTGGAACTATTCGTTGATTTAATGTTTAAAACTTTCCGTAGTTTAGTCATTTGAGCACTCAGAAAAGATATTGTTTTTTTTAAGTCATTAATTTTATTAAGTAATTGCAGTGTATTCTGCTTCTTCTTAGGCGTTGTATTTTGTATACGTATTTCTTCATTTAAAACACTTGAATTCAGCTTTCACGTAACGAAAGTGGTTTCGGTTTGAAAATGATACGTGAATGTATTGAAAGCATTGGTCACCGTTTAAATAAATAACTTTTCGCCTAAAACAAATGGAAAAATCAACGTTTGCAAAACATTTAATTGAGGAGAATCATTCTTTTGGCGAGGATGTACTCTCCATAATCCATTACGCAGAAAAAGGGCAAAAAATCGACCTCCTAGAATCGATTGAAATTCATAAGGCTCGCGCTAATTCGGGAAAACCCCTAATTAACGCCCAGATTGACCTGACGTACACTCCAATTTTCACAGCTGTTTGTTAAATTTTGTTTCTATATATATACTATATATATATACCTGTAATTGTAGTTTAAATTATTGTATGTTTTGATAATGGCACGCTGAGATGCCGAAACTATAGTAAACAGAAAATAAATAGTGTTATACAAACAAAGTTACAAAGTGTTTCATTTATACTCAAACATGTATAACGAAGTAGAAGCCGCAAACATTAATAATTTCAGGAATAGGTTTTATTGATAATTAATATTAATTTTTCCTAGCCTGTACTAAATAATAAAAAAATATTATATATTCTCAACTCGTTTCACTACTTTCTTGATTAAGTATTATTCCCTATCGACAACACCCATGGGCCGGTTTCGTTCTATTTTGGATCTCATCAGCGTAGTGAAGTTGGAGACAGTGAAACGAGTAGTCGGTGGTTATCCACTCAATCAGCGATCTACTGCAACACTTAGAGAGAATTGATGGTACCTTTATGGTAATAACTAGACTTACTTAATTTATAGGATTCTTATGTATTCGTATACAATTTTGTTAAAGCTTCCACTCAAGATTTTACTGATGTGATTTCAATATTTTCTAAAATGAACAGCAATTGAATCATCTAGACACTGCAATTTAAATATTTTAATATTAATCCGATGTATCTTGAATATTGGTGAAACTAGTCTCGTTACTAAAACAATATAGGGCGTTTGGCTTTAATAATAGTTTATGACGTTTAATTGCGGGATACTAGTAACAGGCTAATAGTATTGATTGTATTAACAACGCCTAATTAAGGTAATGAATCCTGGGCGAAGGGCTTTGTTACCGGACATTACTACTTATTTCCAATTGACGTCCGACGTTTACATTCCATTTACCGCTACGGATTAAATTACCGTTAACGCATAATTACACCGATAGACTTCTTGAATAATATCCATTCTACATAACTTATATGTTGCTTTACCGGCATATCTTATCACTTATATTTACATATTTAGAAAGGTCAGATAGATAGTTAAAAAGTGTATCAAGTCGAAGTAAAAATGAATAATTTTCTTTTAGTGGAAACTAAGTCACAATTATTGATTTTCAGAATATCAACCTCATCAAAAAACGACATTTTCTATATGCAAGTTCTTATTATTAGGTGTACAAATGAATCATCCAAATGACAGTTAAATAATTAATTGAAAAATCACTTGTTTTTTCCGTTCTTTTACGGTTATATAGTGTTAATAAGTAGTGATTAAAAATGACAGTTGATATGCTGGTAAGCCTAATATAACTCTAAAAAGTATTCAGTACAGTCTATAATGATAACAGATAAGGTACGACACATCAAGGACGAATTCCAATAAGAAAAAATTGCTGCTGGAGCGTGCGAATGATTTATTCCTCTCTTGGCAAAGGTGTGCATTTTAGTTTAAGCGGTTTAAAATGACTAATTTCTGTCTGAACGACAAACAACGCTCTAGATACATTAGAAAGTGCAACAGGATGAGTTGGAGATGTTCGCTAAAAATTGGGCACAAACGCAGAAAGAGTTTGGAGAACAACTGAAGGAAACACAGAAATTCATTTTCAAATGCCTTAATTAGGTGAAAAGGGTCCAAAAAGAAAAAAAATGGTTCCGCATAAATTCAATGAAATCAACGAGTGGTAGCTTGTTTTGCTCTGCTTAATAAACAGCGTCGAAAATGTATCTTGTAGAATCGTTACGAGCGATAAGAATGGGTACTTTATGACAATCCTAATGCATGAAGTCATGGATAAATTTTGGCGAATCGTCACAATCTGTCGTAAAATCCAATCGTTTCTTCTCTAGATTTGGTGCAAAATGAAGAGCATACTTTATTATAAGTTGTTTAAAGCAAGTAAAATAGTTACTGAGGAGTGCTACCAATGTGAATTAATAGTGCCAAGTCAAGAATAGGTACGAAGACGACTGTACACTGCTAAAGAAAGACAAGTAAAATTGTTGCATGACAACGCCAGGACACATTTTGCTTTAAATACATCATAATGATTCTTGCCTGTTTTGCAGCACCCAACCTATTCACTAGACATTGATTCATTTGATTATCACTTATTGATGTCGATACATCACGCCTTGTACGATATATATTTCCAATCAATCGATGAGATCCGAAAATGGCTTCACGATTCTATTGTCTTAAACGACGTAACACATTTCCGAGATTGAATTGATCAATTGTCTGAAAGATGGCTTAAAGTTATAGTAAGCACCGGAAAATAATTCTATTGAGCTATTTTTTCTTTTAAAATAAATCTTGAATGTAGCTTAAAAATTGAATTATTTATTTATCAATACTCAAGAACTTTTAAAATTTAATATTATTTATCAAAATTAGGTATTTTTTTTAATAATAATCTTTGCAATATTTGATAAACCTACTATGCTTTTGTGATATGTGAGGTTTCTCTAAAATTTCTTATAGATATTTTTAAAATTCATTTATAATTCTTCTTGACGATATCTTAAAGACTATCGAATGTTCTATTGAGTAAATATAGTTTCCAATTAATGGAGTTACTTTTTTACTCATATTGGTTTAGAAAATCCTGTGATGGTGTTCAATATTTAAAATACTTCAGTTCTACTTTGATAGGATTATGCCATAGTGCTTATTGTAACTTTTTTTACGTTGTTTTTTTAATGTTTACCTCGATATAATAATTAATTTGTTTGTCCGGTTTTGAAATATTTAGGCCTCATCAGCACAGCGCAATTGAAGACTGGGAAATATAAGTATTATAATATTTATTCATTTAAAAATACGAAACGTATCTTAATACATAGATTACACACAAAACATGAAAACTTCAGATTTTAACCATTTTTTGTCTTTTATCATCTGTGGAAATGGAAACAAGTAATATAATACTAATAAACTGGTTAGTATTATTAATTCTTTGAGTTGTAAATTACATCAATACACTACTTTGTGATTTTAGTTATCAAATAAAAACAATAGTTTTACATTTGTTTCAACTGTTTTTTTTTACTATAGAAAAGTAGGAGTTATTAAATTTCTTTCGAAAAATATTTGAGAACTTGTTTGAAACATTAGTAATTTGTAACTGTATCAGACGATAAAGGAAAGTTTACAAAACACTATACGATGCATAGTTTTGTTTATCGTCTGATAAAGTTCTTGGTACAAGATGTATCACAAAGTTATGGCTTAAAGCATTTATCATAATAGTAATTTGTTAAAAAAAAACAATTAAAATCAGTTTTTTCAAAAAAGAACAATCGGAAAAATGTTACTTTATTTAAAACAGTTTAATTTTTGCAGGTTAAAAAGCTTTAGCTGAAACTTCCATTGGAAGTGGGTGTTTACTAGAGGACATTTTTGTTCTTCCAAATTTTCTACTCTAGTCTTACTTTGAGAAGATCATGCAATAATGTTGTAACTTGCTTATTATCTCTGGTATTTTTTATTTATGACGTCTTTAAGTTCTAGTACTAAATTGATGTAATAGACAGATTTTTTTTACGAAATTAATGAAGTATTTTATGCTATATTTGGATGTGCATGTTCTGGAAGGATTTTATTGGCAAGGAAATGAAGGAGTATTAATATAGATAACAATTGGTCTTGAAATATTTTCTGGTTGCTAGACACCCAAAGAAAACCTAGCTTTGGAAACAAAACTAGCCCTAATCCATATAAACAAAATATCAAATCTGGAAAGGATGCTTTTTACAAATATTCTTAAGAACGGTGATGAGAAATCAGCAAAACACCTGGAAACAAACACCATAAAAGTATTTAAAAAGTAATGTAGGCACGACAATCTAATAATTTGTAAAGTGAACAAGGGCAATATTATTAAAATTCTTGAAAAATAAACATATATCGAAAAAGTCAACAACTTCATTGGTAAAAAAAACCTTCAAAGTAATAAAGATCAGCTGATAAATTCCAAAAATTATCAAAGCAACTAAAACAGCAAATTCTATTATCTCACACAGTGACATATACAAATTCAAAATTATAAATCCGAGGGCACCCACACTCTATAGCGTACCTAACGTGTAAGACCAATTATTTGCTATATTAATGCTCCTTCATTTAAAATGTGTCTTCTTGTCAACAAAATCCTTCTATAAATAATTCCTTGCACATCTAAATACTGCATAACAAATCCGTGAAAAAATATGAAAACATAATCGTCAACAACAATGCAATTCTTGTTTCAATCGACGTCAAAATTCTATTTACATCAATTCTACTACCAGAACTTGAAGACATCATAAATAAAAAATACCAGAGGCAATCAACAAGTTATAATACCGCGGAAATGAGGAACCTCATAAATGTATGTTTAGATATTTCTTGAATTAGTTTCTCATGTAGCACGTGGTGAAACATTTTGTAATATAGAAATAAGACAATTTACACTTGGTTTGTTTCACTGTTTATTTATTTAATCTGACTAGTTTCGACAATTATGTCATTATCAAAGAATGATTGATTCTTTGATAATGACATAATTGTCGAAACTAGTCAGATTAAATAAATAAACAGTGAAACAAACCAAGTGTAAATTGTCTTATTTCTATAAAAATGTATGTTTAGATCTAATCTACTTCCACTTCAATAACATCTTTTATATTTAAAAGAAGGGACTCTCCATAAGATCTCTTGTTTCACCACTCTTTGCGGAAATATTCATGAGTGATTTCGAAGGAAAATTATTGGTGCAGATATTTGGACTACATTTTCTAAATTTGGAAGGGCACAGACAGACAACTGAACACATTTTTAACAACTATCAATTAAATCAACAGAAAAATTAACAATTATTAAAGAAACTAATGGAAAGTTCAACTTTTTGGACCAGAACATCTTAAAAGAAAACAAAACATTATATTATATATATTGAAAACCAACCACCACAAATACAATCATCCCTTTGACTACGCAACAATCAGAACAAATAAAATTATTCACACTAAATTAATTCATTCGATATTCCGCTGAGCGAAGATGACTTCAACTGAGAATTACACATAATATACGAAATAACCAAAAATAACGGATTCAAGAAAAATAAAGTGGATAGAATTTTGAAACGAAAAAGATTTCCCGGATTATACCATTATTAACTTCAGTTTATATATTGTTACACTTGCTCATTTTTGATTAGTTAATGTTTGTAATTTTTTGAAAATAGTTGCTGATCAAAACATGTCAGGAAAATAAACATAATGATATGAAACATAACAAGTGTTTTAATTTAAAATTAACTAATGACCTATTACATACTTCAAATGATTTTAAAACTAAAATATTTTATTGATTTTTATAAATGTATTACCAAATTTAACTATTTTAATATATTTCATATACTGGAAATAGGTATTTGCTGAAGGCTCTATTTATTTACAAAAAACTATCATTCTAATTGAAAAAAACACAATAATTTAACTTGTAATTGAGACAAGATAACTTTGTTTTACCACTTTATTTTTAAAAATTTCAGTGACTATAGTTTAGATTTTTAGTTTTAGTTTTAGTTTGATAATGACTAGCTTATAATCGAAACTATAGTCTCTGTAATTTTTAAAAATAAAGTTGTAAAACAAAGTTATTTTGCCTCAATTACAAATCATTCAAGATGTACCACGAAGTAAACGCCTCTTCCATCAAATACAATAATTAAATGCATTTTTGGTAAACTAGGCTGGTTTCAGATATTCCAAGTGATTTTGTCATTAAAAAATTTCGCTTTACAAAAGATTTGTCTATAATTTTGATAAAGTAACTATTTTCAATACTTTTAACAATTTTTCAACTGTCTTTTTAATCTATAAGTTTTTTAATACCTCTACATATTTTTAGGAATATTGCATCCTAGATTTTTTATATTGTTTAATATTATTTACTTATTTTTGACAGTTTAAAGTATTTCAGTTAATTTTCACTAATTTCAGCTTCTGTAAATATTTATATCTCTTTTGTGAGATTATACAATGTTTAAACATTTCAAAGGTATTAATTCAGAGTTTTTAAATTAAAAGAAATGCTGTCAGTTATTACACATGCGAATGTGTAATGAATAATTGATAAAGATATATACAAATTTAGATTAGGAGTATGTTAGGGTAGTGGATAATTTATTGGGATATGTCATGAGTACGCTAGGATAATAAATAATATTTTTAATATAGTAGCCTGTATTAAGGGTATGCTAGGGCTTTGCATATCTTCTTTAGGTCAAGAGTATACTAGGGCTGTACATTATTAGAGTAGGTCAAAGATACCTTAGGGATATGATTAGTCTATTGGAATAGGTCAAGGATACGCTAAGGAAATAATTTATTGGGAAATGTGAAGAATAAAACGGGATGTTTAAAAGTTAAATGATTGTTAAAACAATAAAATATTGCAAAAGTATGAATTAAAAAAAAAAGTTGAGATATATCAAGTATATATAGGAATAATAAAAAAATTGTTGGAATGGGTAGAATGTATGCCGATTTAATGCATAATTACTTGGAATACATTAAGAATATGGAAATGTTTTCTATTCTATCTCCTAAAAATATATTTTTATAGAAAAATTATAAATATGTTAGTAGTGAACACCAATTATGCCTACATTTAAAACATATCTTAGGTTGCAGTCTTTTTTTAAATTATTGAATATGTCATTTCATTGATAAACTACAGAAGTTTTCTTAAGTAGTAATAAATTGATTTATAATTACAATGCTAGTAAATATTATATCTACTGTAAAACCAATGAGCCTAATCCAACATTTAGAGAATGCCCCGAGAACCAAAAGCAAAAATATTATTGTTAAATATAACAATTCATTTAGAGACGCGAATGACCTCTTAAAAAGACCACTATCAAACAGATCTTCTGTACTTGATAATGTTAATATATTCCCGCTACTCGTCAATACAGAAAGTATAATCCAAATATCAGTTTATCTATTATACCAAATCCTTACCTAGACGAATTGACGAACAGTGGAGCTCAGCTCTCTCGTAAAGAAGTTATCTGAAGGAAGCTCATTCGAACACAGTCCAAGTCATAACACTGATATCTCTAATCAATCTTTGCACAATACATTCTAGCTTCACGCAATTTGGCAATAGTCATAGATTCGATATAATTCTACTCATGTAAACTTGGTTAACATCATCGATAAATTTTAGCATTCCAGGCTACAACTGCGTCCGTAAAGACAGATGTGGTCCAAACTGTGGACCTTATAGCATATAATATGCAAGGCTTTCGAAATTGATACGACTATAAATAACAGTTTAGAATATATATGCCTTAAAATAGCTACTTCTAGTTCAAACTTCATTAATGTTGTAAATCTTCTGGTTTGATAATGACAAGTTGAAATTGTCGAAACTATAGCCACTAAATAAAGTCAGTGTTATACAAACCAAGTTAAAATATTGTAAATGTTTACAGATTACAAAGTCTTAAAATTAGGAAATCAGATTGAGAGCCTTTCTGCTTCGGCTTTACATCTTATACTATTATCTGCGGAGATTTTAATTTCAACCACCCGCTGTGGGGCTCTTCACTCATTGACTCAGGGAGTTCTTAGTTTGTATCGGTTGTAGGTGACTTTAGCTCAACAAGAGTTTCTGCAAGTAATCACCCTTCAGTAGTAGATCTATCCATATTTTCCGCCAATTTAGCAATAAAGACATCTTGGAAAGTAGTCGATGATATACTGGGATCTGATCACTATCCTTTTATAACAAATATTGTACAGGATAACAGTAGCGGTGGGAGGAGCAATGATGCGGCTCAGCCATTTTACAGGTGGAATGAGGCTAAGGCCGATTAAAGCATATATCAGAGATACTTCATAACCTCAAAACCCTACCTAATACTGTAGATACCGAGTATCTAATGGAAAATATTATCAAAGCTGCTTACAAAAGTATCCCCACTAAACCAATCAATATATCTCGTAGAAATTTACAGATATGAAATTTGCAGAAGGAATGCTTCTAATGAACCAGAAAGACAAGCAGCATATAAACAAAGCCAATATGATAACTTCTTAGCTTATAACCGCAGTGCGGTTGTAAGCGGTTGTTCAAGCAAAAAGCAGGGAGGCCAAGATGCCGAAGTCAAAAATATAGAAAATCATATTCAATAAAATAAATGCCCGCCCCTCTATTTTTTTTTTCTGACCAAGGATATTGGATTGAGGTTAGCCCCGCCATCTACAGCACTTAATATTGGCCCACTCTGTAAGAAACTGCTAGAAAGTAGACGTTGCGACTCACTTCTTCAGAAACCATTCCCTTTGAATGAACTGAAACTTTGTACCAAAAACTCATACTTTCTACCAGTTGAGGGCAACAAATATGGCTTAAATATATAATGATTGCTTGGTGAAGTCTAATTGCTATTCTATACCAAAAAAAGTAATCGTATTAATCGTATTTAAGGAAGGCAGGAAATATTACAGTCATTCACTATCTGCATATAAGCAATGTATTTAATAATGCATGTAGTATAAAGACATATGAAATGTGAATTAAATTCAGATTGTACCAATTTCTTGATTTCTTGATATAAACTCTACTCGCTACCAGAAAACGTATCACCCTGCCCTATTTGTGAACTTCTCTAGAGCATATAAAACTGTTGATTTGATAATTTTGCGTGACAAACTTATAAATTTATGTGTACATTATAAAAATGCAAATAGCATAGTTAATTTCTTCGCCAATAAAGACATTTATATTAGAACCAGCCAGGCTTCATTGTCCGGGGCCAGAATCTTATGCGCCTACGTAATTTAATATTTATACTGCAGATACACATACTCTATTCAACAACAATATTAAGTGCTTACAATATGCAGATTATTTTTGTTTTAATTTAGCATACAAAACCTCTGTTAATACAATTTATGAAAGTTAAAAAAAAGAACAATGGATTAGATATATAATAATATAAAAAGTTTAAATTATTAGTTAATTTTCTAGAACGAACTAAAGGACTTTAATAAATTTTGTGATTAGATATATCTTCGAGAAATTGGAATCATATACTTGGCTCTATAATTATTGTTAACTCCACTAGGTACTTTGGAATGATATTGGACAAAAAATTCCTTTGGAATTATGTACTGTATATAATATCCATCAAATATCAATGTTCTAAAGGGATTAAAATTATTAAAGCAGTCACTCGAACAAGGTGGAGCAACGATGCAGTTACTTTCTTAATATTCTATCGATCTTATATTCGGTCGATGATTGATTATAGCTTAATCATCTATGCCCAAACGTGCAGAATATTATTTAATTATTTAAAAATTGCAATATCGAAGCCTTCGAATTTGTTCTATGTTTTCCTCATCATGTGACACATTACTGACAGAAGCACAAGACTCGCCATTATCACTACGAAGTTTTTTTAAACTAAAGGTATTCTGGAAGGAAGAAATCGAGCTAACCTGATAATATGTTTACTTTCCAAGACACTGCACACCTGAATATTACAGATAATCCTCGCAACAAATATAATATAGCTGCACCATCATGAAACTCATAGTTATCATTCCTAGATACAGCCCGAATTTAAAGTGAAAATTTAAAGTTATACATGGAGTGGATTGACAACTACGGTGATTGGGACATCATATTTACTGATTGCTCTAAATACAGTAATGAGGGTGGATTTGCATATTTCATTTAATCGAATAATATTTTTTGTGATGAAAAGGCTATCAACTAGTGTAACACTGTATACTGCAGAACCTTAGCCATTGTTGAAGTCATGGAGTGGTCCATAAATGATTCAGATATGCGGCCATTAATTCCTTCAAACCTTCAAAGATTAAAGAAATTTCTTATTACTTTTCGAATATTAATTTGTAATTTAAAGTTTATGTATAGGGAGTTAATAATATTGATAAAAGACTTAAAAATATCTTAGCGATTATTGTACTATTATTTATTATAATATATTATTAAAAATTATTAAAAGATATTTATACTTCAATAAGATAATTCGATTGTAACAATTGATAATTGTATAACAATTACAAACAATTATTGGTGGAAAAAAATATGGGTAGCTGAAATTACTAATAGACGTGCCTGAGAGGTCCTCATCAGAAACTAATCATCATGACGAAAATAATTACAAATTTTATCTAGGTACAAGGATTTCTCATAATAATAATTGCAAAATTGTTGTAGAAAGTAGATCATTGAGAAGCAAATAAATTTTATTGTTACTTAACCTGTTCAAGGTAGCCATTACTGTATTGCTCGTTTACTTACCAGTCATAAAACACTCATAAATATCAAGGCGTTGTTATATCTTATCACTCTCCACGACATAAGAAATATTGTCTAATCGTTTCAGGAAGAATAAAATATAATAATACGCAGAGAATTAATAAATTTATATAATTTTTCTCTAAAACATTAAATTATGCTGGTTAATATTAATTAAATCTAATTGCAAAATATATTACAAGGAATGGAATTTAAGCATATGTCTATTTTTTTATAAATAACACTTAGCAAAAATAAAATAATCAGTAGTCAAAATAGTATTATAGTTTCTCAACATCTATATTTAATTGATGCAATTGTTACAGTTTGGTTTTGATTAATTTATGATACTTTTAAATTTATATTTTTAACAATTGCATTACATCTTCAATAATACCTTATCACAGTTAAAATAAACAAGTGATAAAATAATGTTTGCAATTATTTTAACAGCCGATTTAAAAATTTCCTTGAAGCTTATTACCGTCGAAGTTAAAATAATTGTTATCGAGCACCTAAAATTTTAATAACCTCACAAAAAATGCGAATAAAACATACATTTACATATTAACGAAATATTTTGGCACTATATAATCCTGAGCGTTTTCAAAAAAGACACACTTTCAAACATTGTTGTATTCAACATTGTTTATTTTAAGTGGTTCAGAATGTCGCATTTAGTGGTATTCTGCTTCTTTGCCTTCTTGTTCGTTGGTTTTTCCGAAGGTAAATATTTGGTATATTATTTTTCGATTTATACAAGTCTTTATTTTAGGAACTTTTTGTTCAAATGGATTATATCAAATAAAGGCTCTGGATTGTCCCGAAACTTGTGATAACATCTATTTGAGGAAAGACTGTAGTGCTACGAAGAAGTACCATTGTAAATGTTATAATGGTTATATTTTGGATAAGAATGATGTTTGCCAAACGTTAGATTCATGTTTGAAGAGTAAGAAATTATTTATATATACTTTACTTTATTTAGAAATTTGATTTATTAATCTTGTTCTTTTACTATTTTTCATATTTAAATATCGATATAATTTTGTATTTGTAAACTAAGATAAAACCATCATGGTGGTATTATCTAGAGTTCTAAAGTGTTATGCTAAGCAATTCAAAAGTCTAAAGTAAAACTACCTATGCTTGCTTTCAACTGCTTTACGGTGATGAGATCAAAAAAAAAGATCTAACCCGATTCGTTATTTTTTTGTATTTTCTCTTATAATTTTTATTTGAACAGAGTATATATGTATTACGATTAAAACATAAATGCTTTAAATTAAAGGTAAATGTGGAGAAAACGCAATCTTTAGAAAAGCCCCATGCTCGAAATCCTGCCAAGATCATTTGGATGGCAAAAGTTGTACCGCTGGAACCGTACCTGGATGTGAATGTTTAGAAGGCTTTTATCTTGGACAAGGTGGAAAATGTATTAATGAAAGACAATGCTACAATGAATTAAGTATGTGCACTTAATATTTAATAACTTTCTTTAAAACCCTATTCTTTTTAATTCTTAGACGTTTGTGCAAATGGAGTTTATGATACTAGACCATGTTCGAGAACTTGCAAAAATATGTTTACATCCACTACGTGCACCGTGAGTCCAAAACCTGGTTGTAAGTGTAATATTGGATATTTTCTAAACAGTAAAGGACGTTGTGTACTTCCTAGCGATTGTGATGAAGGTATGTATTCTTCAATAATTATAACATGATTATATAATCCAAATTTATTGAAAAACTGTAACAATGTGTAAAGCATTAAAATAATAATTCATTTTAATTTCAGTTACTTGTATTGATCCAAATTCTGTATTTTCACCAACTTCATGTGTGAAAACGTGTGAAAACTATTTATTTAATCAACCCTGCACACCATCAAATGTACCCACATGCATTTGCAAACCTGGTTATTATTTAAGTAGCCAAGGAAAGTGTGTAACAGAAACGGAATGTCAAGCAGAAGGTAACAAAATATGTACTAAAATAAAGTACTCTTTTAAATCACCTTATTTTTTTTTTTGATAGATCCATGCCGTTCTAGAAATGGAGTGATAAGTTTAAAACCATGTAATCTACAATGTGAAACCTTATTTACAAATACGGAATGTATTGAGAGTACCATGCCAGCGTGCCAATGCAATGATGGATATTATCAAACAAGTAATGGAGACTGTGTGAAACCTGAAGACTGCACAGGAGGTAATAATAGTTGATATAATTGCTGCTCCTTAATGCATCCCAAATATTTTTAGTGATTTGCAAACCAAACTCAGAATTTTCTGTATTCGGGTGCGAACACAGCTGTTCTTCACATTTATTTAGTACGGATTGCCAACAATACGAAGGTCCTAAATGCAGCTGCACGGATGGATTTTATCGAAATTCGGTTGAAGAATGCGTTAATGAAGAAAGTTGTAAACTTGATTTAGGTAACACACTTACAACAATGAGCAATATTTCATAAATTCATAAATTTAATTTTTGATTAGGTATATGCCCAGAAAATAGTGAATATTCAGATACACCTTGTAGCAAGACTTGCGAAAATATGTTCTTTGGTGCCTGTGTACCAGAAACCTCACCTGGATGTCAATGCAAAAACGGCTATTTTAAAAACTCAAATGGCGTTTGTGTTGAAGCCAATCAGTGTGATATAGGTAATATTCTATAAATTAATAATCAATAATCCATATAATCACTACTATATTGATAAGTAATAAGTGAATTTAGTGAAAAACTATTTTATTATAATATATTACTATTGCAGTTCGGTGCAAAGACAATTTTGAATTCAAACCGTCATCATGTATACATACTTGCAAATCACATCTATTTTCTGAACCATGCATTCCGAACCCTGAACCAGCATGCGTCTGTAAAGATGGTTTGTTCCTCAATTCTAAAGGTCGTTGTGTTTCCGAAGAAACTTGTAGGAAGGATAGAGGTTAGTAGCATTGAGGTGTAAAAATATTAAATAAATTACATAATTTTATAGGTCTTTGCCCCAAAAATTCATCATTCAAAGATACACCTTGCAGTAAAACATGTCTTAAAATGTTTATTGATGAACAATGCGCTCCTGAATCCTCACCTGGTTGCCAGTGTGATGATGGATATTTTAAAAATAAGAATGGCCGTTGTGTTAGGGCCAAGAATTGCGATGAAGGTAATTATAACTTATCGATACGATGAAATGTTTTTTTTTATTACGATCAAAAAAGTAAATTTACAATCCTTTCTCTAAAAACGTTACCTTTTTTAATTATTTTTGAATATCATTTTTTTTTCTTTTCTAGTACAATGTAATCCAAATTCATTCTTTACGATCACATCTTGCGAACATACCTGTAAATCACACCTTTTAAATGAAGAGTGCGTTCAACTAAATGTACCAAAATGTAGTTGTCAAGAAGGCTTCTACCGTAACTCTTTAGGTGAATGCGTTACAGAGGAAAGCTGCAAGTTAGATTTGGGTAAGATTGTAATAAGTTATTAGGTTTGTAAGCTAAAATTATATTTTTATGCAGGTGTATGTCCTGAAAATAGCGAATACTCCGAGCAGCCGTGCAGTATAACTTGTGAGAATCTGTTCATTGGTGGTTGTGATCAAGAAACTCTTCCTGGTTGTCAATGCAAGGAAGGTTATTACAAAAATGTAAATGGCGATTGTGTTACTAAGGATAAATGTAGTGGAGGTAATATAAATTACAAAGATTTTTTTGATTAAATTTGCTATAATATCCCTTTTAATATTTTAGTACGATGCAATCCAAATTCGTCGTTTAATCTAATATCCTGTGAGCACACCTGTGCAACCGTTTTGTTTTCGAAAGATTGCATTTTAAATAGGGAACCATCGTGTTCATGTGATCCTGGTTATGCAAGGAATTCTGCAGGTGATTGTGTTTCGAAAGAGAGCTGCAAATCCGATCCAGGTAATATTGCATAAAACATTAGTGACACAAGATCAGGTAATTTTCACTAAAACTATTTTAGAAATCTGCCCGGAGAATAGTTCCTACCAAGACGCCATTGAATGTCCAGAAACATGTAAAAATCTGTTTGGATTGGGTGGTTGCGAACCTCAGGCACCTGGATGCAAGTGTGATGAAGGATATTACATGTCTGGTAGTGGGGAATGCGTTAAAGATGTTGATTGTGATGAAGGTAATTTTTAAAAAAATCTTTAAAATCTTGTATGAAACTCATCAGTCAAATTTGGCAGAGTTATGAATTTACTTCGAAATAAATAATTTATTTTGTATTATGAAAATAATTTTATAATAAATATTAATTCTAGTTATATGCGAGGAAAATTCAGAGTTTGGAACTTCTGCTTGCGAGCACACTTGCAAAACCTTCTTACTCGATGAATTGTGTGTAGAGAAGTCAGGACCAGCCTGCTATTGTAGTGATGGATATTATAGAAATTCAACTGGTAAATGTGTATCGGAAGAAATCTGTGAAGAAGATGAGGGTAAGTTTTATTGCAATAACAAACTTTCTTTTCTAATAAAATTATTTATCATTATTAATATAGAGATGAGTTTGAAATATTGCAAGAGGTTCTCTATAACTTAAAAAGAGTAAACTAATATGTTTTTGCAATTATCATAAATATTTTAACATTTTCTGAACTTATTAAAATTTACTATAAATTTCCTTTTTTAGATTTTTCAAAATTCTTTCAGAATTTTCTTTTAAATTCTCTTTCAAATCTAATGAATTATGTTTTACTTTTCTTCTAGATTTTTAGATTTACCAGAATTTTCTATTTTCTGAATTAGAATATTTTTTGCGACTGCACCAGATTTTATAATTTTTCAGTATTTGGTCTTTCAAATTTTAAGAATTGTTTAATCAAATTTGGTTCCAGGTTTCTAGAATTTGATGGAAATTATTTTAAGAATTTTCACCATTTCTTACCAAATTCTTAGGAAATTAATTAATTTATGTTTTTAGTTCTTTTTTCTGTAAAGATTAATGTTCTTTCCTAATTCCTAGAATTTTATTCATGAGTTTGTGAATTTTTCAGTTATTTATTTGAATATTTTTTGAATTTATTTTGAACGTTTAATCATATTCAAACATTTTCTCTTTCAAATTTCTACTACTATTCAGAAATCCTCTTTAGATTCTTTATAAATATAAAGCAAATTGTATCGCCATTAATATCAAATAATAAGTATAGAATTTTGGTTCGGCTTTGCAATGCTGAAAGCATTTCAACCATTTCTTGCTTTAACCTATCAACCTTTCTAGTTTTTTTCTGTGAAACTTAAATAATATTTCTTCCTAATTCAAAGAATTTTCTTTCTTGTACATCTAAAGGATTATCTTTAAGCGCTTTCAGTTTTCTAGCAACTTTTCTTCCAGGTTTCATGATTTTTCACAAATTTATTTTTCTGAATTAGCTGTTTTTATTGACTTCACTATAAGATTTCACAATTTTTTCAGTAATTGTCTTTTCAAGTTTAAAAAGTTTGCAGCCAATATTCTTTCGAAATTTCTTGAAATTTTATGGATATTCTTTATAGTAAATTTTTATTAAATTAATAAATTTCTCTTTGTAGTTTTTCCTGCGAAGATTGTAGAATTATGTTTCTTTCTAATTACAAGGATTTTCTGAGTGAGTTTTTGAAATTTTCAGTTATTTCAGCCACTTTTCCCCTAGATTTCTATATTTTGCAGGAATTTATGTTTTCTAAATTAGAATATTTTCAGCAACCATACCAGATTCTTTACATTTTTCAGTATTTGGTCTTTCAAAATTTTGAGAATTTTTTGATCAATATTTTTTCCTAAATTACTAAAACAATTTACCATTTCTTAGTAAATTCTTATCAAATTAATGAACTTCTTTTTGTGGTTATTTTTTCTATGAATATTCTGGAAACTTTATTAATGTTTTCCTGCAAGTTCTAAGAAATTTCTTCGTGAATTCTTGAATTTTTTACTTATTTGTCACAAAACTTTTTGAATTGTTTTGAACATTTTATATAATAAGCAAACATTTTCTCTTTAAAATTTTTAGAATTGTTAAGCAAATAACCTTTTATATTTTTAAAAACTTTAAAAAAAGTTTTGTTGAAATTTAATACTACTAATATTGAATAAAAAGTACAGAAATTTGTTTCGCATTTGTAGTGCTGTGGAGTTTTCTCGTATTTCTTGATTTATAAAATCAACCTTTGAAGATTCTGGAAACTTTAATAATATTTCTTCCTAATTCCAAGATTTTTCTGTGCTTGTAAATCCATAACTTTTCTTCTAGATTTTACAAAAATTTATTTTCTAAATTAGTTTACTTTAGACTACCAGTCTTTTTAATTTTGTTAGTAATTCGCTTTTTAAGATTAAAAAGTTTGCAGCTAACGTTCTTTTCGGATTTCTCGAAATTTTGGATATTATTTTGAGAGTTTTCACCAATTAATATTTCATTTTTATTAAATTAATAAATTCTTCTCTATAGTTTTTTCCGTGTAGATTGTAGACTCTTTATTAATATTTTTTCATAGTTACAAGAATTTTCTGAGTGAGTTTTTGAACTTTAGTTATTTCAGCCACTGTTCCGCTAAATTTCTATATTTTTTACATTTTTCAGTGATTAGCCTTTCAAATTTTGAGAATTTGCTAATCAATATTTTTTCCAAATTCCTAGAAAATTTTACCATTTCTGACTAAATTCCTAGCAAATTAATGAATTTCTCTTTATAGTCCTTTTTCTATGAAGGTTCTGGAAAATTCATTAATATTTCTTTCTAATTCTAAATTTTTTTTAAACGTTTTATAATTTGCAAACATTTCTAGAATTGTTAACCAAATGCCTTTTTAGATTTTTAAACATTTTTAAGGTAATTTTGTTGATGTTTAATACTACATCCTCACTAATAATATAAATAGAGAAGTTTAGACATTTGGTTCGCTTGTGGAGTGCTGCAAAATTTTCTATAATTTCTTGCTTTATTCATTTAACATTTGTACTTTTTTTTCTGTAAAGATTCTGGAAACTTTAATAAAACATCTTTCTAGTTCCAAGAATTTCATTTTCTTGCACATCTGAAGCATTATCTTTAAGCACTTTCAGTTTTCTAGATTTTTTTTTCCAGATTTCTAGATTTTCCGGAATTTGAGCTCAAAATAAAATAATAATTACAGTTTTTAATAAATCAATAAAAGATATTAAATATCTTTATCGCTGAAATCTAAAAGTACAATTTTTCGAAAATAGACTTAAATACAAATAATAAATCAAATATACAGTAATTATGTTGAAGAAAGAAAGGTAATTGTGATTGTAGCGTTACATGACTGACATTAACAAAATAAAACCGTAAAATAGGCAAGAATTTGCTAAATTTAGCGACTTCACTTCGAGATTTCTTAAAATTTCCAGTAATTGTTTTTTTTTTTAAGTTTGAGAACTTTGCAGTAAATTTTCTTTTAACATTATAAATGTTCTTTCTAGAGTTTTTAACATTTCATACTTAATTCCTATCAAATTAATGAATTTCTTTTTTATACAAATTAAAAATTGAAATATCTAGTGCAATGTTAATGATAATAATTAATATTAATTTATTTTTTGTTTTTTTTTAAGATTCTAGAATCTTTATTAATGTTTATTTCTAATTTTTTTCGTGAGTTCTTAAATGTTTCAGTTATTTATTTCAGAATTTCTTAAATTTTTTTGAACCTTTTATAATATCAAAACTTTCTCTCTCTAAAATTTCTAGAATGGTCCAGAAAATGCTTTTTAGATTTTTAAAAACTTCAAAGCAAATTTGATTGATGTTTAATATTATATCGCTACTAATATCAAATAAAAAGTACAGAAATTTGTTTGGTTCTTGCAGCTGCAATTATTTTTTCTACAATTTTCATCAATATTTGTAGTTTTTCTGAGAAGATTCTGAAAACTTAAATAATATTTCTTCCTAATTCTATAATTCTAAAGGATTATCTTTAAGCGCTTTCAGTTTTCTAGCCACTTTTCTTCTAGATTTCTAGATTTTCCACAAACTTATTTTTCTAAACTAGTTTATTTTAGCGACTTCACTACCAGATTTCTAAAATTTTTCCGTAATTGGATTTTCAAGTTTTAATAGTTTGCAGAAAATTTTCCTTCGAGATTCTAAAAAGACAGTTTTTATGAATTTTTACTAAATTTTTATCAAATTAGTAAATATCTTTTTGTAGTTTTTTCTACAGAAAATTCTAGAATTTTTGTTAATGTTTCTTCTTAATTACAACATTTTTTGCGTGAGTTCTTAAATTTTTCAGTTGTTTCTTTCAAAATTTCTTGAATTTTTTGAACATTTAACAAGTTTCGAAGTTTTAAATTTCTAGAGTTCTTCAAAAAATCCCTTTTAGGTTTTTAAAAATATTAAAGCAAATTTTGTTTTAATACTTTACATCCACTTTTATCAAATAAAAAGTATAGAAGTTTGGTTTGCTCTTGCAATGCAATGTTTTCCCTCTGTAGTTTTTTTTTGTGATTATTTTGGAAATTTTAATAATATTTCTTCCTAATTCCAAGAATTTTCTTTGTATGTTCTTGATTTTTTTTAGTAATTTTTTTCAACGCTTTTTTAAGTTTTTTAAGAATTTTATAATTTTCATGCATTTTTTTCTAGAATTATTTAGCAAAGGGCTTCTCAGATTGTTAGAAGTTTTGGAGGATGTTTAATAATATATCGCCACTAATTCCCAATTAAAACTATAAACATTTAGTTCCTCTTGCAGTGTTGCAAACTTTTCTACATTTGCTTGCTTTATCCTAGTAACATTTTTTAATACTATCTCTTCAATATAAATACATATTTTAAACAATTTTTAAATATACCAGTACAGTTTTTTTCCAAATTGAAATAATTATTCTTTAGCCGTTTTAAAAATCAAATTAAAATATAATAATAATAAGATAAGAATTCTCTTCCAGTATTTTTAAATCTTCTAAAATAGTTTGTTCCAACTTGCAATAATTATATTTTATGGTTTATAAAAATTAAATAAATATTGGAAATTAGCCTCTCTACTTAATGCTAAAAAATTTAATTTTTTAGATTTTTCAAAATTTTTCTAGAAATCCAAAGAATTACGTTTAAGCACTTTGAGTTTTTACCAATTTTTCTTCTAGAATTCTAGATTTTTCAGAAAATTCTTTTTTCTGAATTAGAATACTTTCAGCCAGATTTCTTGAATTTTTAAGTAATTGGTCTTTCAAATTATGAGAATTTTTGAACCATATTTTTTTGAGTTTCTAGAAATATTATGGATATTTTTTTTGAGATTTTTTACCGTTTTAGATATTTTTGTATTTTTTTTCTAAGAAAGTTCTGAAATCTAATAACATTTCTTTTTAATTCCAAAAATTGTTTTCGTAAGTTTTTGATTGATTGACGTTTTTGAAACAATTTTTCTTCAATTTCTAACTGTTCAGCAAATGTTTTTTCAGATTTTTTGAAATTTCATAGCAAATTTTGACCAATAATATCAAATTAAAAATATAAAAATTTGGTTCCTTCTTGCAGTGCTGCAAAGTTTTCTTCCACGGTTTGCTTTAACCTATCAGCATTTTCTAATATATTCTCTTCAAAATTTATCAAAATGTATTTAGAGAATGTTTTAATTTACCAGTATAGTTGATTACAGATTGCAAGAATGATTTTTTAGGGTGTTTAAATATCATGTAAATATATATGGAAATTGGTCTTCCTCCTACAATTGTCCAAAATTATCTGTTTTTTAATTTTCAAAATTCTTCTTCAAGTTTCAAAAATTATCTTCGATGAGTTTTAAGTTTTTCAGCAATTTTTTCTTATAGATTTTTAGAATTTTCCAGGAATATTTTTCTAAATTAGGAGTATTTTTTAAGGTTTAACAATTTTTCAAGTTTTGAATAATAAAATCGTTCGATGTAAATTGGATCAAAAATTAGTGCTACCAATGGCAAACATATTTGATTGATGTGGCTGATAGATGTTGAAAGTTCATCTTCACTTTATATAAATAAAACTATATAAGTACTTTCAAAAATATAACGCTACAATTGTTTCGCCACACTGTTGAGTGAAAGAACACTGCACTGAGAACTCCACCTTCAAGTCTTGTGATTTAAATTTTAAAGTTATTGTACATTTAATTTTGTTTAATTTTTGTAATAAGATTTGTAAAGCAAGTAAAAGAGTAAACCTCACAAGAATTTTTGAATTTTTACCAATTAGCTTTAAAATTTTTTAGAAATTTAGGGGCCATTGTTCTTTGAGATTTGTAGGTAACCAATATCAAAATGTAAATATATCGTAACGTAAAACGTCTCAACCCCAACCAGGATGCAGGTGTAAAGACGGTTATTATCGTCATAACGAAGTTTGCATATCAAAAAAGGCGTACTCGGAAACAGAAGAAATTGGCTCTTCAATATATTTTACCCCATGGAGATTGAAAACAAATTCTTCAGTTTTTAGCAATAATTGTTCCTTCTTGGATCTTGAAGGCATGTTTCGATATTAAGAATAAAGAATCACTTTAAAGTGGAAGTGTTTTCTTTATTCTTAATTATTTTTCCATGTTGTAAGAATCTTCTTTCAGCGTTTTTGAATATTAAGCCATTAATATCAAATAAAAATATAGAAATTGGCCTTTCTGTTCAGTAGTGCTGGAAAATGTTCTGCTAATTTTTGGTTTAAGCGTTTAAAATTATCCACTAATGGCTGGATTTCTTAAAGCGTTCTTGAGTTTTTAAATCAAATTTTCTTCCAAATTTCTAGAATTTTCCAGGAATTGATTTAATAAGATTTATGACATTTCTTTGAAGTTATTCATTATTTCCATTATTTAAAGATTTGTAGAAATTTCCAGGGTTAATTTAAAAAATGATATAACAAATATTCTAGCAGTGTTTACAAAATATGGTTTGCAGTTATTATACTATTTTAATCCTTTGTACTAAGAAAATTTTCTGCTTTATAGTAGAGTACCTCCAGATTAGAATTTCGTGCTAATATGCAAATCAAATCAGAAATTTTGAATTTTGAAAATCCTTAGTAATATGCAGAAAGTTAATAGTATATAAAATTACATAAGTAACAAAGACAATTGTATAAATATACACATACACATAAATAATTCCACTTGTTATGTTTGTGATTTATTTTCTTGCTAACTGGAATGAAAATAGTGCGCTAAACTTTAAACTAAAATAAAATTTTATATTTTCAGGAGTCTGCGAGGAAGAAAATACGGTATTCGATAAAGACGCCTGTGAACTGACGTGTAAAAACTTCCTGGCGGACGAGACTTGCACGTCTCAACCCCAACCAGGATGCAGGTGTAAAGACGGTTATTATCGTCATAACGGAGTTTGCATATCAAGGGAGGCGTGCTCGGAAACAGAAGGTCGGTAATTTTCTCCTTGCATGCATGGGATTCAAAAGGACTCAACGAGTAAACGTTCTTTTTTTTGCAGTGGAAGTTTGTCCGAAATGTAGCGTCTATAGGAAAAATCCCAGGATTCAAACCTGCGAGGACATGTTTGGTGAAATCGTTTACTCGGACACGCCCGGTTGTGAGTGTATTGAAGGGTTCTTCTTAAATGAAAAGGGAGTATGCGTTGCAGCAGAGCAGTGTAAAAATGGTAAATTGTTATTGATATTACTTTAGTTTTAATGAGTACTCAAACTGTTTTTTTAAATTAAATTTTAATGCTATTAATAAGAAGATATAGTTTAAACTAACAAAAAGTTATTAGTTAACTTTTAAATTAACAAAGTTAATGAATTTCGACAAAAAAACTTTTAATAGTATTATACTTCTTTGCTGAAATGATATGTCTTTCATATTGTCCTTGAATGCTGTGAAAGACCGGGTCTTGTCAAGGCCACAGGAGTTATGGAATCAAGGAATCATTCAACTTGTTAATCTATAGAATTGTGCTGAGGTCTATGTTTGAATAAGACTTCATTTATATCCACCATCTCGTTTCATACTGTTTCTTTTTAACATCCCTTGTATTTTTATATTATTAGTTTATCATCCGGAACTAATCGTATTATTTTTTAATTTTAGTTAAGTGCCCTGTGAATTCTATTTTTAAAGCGACTTCCTGTACTCTTACCTGCAAGAATCACTTACTTGGCGAGCAGTGTACTAAATGCATTACACCGCAATGTGCTTGCCAGCCAGGATTTTATCTTCACAGCAATGGAAATTGTGTATCGAGAGAAGAGTGCGTTACCGATCCAGGTGAGAATAATAATCAGACAATAACTATTTTCAAATAAAAACTTGCAAAAGTATTATGAAACCCTCTCTTTCCCATCATATTCATTAATATGCTCTTAATAATTAGTTTTACTCATTAAAGTATGAACTAGAATGTATACTTCTTTCATAATAATTGGTTTCAAAAAATTACATAATTTAATATTTTCAGGTGTGTGCGATGCCAATTCCATTTTCCAAGAAGCTCCGTGTAGTATGTCCTGTTTGAACATGTTTACTGGGGCTAAATGTACGCCAAGTTCACGTCCAGGCTGTCAATGTAATGACGGATATTACTCAGACAGTTTCCGTCATTGTGTTGCAGCAAGAGAATGCGACGATGGTAAGTTGTAAATTTTAAACTAATCATATTCAATATAATGCAATTTTCATAAATTAATAACAAAAGAATTTCATTAAAGCCTTACAAAGAAAGCCAAGGTTACAGTAAGTTGTTAAATTACAAATAAATTTCAAGCATTAATACTTGGAGAATTAGTACATACTTATTTCTATATAGCACAAAAGTGTTTAAAAATGTCGAACTTTTTTTTATTATTTATTTATTTATTTACGTATTTTCAGCTTAAAATTACGTGCCAATTGTTTCTTCTCCTTGTTTTAGTTAAATGCCCAAAGAACGCCTATTTCGATTCGTGCTCTTCTGGTAACCAAAAAACTTGCGGAAACATGTACCTAGGCCTATCCGAGACTGAACCAGAGTGTCTTCCAGAATGTGTTTGCATGAATGGATTTGTAATGAACGGCAATGGAATTTGCGTAGAACCCGAAAAGTGTCCAATCTCAGGTAACTAATAATTTCGGCAACATAATTAATTCCAATAAATTCAAATATTATCTATTATAAATAATTAACTTGAAAACAAGATAATTATGTATAATTTTAATACGTAAGTAAACAACACATACATCTTTAACATAATCGATACTTGTTCTGCTACTCTCTTGACGGAACCAAATTTTCAAATTAGAAGAAGTAAAACTCTTGTTACTAATTTTACATATTTAATTTCGGATTTCTTTAGCAACTTCTAAATTAGTAAAATTAAACCTTAATTATATGACTGAATAGTTGCGGTTGATATTTGTTGAAAGTCAATCAATTACCAATGCAAATAAGGGCAATTTATCCATTCTTGTTTTATTTTTTATTAAAAACCATATTTTTTAGAAATCAAATGTCCAAGCAATCTTGTCTACAACAAATGTGGAAACCGATTCCACCAAATCTGTAGTCTAACAATGGGCCCAGTTGACAAGCTGGCGGAATGTATTCCTGGATGTTACTGCGAGGACGGTACTGTTTACGACCAAGAAAGTAACGCTTGTGTAACGATGACCAATTGTCTCGTTTCTCTGCAAAATATTGGTAAAAATAAAATAATCTATTATATTTCACCTTTAATATTTCAACGAATTTTTTAGCCTGCAGAAGCATGGATCCTCTAATGGCTTTTTACACTTGCCACAATGGACCTGCTAAAACTTGCGAAACTGCCAAAAGACCATCTAAGCCCGATTGCAGATCTGGATGTTTCTGCAAAGATGGTTATGTTCTGAACAAGCGCAATCGATGCGTCTCAGTTGATACATGTCCGTCTCTTGTATAAAACGAAACATTGCGTATTTTGAGTCTGATATAAAATGTTTATGATGTAAATATTGGTAGCGTTGTTATTTGCAAATTAGCCATGCATGAAAAAAAAAATTACTGTAAATATTAATAGATCTCGTTAATCAACTATATTTTACTTATAAATCTGAAAATGTATATAGCAAAGAAAATAAATAATTGAAGCATTAAATAATTTTGTATGTCATTATATTGTTACAAAATTAGGTAAAAATAGAAAATAGCAAAGAATGAAAAATATTCGAAAAGTATAGAGAATGATAAATAGATTAAGATTTTAATATTAATTAATTAAACATATAACTCATAATATTTTAAACAGTTTTTGGCGGTTAAAAAAAATATAACCCTGCAGAAAGAACAACAAAAAGAATCTATTGCAGAAGAAAAGGCTAAAGTTTTTGTTGGAATAAAATATGATTACGGATTACGGATTACAAAAATATAAATAATATTCAGCGAATTTGAAGAAATGCGGTTTATATAGGAAGTAAACCTTTACAAAGAATGAGTCACAAAATAACCAATTTTTAGTAATAGATAAAGTAAATAATACTGCTATTTATTTAAAACCTCTGACCGTAAATAAAAATTGTGATGTGGCCATCATAGTACTTTCCCTATATTTTCTCGAAAACTATAGGCAGTGCCGTTTTATCCATTAGGCATTATAGGCAACTGCCTAGGGGCCCTGCCACGTTCAGGGGCCCCTGTGCTACAGGGAAAAGAATAGGCAATGTTTCTTAAACAGTAAAAAATTAATTTGAAAATTTGCTCTGTACATTACATCGACGCTATTTTAGTACATTTCGGAACGCATTCCTTATTAGATATTATTATTATGATTATTATGATAGTTTAAAAGTTTATAACGCAGTAATATAATTGCAAGCAATTTTATCGCGGTAATTTAATTAAAAACGCTCAAAACTCTTTGTTGTGAATGCACACTTACTATACTGGTACCTACCAAGTATGTATATTCTATGGCCAAGCTACTTTCATAAGGTTGGCAGTACTGGTTCGTTAGCATGACCGGGGAATTCCCCGAGTCGTTAAATACGTATTGTATGATGTGTCATAGACATTATTTTCGAACCATTTTCAATTAAATCGTTCAATTTTTACTTCGTGCAATTCGTTTGCAAGTTTCACGGCTGTGAATAAAAAGAGAGTTTTACAATTTGTGTTTTAAAAATTACGAATTTAAGGATAAGTGTTGGATATTTATTTATAAAGACTGCAGAAGTGCTTCAGGCTTTGTGAAAATCGGTGAAACGACGGGTTAAAAACAGTGTAGTGGAAACTAAAGTTTCATTAACTGAAGTTAAAATTACTTTACGTAAGTTTTATTATTTTTTACATATTTTATTACCTGATACAGGATTTGACAAATGTGAAGTGTCGTTTTATTATTCAATTGGATATTTTAATTAATTTCTATGTTATTAAATATTTTTACTTTGGGTGTTTATTAATATTAAGCAGGAAACTATTATTATTATTATATTGTTTGAGCTGCTAAGGTGAAATTTTCTTTACTGTTTTAAAACAAAAGATTATTCCTTTCAGGAACAAAATGTCGGAGGTACCCGTAAAGAAAAAGCATCAAAGTGGTTCCGAAAAACGTAAAAAGCGGCAAGAGCAACAAAATAAACTTAATGAACAATTAAAGAAGACACAAAACCTTTTCGAACTCGGATTTAGTCGCGAATTAAAGGAACATCAACCTCATGACACTCCAAGTACGTCTTCTACCAGCCACAAGATGGAAGTAGACCCAGTAGAGGTTCCTTGCGAGCCTTTTGAACAGATTGGCCAGGATCAAGAAACACCTACGTTAGTCAGTGCAGAGGAAGGTGAGGCCGAGACAGGGGTCATACATCAAAACGTAGTTCATCTAGGGGTGGAATACCAGAATGACATTGGCTTATGGCAAAATATTACCAACGAAATGCAAGATTTTTGGTGTACTAGAGACCCTAACGAATGTCAACACTTTGATTGTAATTTTTCTGCTTCGGCCCGACAGTACGACGACAGTAAAAGATTTTTTTCTCAGTCTATGTTTTTTCGGAAACACATCAGTGGTGGTAAAATCAAACGGGAGTGGCTCATGTATTCTCCGTCTACTGGAAAAGTATACTGTTTTCCATGTATCCTTTTTGGTGAAGCACAAAACCGATCACAATTTCAAACTGGATTTTCTGATTGGAAAAATGCGTTGCACCGAATCCAATCGCATGAGAATAATGCAACTCACCGAGTATGTGTACAGACACTCATAAGTAGACGACGCATTCACGGACGAATCGACACTTCTTTAGAGATTACATTTAATAAAGAAAAAGAATATTGGAAAAAAGTTTTAGAAAGAATAGTCTCTGTGATAAAATTTTTATCATCCCGTGGATTAGCATTTCGTGGTGACAATGAAATTCTCGGTTCTCAACATAATGGCAATTATTTGGGAATTTTAGAGTTAATCGCAGAGTACGATCCTTTTCTTAGTTCGCATTTAGCAAAATATGGTAATGAAGGCAAAGGAAAACAATCGTATTTATCTGCAACGATTTGTGAGGAACTTATTGAAATATTGGGAAATAAGGTTTTAAAATATATTGTTAATGAAATTATTGAAGCCAAATACTTCTCAATAAGTGTCGATTCGACACCTGATATATCACACACTGATCAGTTGACTGTAGTGCTGAGATATGTTACGTCGAATGGAGAAGTGGCTGAACGTTTTCTTAAATTTCTTCTCATACAGAACCACAAAGGGGAAGAACTAGCCACCGAAATATTAAATTTTTTAAGCCAATATAATATTGATGTAAGAAATTTGAGAGGTCAGTCTTATGATAATGCGTCGAATATGTCTGGTCGTTACAATGGTCTCCAGGCGCATATAAAGAAAATAAATCACCTCGCACACTACGTTCCCTGTGCAGCGCACTCACTGAATTTGGTTGGAGTACGTGCAGCGGAAAGCTGCGTTGGAGCAATCTCATTCTTCGGATTTGTACAGGCAATATACAACTTTTTTTCGGCATCAACTCATCGCTGGGCAATTATGCTCGAAAATCTTGAAAAACGTGATGAACGTAAGCATAATTCGTCATTGGTTCTGAAAAGTGTATCCGATACAAGATGGTGTGCAAGGGCCGATGCTACTAAGGCTTTGGCAACTGGTTACAACAGTTTTCAGAAAGCTTTGCAGTCTATTGCTAGCGATGAGACTCAGACATCACAAGCGATTCACGAAGCTAAATGTCTATTGAATGACTTAAGAAAAAAAGAAAATGCTGTAATGGCCGTATTCTGGGCTGCCATACTAGATCGGATCAATGGTGTCAGCATATCTTTACAAAAGAAAACAATTGAACTACGAACGGCAGTCGATCTTTTAAAATCGCTTTTAGATTTTTTAATTTCACAGAGAGATTTATTTGACGACTACGAGACTAAGGCAAATGAGAAAACTGATACTCAATACAGTGATGAGAATCAGCGTGAGCGAAAAAGGAAAAGGCATCACGATGACGGATCAGCAGAAGAAGTTGTGCTCAGAGGAAAAGAGAAGTTAAAAGTTGATACATATTTGCCAGTACTAGACATGTTATTTACAGAACTGTCGCGGCGCCTAGAAGCTTACCGGGAAATAAATGATCTGTTTGGGTTTCTAACAGATTTCTCGACAAAATCGGACGCTGAAATTAGACAGGCTTGTACAAAATTTAAGGATCATTATTTCGAGGACATTGAGCCTGAGTTTATAGACGAAATGGTGCAGTATAAATACTTCATCTTACAATTAGATGACGCCGGACAAAAAAATATGCCAGCCGAGGAGTCTTACAAACTGATTATTGGTAACATGGCACAGTCAACTTTCCCGAATGTAATGACAGCTTTGCAAATATATAGAAGTCTAATGATTACAAATGCCACTGGTGAACGAAACTTTTCCAAATTGAAATTAATTAAAAACTGTCTTCGTTCAACGATGTCTCAAAACCGTTTAAATTCATTGGCTATAATGGCAATTGAAAATGACGTGTTGGAGAAGATTACCTTTCAGGATATCTTGAACGATTTTGTATCAAAAAAAGTTAGAAGAGTTAATATTTAAGCTATGTATGTTTTTTTTAAATGCATAAATAAACATTCTGTTCATTTGATTCAACATTTTTATTGAATAATATGATGATATACCCAGGTTAGTAAAAAACGGTGTAATTTTGAATTGGCCCTGGATGAGCATTGCCTAGGGGCCCCGACAGGCATAACCCGGCCCTGACTATAGGGTTTACTCGAAATTTTTGATTCTTTACAATTACTTGTTAAATCTCATGTAACTCCTATAGTTTATTAGTAATAAGCAAAAAAATGTCAAAATTATTAATTTTTATTTTTTTCTCGGAAGCTAAGAACTAAATTTTTCAAATTCTATATAGGAAAAGTTAGAATAAATACAAGGTTCTAGAATCCTCAAAAATATATAAGAAATTTATTCTGGAACAACCAAAAAAGTATCTCAACGATTAGAATAGAAATTCCTGAAAATTTCTAAAAAAAAATTGTGGAATAAATCTTAAATAAAATATATAAAATACAGCAACTGAAAAGATTGCAATAAAATTTTCTACACATGTACTCAGTTTATCCCTCATCAAAACTTTGTAGGAATTTTTCTTGTAAATTGCAAACATTAGTATTAATTATTTATAATCAACACTGGTTTTTCCAAATTTCGTTTTGTAGGATTTTCTTCTCCAAATTGCAAGATTTTTTCATCTATTTTACTAGAGGTTTCATGAAGGTTTTTATTTTTTAAAGACTAGAAATTCCAAGCCTTCCTAGAAATTCTCTCCTAAATTTCTAGAAAACTTTTCAGCATTCTAAAATATTTATGGTTGAAATTTTTCAGTAGCAAATTTCGAGGATTGTAGAATTTTTAAAGAACTAATTTTCTAAATTACAAAGTTTTCTTTAAAGAATTTATGCTACAAGTGTGCCATTTTGAATTTTCTACGAATTTCTTCTCCAAATTATTCACCTATTGTACTAGAGACTTTTAGAAAGGTTTTTGGTGATTATAATTTTTATGCCTTTATGGAATGTAGTCCCTAAATATATCATTAACATCAATATTAACAATAGTTAGAATTTTTAGAATCTCAATAGCTCTTATTTATGTTCTAAAGATTTCAGTTCCAAATTCCTAGAACATTTTCGAGGGTTGTGGAATTTTTAAGGAATTGATTTTATAATTTTTAAAAATTATCTTCGACAATTTTAGAATGTATAAAGAACTTATGCTACCAGTGTGCTATTTTGACAATAATTTTACCAATTTTTTTTTCATCTCCAAGTTGCAAGATTTTTCCATTTATTTTACTAGTTTTCAGGAAGTTACAAAAATGTCTTTCTAGAATTTCTCTTCTAAATTTCTAGAATATTTTTGAGGATTTTTAAACATTTATGGAATTTTTTCTACAGATACTAACTTTACCCTTTGTTGCAATCAAAATTTTCGAGATATTTCTTTTTAAAATTGCAAATATTGCCATCAATTTCTTAATAGCATAAGAATGAATAATAAACTATAGTTCTTTTCTAGATTTTTAGAATCTTAATTCTTTGTCTTTTGGAGATTTTTTTTCTTAATTTTGGGAACTTTTCCCTGGTTTGTAGAATTTTTCAGCATTATTATTATCTATGATGGCAAAAATTGCTCATTTACATTTCTTAAAAATTTTCTAGGGCTGTAGAATTTTTTAAGAATTAATTTTCTTATTTTTAAACATTATCTTTAAGAATTTTAAGATTTTCAAGATTTTCCCATTTATTTTACTAGACTCTTTTAGTAAGTTTTTTCTGACTAGAATTTGTAAGCCTTTCTAGAACTTTTCTTGTAAATATCTAAAATAATTTTTAGGTGTCCTACAATCAAAGTTTTCTTGGAATTTCATTTTCAAATTGCAAGATTTTTACATCTACTTTTCTAGAAGCTTTTTGGATTTTTTCCAAATTGCAAGATCTTTCGATTTACCTTAGTAGAAGCTTTTAAAAAGTATTTTTTTTATAACTAGCATTTGTAAGCCTTTTTAGAACTCCTCTTCTAAATTTCTAAAATATTCTTCAGGAGTCTTACAATTGAAGTTTTTTAGGAATTTGTTCTCCAAATAGCTTTTACCATCTATTTTACTAGAAGCTTTTAGAAAGTTAGGACTAGAATTTGTAAGCCTGTTTAGAACTCCCTTTCTAAATTCCTAAAATAGTTTTTTTCTCCAAATTACAAGATGTTTCCATCTATTTCACTAAAAGTTTTTGCGAAGGTATTTTTTTGATGACTATAATTTTCAAGCCTTCCTAGAATTTCTTTCCTAAATTTCTAGAATATTAATGGAATTTATTGTACAAAACTTATCATTCTTTACAATTAAAGTTTTTTCTTCTAAATTTCAAACATTGTCATTAATTTCTTAATTGCATGCGAATGAGTGGAAGAACACGGTTTGCAATTGAGAACTCCGCCCGTGCTGCTTTCGCCCAAAATTTGTCTTCCAAATTTTTGGACCTTTTTTCTGGTTTGTGGAATTGGTATTATTATTTTCAATATTTTCAGAAATTGCTCCAAAAATTCTTTAAAAATATTCGAGGGCTGTAGAAATTTTTAAGAATAATTTTTTTAATTTCTAAAAATTTTCTTCGGGGGCTTTAGAATGTATAAAGAGTTTATTCGACATGTGTATTAATGAACATATCATTTTGACCTTAATTTAATCAAAGTTTTCTAAAAAATTATTTTCCAAATTACAATATTTTTCCAGCATTTGAAATTTGATTGATTCCTTGTAAATGATGCAGAATCCACTAACAATTAGTAATTAAAGTTACCATGTATATGAAGGGTGGGTGGGTAGCCTCTAGTCCACCCTCCAATCAGTAAATCATATGCGAGAGATTTAATTAAATAGAAAATAATGGTAATGAGGCCATCATAGTAATTTTACATTTTTCCCAAAAACATGAGGTTTACGCAAAACAGTTATTCATAACAATTTGCTCAATTTTGGATTCTTTACAATTACTTGTTGTATACATTTCATGTAACAAGTTAACTTTATGAAAAAAATGTTTTAACAAAACTTGTTCAGTATCTTATTTTCTTCAAGTTTTGTTTGAAGAGTTATGTAATATTTTTCAAAGTTAGAAATATTTCGTGAAAAAAAACGCCTCGAGTAAACATCCACTTCCGGTTAATGGAAGTTCACGAAAAGCTTTTCAGTTCCAGTTTATAACGATAAAACCCTAAATTTAAAGTTTCATCTCAAATGGATCATTTGTTTTTGAGATACAGCGCCCACAGACATTATCATGCACGAAAACAATACTTCCCCTATATATTCTATATAGGGAAAGTAAAAATCATTTAAAGCACAATGAAAATATAATTTCCTGAAGATTAAAATTCTCGTCAATAAAGATAAAAAGACTATTAAGCACTATTTAATTTTGTTCGGTTTTGGAGTTAACAAAAAAAGCAGTAAGAATGAACAATGATACCTTGATAATTTTAAAAATCTTGTATGGTCCTGTAGAAGTTAACTTAATAAAGCATGACTTCGTCGTTATTTCAAACGGATTTGAGTGAAGGATCATTCACAAGACTGAACTTAAACATGCAGTCAAAATTATTTGTATATTTTTCCGTACATTGTTTGTATAATTACAGGCTAAATACAAATACTAGATAGTAAACAATTCTATTTTTATTGATAAGTGCTATTATTCAATTAGATTATACTTCTTACAGTAAGACCATGGATGAATAATTCTTTCATCCTCCCTCCCAAATTTCTTCTATATACGACAGTAATTCCTTCAGAAATTTTTAAATCTCTTACATATTATGTAGACAATTATCGGAATGTAATTTTAATATGAACCTTGGTTTTTCAGACTTGACCAAAAATTTGTAATTTTTGATCTTACTGATTAAGAACGACACAAACTACAACATTGTCTCTTTTTGCAACATTCGCATTTAGGCGATTAAAACACCACTCCTAGTTGCAGTAATATGTTACATCATTGGCCCTCTCTACAAATTGACAGGGCCAATTCAATGTTGATTGTAACCTTAGGAAGAGGTCTCAACAATAATAATATTTATTTATTCGGGTTTACATAAATAAGGTACATAAAATATATCATCATTAGCATACTCAGTTCACTAGACAGTGTCTGATTTTCTGCGTACCCTCACACACACATAATATTTATAAATCATAAATGGTTTTAAGTGAGCGAAAATTACAAATTATTGTACTAGTTATAAGCAACAACTTTCAACTGTATTTCAAAAGTATCGTTAGTCATTAGTATAATTTTAAAATTTAGTGTATGATAGTTTTTAGTGACAACTTTATTTTAATATACACGTTGGCTATGTTTTATAGAAAGATCGCTTGAAAACATGTCTTATGTGGAGGTATGGGCAGAAAACCTTTGCTTCTCACTTTAACATTATGGACGTCTGCCCTAAATGTAAGTATAAGTTTTGGAGTAGATAATCTTGTGAAAAAAGCAGAAAGCGTGGATTTTTCTTCTGGTTTCCATTTAAAACGATTGAATGTGCTTAACATGTGATCGAATTATCTAATGCCATATATATTTGACGCATGCGTTTTATTCTAAGTGAATCCAGTAAAGAACATCGCAACAATTGAATTGCGAGTAGCTTTAAGTGTGAGTTCAATAAGTGCCTACTATTGTATACATAGTTTAAGAGAACTTTCTTATCGTAGTAAGTAAGTAAGTAAATAAATAAAATTGAAGATTTTTGTAATCGTTATTCAAAAATTCATGTATGCTATAGAACGTGTGTTGGCTAAGGTATGATTTGATTTTCATTTTGAATTGTTTAGGGCTTAATGCTGCGCTAGACTCCGGAAGGGAGTTGAATATTCTAGAAATGGAATAAATTATTATGGACCCTCATAATAATTTATTCCATTTCTGGATTTCTAAAGACGCATCTTTTGCGGGCAAATGTTAAGTTTTTATCTAGTGTTATGTTTGTGCATATCCATATGGGTACAGTAAGACTTAAGGTTTGTACGTACATGCATTAGACATTCTAGTACAAAAAGCGATGGCAACGTCAGAATACCCAATTCAATGAATTTAGCTTGACAGTCATCCTGATATCTTAGACCTGATAGTATCCGTATTACGCGTCTTTGGATACCAAACAGACGATTCAAAGCAGCAGAGTGACCCCAAACAAGGATGCCATATGTAAGGTGGGATTGGCATAGAGAAAAATAAGCAGTACTTAAAGCGGATGAGGGCAGCTGTCTTTTTAATTGACGTAGAAGATAGGTCGAGCGGCATAAAATCGCTGCTACTGCTTCCCCCTGACTGTTCCAAGATCATTTGTGGTCAAGATTTATTCCAAGAAAGGAGGTTGTAGTTTCCGTAAAAATATCTGATCGTAGCGAGACCAAGAGATTGACTGTTTTGTTCACATTCAAGAATAGTTTATCTGAGGCAAACCAAGCACTAACATCAGTACTGGATTTATTGTTTTTATCAATGGCCTCTAGAAAATTCCTAGATTTATTCGTAAATGACGCATCATCAGCAAATTGGAAAAAAGTTACAGAAACAGATGATACGTCGTTTATATATAATAGGAAAAGCAACGGACCAAGAATGGAACCCTGGGGCACACACTTCAAAAGTACTACCCTATTTTTTTTTGTTAGAGACCATAAGTCTATAATTGCTCACATTATCTCTGTCTCCTTTTTTAAATATCGGGGCAATATTTGCTTCTTTGAGTGAGTTTGGAAATATGCCATTTCAGCCGTCTTTTCTATTAATTTGGATAGAACAGAGTATATTGAAATGTATCTTAGATCTTTTAAATCTACAGGATTTATAATTTTCCGAGTTGGTGTATTAATCGATTCTTTTCACTTTAATCGCATCCATTATGATATATGGACAGCACATTCTAATAAATTGTATATTTAAACCATCACTCCCTATGGCTGGCGTTAGATTTAATAATTTTAACTAGATGATGAGGTCTTAACATCATCATCGATTCTAGAAAAGTAAACTTTTTGTGTTAATTATTTTCGTACTAGTTCGATAAAATTGTGAAATATCGTTCTTGTTAATATTAATTGATAAAGTAATTATTCATATCATTTAGGTTAGTGATTTTATTTGGAATTTTAATTTCTGATTTGTTTATAAGATTCATATTTCTGAGTTCTTTCCATGTTAGGGTATCATTGCAAAATTTATGATTGAGGTTAACCCGTTTCTCGTTTTTAATTGCAAAGATTTTAAAATATTTTCATGATTTTTTCATGGTTTTTTTTCTGAATAAAGACGTTTATTATTATTATTATTATTATTTTACTCTTCCTGCTTTTTTTATAATAATAATTTTAGATTATCAGTGAGCCAAGATATAGGTTGCCTTTTTATAATGATCTTTTTCAATGGCAGAAAAATATCAAATAAATTTAGTAATACGTCATTGAGGTAATTTAACTTGTCATATAAATATTCTAAGGATCTAATGTCAAGAAGTGGCAAAGATGTTAATGCAAGTTTCAATTTTTTTTCCTGTCATTTACAAGATTTTAACAAACATCTAATTTGAAGAATGAATAAATCTAAGTCTATTTAATTCAATTTTTATGCATCTTAAAAGTGGAATTCCAAAAGGTGCTGGTTTATCTTTTTTTGGCGAACTAACGTTTATCATTTTGACGTTTAGTTATAAAAACAAGTAAGAAGTGTAGCATCGCATTCGACGCATATTTGAGTGAAGAGGCTCGTTGCATAATATAATTTTTTTTTTCTGTGGCCTATGGCCTTTTGACTTAGGCATATGCCATTCAGTCACGACATGTTTGTATTTGAGCTAACTATATTTTTGTTTTTGTATCTAAGATAAATTTGTAAATGGCACAGTATATTTCATATATATCTAGGGATAAGAGATTCGTGATATTGACTGGTAACATTGTATGTTTTTTTATTACATTTAAAAGCATATTAGTGTGGTGTCTATTTATGGTACAACCAAAAATTATGTGGTTTAGATCTCCTTCCTGTCCGCAAGCACAAAAGGGATCTTCTTTCAAACCAATCCTATGGAGATGTGTTGGGAAGTGTCGATGATTTATTTTTAGTCTCGTAATTGTTGTAGAAAATAGACGTGGAATATCGTATTTAAAGATATGCGTTGAGGTCGGTAATGTTGGATGTATTAGTTTATAGTGCGTATTTGGTTTATTTTGATAGATTTCCTTAGCTTCTTGTTTAATTTTTCCCTTAATAATACTGCGCATTATGTCTTGCACAGGAGTTTCAATATTATTATTAACGGTGGATGGATTTTTTGCGAGCTTATCGGCAATTTCATTCCCATTTATTTGTGAGTGGCTTTTTACCCATATAAAATTAATTGAATGGTCGTCAGCTAAGGTGGAAATCAAGTATTTTATTTTTAATATATAGCTATTAACAAAAATTGATTTAAAATTCGATGAAGAAATAGCCTTTAATACGGATTAGGAGTCTGATGCAATTATTACAGTTTTATATGTATTCGTAGCAATCCATTCAAGAGCTTTATATATGGCTATTGCTTCGGTTGTGAATATAGAGCATTTGCTATTAATTTGTTCCGAATGTGTATGATTAAGTTTTGGGATGTAGAAGGAATAGCCAACATCAGTTTTACTTTTAGATCCGTCAGTATATATGACTAGATGTTTGGGGAATGTCTTGGCTAAAATATTATTGAAGATATTTATGTTCAAATAAAAAAATTCTGTATATACAGGGAAAAGTGGTTTAATATCATGAGTTATTGTGTTATATGATATGAAAAAAGATTGTTTGTGTCATCAAATGATTGGTTGCGAGTATTTATGAAAGCAATTGTTAGTGGTGGTTCATTTTTTTAGACCAATACCTATTTGTTAATACGTTCATATTCAAGTCAGAAAGTAATAATATGATTTAATCAGTCTGCAATGCTCTATATTTTAGTACTTGTTTTATAGCTTGTTGTTTACGCCTTGTGCTTAGTGGAGTTTCTTGACATTCCGCAAGTACTGCAAATGTTGGAGAAGAAGTCATTGCACCTGTGGCAGTCCGTAGAGATTTATGCTGGATAATATCTAAGCGTTGTAGGACACTACTAGATGCCGATCCATATAGCGTACTGCCATAATCAATGATGGATCTAACAAAGGCTTGATAAAATCGTATTCCAGATGTAGGGCTTGCACCCCACCAGGTTTTACAAAGCGTTCTAATTATATTGATACCTTGTTCGCACCTTTTTTCAATGTATTTTATATGTTGTGACCATAACAGTTTTATATCCAACAAGATTCCTAAATATTTAATTTGCTTTTTTATCGGAAATCTGAAACCATTTATTGTAATATATTCTATACAACTAGGATGATGCCTAGAGAACATAACGATCGCCGATTTTTCTCCTGATATTACAAATCCATTCTCTTTAATCCATTTATTAGTAACTTCTACAATTTTTCGACATTTGCTCTTACATTGATTTATAGTTTTACAGGACGTGTGCATGACAAAATCATCTGCGTATTGTACACAAGATATGTTAGCTGGGAGCAAATTATGTGTGTATATATATTAAATAGGATAGGCGAAAGCACGGATCCCTGTAGTAACCCAACTGATGAGATTCTAGGACCAATTGGTTCTCCCGTTTGGCAGACTAACGTATACACCTTTCTATTTCTATATATTGCTACTATATTGGCTGCTACCTTCGGTGGAATATCAAGGTTTATCATCTTTTGTTGTAATATATCTAAATCGATAGAATCATAGGCAGCTTTTATATCTAAAAAGATGCAAGGGTGGTACATGTTTTCTGAAACTGACAGTTGGATATTTGTTACTAAGTTAGTTAGTGCATCAGAGGTTCCGAGGCCCCGACGAAATCCATATTGGTTTTTTGGTAGTTTTTTGTTGTGTTCTAGCCACCACTCTAGTCTGAGTTTGATTACTCTTTCAAAAGTGTTGGTAATACATGATAAAAGCGATATAGGCCTATATGAGTTGGGGTTAGTTTTATCTTTACCTGTTTTGAGTATTGGTACAACCACTACCGATTTAAATTCATTATAATGGTCCATATCCGTCCACCAAGCATTAAACAAATTTAATAAATATATTTTCACATTAAGCGGTAAATTTTGTATCATGCTATACGTAATACCATCAAGGCCTGATGCAGTTGAATTCGTATTTTTTAAAACAATTGTTAATTCATTCAAGGTAAATGGCTTCGACAAAAAATGGTTTATGTTACCATCTGATGACACTGGTTCTATTGGCTTATTTGCGACGTAGTGAGGAACTAACATATCTAAAGTAGAGTAGTTAATGTGTGGTGGAATGGTATTATCACTAGAAGAACATTTCCCACTAATTTTTTTAACTTGCTTCCATATATTACCTATTTGACAGTTCGTTTTTATGTTACTACAAAACTTTTTCCAACTTTCTCGGGCCTTAAATTTAAGAAGGCGCTTTGTTTCTGCTGCAATTTGTTTTGCTTTAAGAAAATTAGATGGAGTGCTGCGACATTTATATTCAGCTAGACTGAGTTTTCTTTTCTCTATTGCTAGTGTACATTTATTGTCCCACCAGGGTGGTGAGGATTTTGTAGTATATGATTTTGAAGGGGGTATATTTGTATTTGCGCTGCTGCTTATCGCAGATATGATTACATCGGGGTTTCGTGTGTTCATGATCCTAGGAGATGCTAATTTGTCGTTAATATCTATGGAGATTTTTTCCCAGTTTGCCCTATTTGTGTTCCATTTAAGTGTATTACGTTTTTTCATAAATTGTGTATGGTGGCTTTTAGTATAAGTGATCAATATAGGAAGGTGATCAGAGCCAAGGGTATCATTTACGATTTTGTAATTTATGTTGAGGCTTAAGTTGGCGGATGAAAATGTTAAGTCAACTATAGATTTTCTTTGTGTCGGATGTGTCAGTCTAGTTTGTTCCCCATTGTTTAGTAATGATAGATTTAATTTATCAATCACGTCTACCATAACTTTCCCATCACAATTAGTTAGACTTGAACCCCATAGAGGATGATGAGCATTGAAATCTCCACCAATGATGCATGACGTTGTAAATGGTCCTAGGAGATTGCACCATTCGTTTAATGATGTTTTAATCCTAGGGGGCTTATATATGGACAGTATATTAATTTGATTGTTGTTATTAGTTATTGAGATACCGCAGCATTCTATGCCTGAGATACTATTGATATTAAGTGAAAGTTCATGATACAGTATATGATTTCGAATGAGTATCATTACTCCACCTTTTTCATTAATACGGTCTACCCGCACACAATTATAATTAACTATTTCAAAATTCAAACCAGGTTTCAACCAGGTTTCAGATATTAATGCAATATCTATTTTATTCTTATTATAAAAAATTCGATATACTATGTTTATTAGATAAAATAGATCTAGCATTCCATTGCAGAATTGTTAGGTTCTTCGGATCCATTTTTGTTGGTTACATTTATGATTATACTAGCTAAATGTTCTTTTAATTCCATACTAAAGTTTTCGTTAACAAGCATTTGTGGATTATCTAATATATTTAAAATTGTAGAGCCCATTGCTTCCACTATTTCGTCACTATATCTTAAGAAATCTTCCCTAAATGGATTAGGGGTTACGGGTGAGAAATTATTTGTTTGGTATTGAAATATGGATTTTTTATTATCATTTGGTTTGGGCTTTTTTATCGTATTTTTGTTAGTATCAATTTGTGTCTTTTTAGCTTTGGGTACTGAAATTGTATAATTAGTTTTCCTATTTTCTACAAACTTGTTTTGGTTGTTACTTTTATTAAATGTAATTTCGGGAAAATCCGAGTTATTTGAGAGTGAAAAGAATTTATTCGAGGATAAGATATTTGAAAATCCAGCAGGGTTATCTACTATGTTTTGGCATTCTGTGAAAGATAGACTTGTTTCTGACATAACTTTTTTAATTTTAGACTGTCGCATATATTCTGGGCATTCTCTAGATATTGACGGGTGTGTATCGACTTTACAGAATATGCAATGAGGGTTATTAATGGGGCATTCCCCCTCGTGATTCGAACCGCAATTTTTGCAATTTTGTTTACTATTGCACTGTCTATTTATGTGTCCATATCTTAAACAGTTGAAACATTGAACTACCGGAGACAGATACGTCTCATCAGGAAAATTAACATAATTTATTTTAATATTCGAAGGGAGTTTAGATCCAGCAAATGTAATGATCATGGTTTGGCGGGGGATATATTTGGGTTCTCCATTTTCAGACAATATTTTTTTATTAAATCTACGGGCTTGTATTATCTCAATTGGGGAAATTATATTTTTTAATATGTAATCATCATCAAACTGTGTGTCTACTCCTCTAATAATACCTTTTTTTCAGTCAGGTGACGCGGGATATAGGCAATTAGATTATTATCAGCTAATATTTTATTTTTAACAAGTTGGTTTGCTGCGAATACAGATTTCGTTATTATTTTCACTCTATTTTTTCCTACTCACGCAATTTCAATAATATGTTGTTGTATTTCCTTATTCGAGTGAATGATAGAGCCGACTTTTAGTGGATGTATACGACCGATATTCTTATCCCGATGTTCAACGTACACGGTATAAGAAAGATATGCGAGGTCTTTTTTGAATCTACAGTTATAGTTTTTATTTCCATCGATTTCCATTATGTTAGTATCATTAATCGAGGACGATGGTTTAATAATATTAACTGGTGGATTTAATTTACCATTACTCTCACCCAAAGCAGCAATTAAACTACTTAACGGGTGTCGTTTTTCATCCATTGCAAGACAATTAAATGTACGACTGCCTTACGCCGGCTAAGGCCGGCGCGGCACGTGTATGTTACGGGCCCAAAAGGGCTCCGCTATGGGCTAGTTGTCTTATATATAGATTAGAATAAACGATATGATATATAATGTAAAATAAAACAGTATTCAATTGTATTAAATAAAAAGTAAATTCAGGTCTTTCTACTACGATCACGATGCGTGCACGTATAACCTCAAATACGTCTTACTCGCTCAAGAGCGCGCTGCGGGAATATAAATATAAAAATTTGAGATTTGGCACACATGTGTAACTTGATATAGACTTTAAGAATATTGATTGAGGAATTAGGGTTGCCATTAAAAAAATAATAGATGTCGTCATATCATATATTTGGAACATCCTGTATAAAATTTTATTCCATCAAAAAGAGCGCAATTTAAAATACGAATCGATTTATCCGAATATATTTTCAAAAAATAAATTTTCTATGATTTACTGAATTTATTCCAAGTTAGAGACTCGCCCCGTATATTAAATTCACGAAGGTTGTGTGACTTCTTCAATATCTCCAATTTCTTATCAAAATGTAATAAATCTACTTTCAATCGTCTATTCTATTAAATCGTCTCTTTTGTGATATTCTTGCAAAATACTTTGTTAATAAATTTAAAAATACGAAAACATTTCGTGAATCTACAACAGTGAGTCTTACTAAGACTACAAAACAAATTAATTTGAAACAACTACTTCTCTGGCTAGTACCTTGACAGACATTGAATAAAGCAAAATTAATTTGCGTGTTACGAATAGTACAACTATCAAAGCAACACTAATTTGAATGAAATTATTTCTGTTGAATAAACTAATAAATGAAAAATGTATTTTAGATTGTTTAGATATGACTATAACATGAAAAATTATGCACAAAAATTAATTTAAACTGATTTCATTAAATTAAATTAGCAAAAGCAATTAAGCTAATTTAATTTAATGAAATCAGTTTAAATTCATTTTTGTGCATAATTTTTCATGTCATTCATTATAAGTAGTAACAGATAAAGTATAATAGTAGTATTATAATTTTGTATTTTGAAATTTAAATATTTATTATAATTACAATATGAAATGCACTATACATTGCACATTTTTTCTCTGTATATAAAAATTGTGTTATTACATCTAAAAACTAAATTCTGCAATAAAAATATTTTGGTAACAAACATCTATAGCATTTCATAATAAATTGCAATTAGGCGTTTTTTTTAAATTCTTTAAGGAAATTCTTTAACTTGTGTAGGCCAAGCATCTATAGAATTTCCACAAGTACACATATAAATAGTTTCATGACATAGTTGAGAAATATTTAAACCGAAAGTTTTCTGGTAGCAGTTTGTATTGCAGTTAAGTATTTACAATATGTTGATCATTTGCGATTAAATAGAACACTATTTGACTGAATTTTTAAATAACGCTTAACATGTCATCTAGAATGGTTAAACATTTTTTTAGATATAATAATTTTTCGATAAATATATTATGTGGAAACAGAAATTCACAGTGCATTAGAATATAAAATATGAAATCTTTATTTAAAACTTTAATATATGTATTTAGTTAATGATATATTTATTAAGTAAGCTTCCCATGATTAAAATTGCGAATTTTTAGTTTCTATTTAAAACTATTTACAATTAAAAAAATTAAAAAACAGGGCTTCATGTGAACTTTACCTTCTGTTTATTAACGAATTACGAAAAGGTAATAAAATATGAATACTTTAACTATTACTGATGAAGGTTTAAATTAAATTACACTTAGTTTGTTTCACAATTTTTCTTTATTTATTTATTTATTTATTTATTTATTTATTTATTTATTTATTTATTTATTTATTTATTTATTTATTTATTTATTTATTTATTTATTTATTTATTTATTTATTTATTTATTTCAACGGTTGACACCTTTTTTACAAAACATTACACAATAAAATAATAAAGATAAAGATATAAACTAAATGACAATTAGTACAAGTAAAAAACAATATTATAAATACAAAAAACAATTAATTAAACTTACTAAATAGACTACAAAAATAAACATAAAATTAAAATTAACCTCAATAAATTATCTACAATAAAATAATCAATGGAATTCTCCCTAATAAAATTTTAAATGAATAATATGAATTAACAAATAAATCAAAATTTTCATGATAATTGAGTTTGTTAGCATACCTCATAGTCCAATAAAGGACTATAATACATATAATTTGTAGAAACTACATTCAATCTAAAAAGTGGTTTTTGTCTGGATAATCTATTACTTTGAGGAACATGAAAATGTATTGATTGAAGATCAGTGGAGATATGCCCAGAAACAATTCTGTGTAACAAACAAAGATCCAATTTGATTCTACGGATCTCAAGCGAACCAATATTCAGGTACTTGCAGACCATTTCATAATGATTAAATGGTAAATTCATCTTGAAAGAAACGTAAGAACAAAATTTTTTCTGGACAGATTCAATCTTACTTGCGTACTTTTTATAATGTGGTGACCAAATTTGTGAACAATATTCTAAATTAGATCTAACTAATCCGCAATAAATTGTCTTTAATGTATCACAGTTAAAATATTTGCAATGTCTCAATAAAAACCCTAATAATCGAAATGCTTTATTACACATTTGAAACATTTGAGATGAAAAAGATAAGTTTGAATCCAATAAAATGCCCAAATCCCTTATAACCGATACATTTTCAAGGTTGATATCATTGATGTTATATGTGAAGTCAATAGTTATAGCCTTTTTACTAAATGTTATAGATTTACATTTTTTAATATTTAAAAACAAATTATTCCTGACACACCAACTGAATAGATTATCTATATCAAATTGTAGATCGAAACAATTAGAAATATCGTCAATACAATGATATACTTTCAAATCATCTGCAAAAAGTAAACAATTCGAATATATAAAGCAATTACAAATGTCATCAATAAAAATAAGAAATAAAATAGGTCCGATGTGGGAGCCTTGAGGTACACCTGACGTTACCTGGACTGTATTAGATGTAAAATTATTAATCTTAACAATTTGTCGACGTCTTTCTAAAAAACTTTTAATCCACCTCACAGTTAAATCGTGAAATCCATAGGAATATAACTTTGAAATCAATATAGAGTGCTGAACCCTGTCAAACGCCTTCGCAAAATCGGTGTAAATGGCATCAACTTGTACATGTTTTTGGAAAGAATTATTAAGAAAATCTTGAAATTCCAATAAGTTGGTTGTAGTAGATTTACCTTTCACAAACCCATGTTGTTGAGTGTTGAATAAATGTTTGATTATTTGCCTGGTTACCAAATCGTCAAAAATTTTAGGGATTGCTGATTGTATGGCAACCCCGCGATAGTTTTCAACACATTTTCTATCCCCAGTTTTAAAAATTGGGGAGATAAAACTCAACTTCGAAACACTTAGAACACAAGCTAATTTAATAGAAGTAGAAAATATGGTATGTAAAGGTTTTGACAGAGTACAGACACACCTACACAGGAAATCACCAGGTATGCCATCAGGCCCACAAGTAAACCTTTTGTTAAGAGATTGAATCGCGTTGAAGACATCATCCAATGATATCTGTAACTCTTCAGAAATGACAGATTTAGATGTCCTAAATTCAAACAGATCATTATTAGATACACTCGCATAAACTTCAGAGAAGTATTGACCGAAAGCATTTGCAATATCGCTGCCTTCAACATATATTTTGTCCTTAAAGGATATAGATGAAGGAATACCACTAGTGCCCATGGCATCATTAATAAATTTCCAAATATTGCGAGGATTTTTGCGTATACCACCCTGAACTCGCTGACAATAAGAATTATACAATGATTTGCTTAAAATTGAGCATTTTTCACGAAGTTTGCTGAAAATGGTATAATCAACTAAGCTGTTACTACTCTTGTAATTGGCATGAGCAATTTTCTTCTGCTTTACTAATGATATCAAGGTATTGTTAAACCATTTTGGATATGCTGTTGATTTAATTTGTTTAATAGGAACATTGCAATTGATAACATCATACAAAATATCATAGAAGCGATTAGTCATACTATCAATATCATTACCATTGAATATAAGATTCCAGTTAACTAAACCTAGAATATAATTAATTCTGAGGTAATCAGCATTTATAAAATCAAATATGGATTCAACGTAATGTGAATTATTTGTAGCAGATTCAATTTCCATGCAGAATTCGTACCCATAGTGATGAGTAGAATTATTGCACAGTAAGTCAGAAGCCAATTGAATATCTATATTAGACAAAGAAGTAAAACATAGATCTAAGAAAGTTCCTCTACTATTCGGTATGGTATTGATTTGAGACATGTTAATGTAACTAAATGTTTCAATTAAAATGTTAGCTGATAAATTATTTCCAGAACCTATTTCACAATCATAATTGCAATTATCCAATGACCACTGAAGCAGTGGAAGGTTGTAATCGCCGAAGATAAAAAAGTCTGAGTCAGAATATGTATCAAATAAAAATTCAACTGTTTGAGTGTGAGCTTGGTATTTATCATATGAAGAGTTAGGAGGGATGTAAACGCCACCCACTATTAATTTATGAAAGCCAACCTTAGGCAAAACAAAGCACTGTTCAACGGGCTTTGGTTCAATTGAAATAAGCTGTGAAATTAGTGAATTACGAATAGCAATTAATATACCTCCTCCGCGACACTTATCACTGGTTAATGGTGAGCGATCAGATCTATAAAGAGTAAAATTATTTATGCGAAATTCATTATCATAAAATTTAGAGTTAAGCCATGTTTCGACAACAATTATAATATCATAATTACTTAAATTAACCGAATGCATAAAATCATCAATTTTAGTTCTCAGTCCACCTACGTTATGGCAATAAATTCTTAGTTTTTTGTAGCTCCTCTATTATTGCTGGGGTTGGGCTGAGAAATCCTCTTCTTGTTGACAATCCGCGGAGAATTATTAAAATATTTAATTATCAAATCATGTTCTCCGTTATTCTTCCTATCATTCGCTCGTTAAACAGCAACTTTAAATGGTCACGTTGCATGGCGGTAAGATCTGGTCTTACTTTAAATTGAGTGGATTTATTAATGGTAGGACCGACTGTTTTCAAAATATGGGAAACGGTTGAATTATCCTTAAAAATGAGCTTCAACGGGCGAGGGGTGTCCTTCTTGCTACCTAATCTAACGAATTTATCAGCAGTCGGAATATCAGGGAACGATTGGAAAATCTTATTTGTGGCAGCCCTATCATGCTCGACACGTTGCACGATATCAGTCGAAGATGATTCTATAACATTATATAGTATTATATTGTACATTCTGGAAGATCTATCGTTCATTTCATTTATAATAATATCCGATGTTAGGGCTGATGATGTTTCATTACTACTATTGGACCTTATCTAACTTTACTTCCAAATCATTCACTTTATTTAATAATTGGTCAATGGTCGAATTCAACTTTATGTTTTCATGTTTTAAATTTGTCATTTCAGCTAGAATTAATTTAATTTCAGCATTCTCACAACCTAATCGATCACATTTATTAGACACCATTTCAATTGATTTCTGTAAATCCTTGATTATAGACATAAGATCATTATACTGATCGTTATCACAAGAGTTTTCTCTATTTACTTGACTAGTTTCGCTTTTTAGAACTCACTCTTGATAATGGCTTATAAAGCGAAACTAGTCAGTAAATAAAGAAAAAATGTGACAGAAACCAAGTGTAATTTAATTTAAACCTTCATCAGTAATAATTTAAAATGTTTTACCAAATTATAAGTCATTGAAAACTTATTATTTTGTTAGTTAAATGAATTTCTTACCGGAACGGAATTTGGTAAACCAAATCTTGCACTGACGTTCTGTTAAGCACTCTTTACTGTACATAACACATAACACATAACTTTTTATAAGTTTAAGTTGCGTTTTTTACCTTTCTTAAGTTAAAGAGTAAGACATAGCGATATTCCTTTCTTTGCTATTCCACCTCGACCACTGCTTTATGACGATTCCTGAATCAATTCATTTACTTTTTTAATGACAATTGATGTGTCTCCTGTCAAATAGTATTAAGGTTAGATGATTGGATTTAATACAGTTGGTTTGCAAGTATAAACATCTTTTGTTTGGAACCGAAGTGACTTAAATCTCAAACCAGTAATTAAAGGCTAAGTAAGCATAAAGCATGATTGTATGGTAAAGATCAGTTCTTGCAATGTGGTGAGTACTTGTAGCAGAATTGTTCAATGCCTAAATATATCTGTATGATCCACATATAGGAGCGGATAGGCTAGATGTTTATGTTTATTGGTCTTTAGTTTCTTTCCAAAAAAATATATACATGAATATACACAAATATAAAACAAAACGTACAAAAATTTTGGATGAATGAAGCTGGGCGGAGTTCGTGCAGCTACGACGTTCTTCCACTCTAACCCTTGTTTTTGTCCATGATTCTGAGGGTGCAAATATCAACTTGGACATCTGTATTCTTCTTTAAATGCTTGTATTTACTTTTATATCTCCTTTTTAGGGGAGACTTTTGCTGTTTGTGTCAGCATGACAGATATATACGACATATATAGATAGACGTAATAATAATTTAGGTCACATAAGTTATGCCAGTAGATTTTACATAGAACCGATGATAAGTCCGATGATAAGGTACTGAGGGATACTTTATTAGGTTACTGACAACTACAGTGTTTCTGATATAATCTTACATTTAATAAAATTCTCTTAGTTATTAAGATAAGTTGAGGGTGAATTGTTCAAGTATTATTAATGACTTTGTAAAAATTATAAATGAAGCTGATCTAATCATTTCAACATCTAGCCTTTAGTACTATTATTTCTTTAATGTTATGTTATAATAATTTATAACTTTTGTTCACATTAAGTAAGCCGTTTAAAATTCAAAACATTTATCAAACAATTTTAAATTGTGAACATAATTTTGTAAAATGAATTTGGATAATTTCATATCCAAAGGCAACAATTAAAGATAAAGCGTTAGATGCTATGCTAAGTTATTCATAAAATGTTGATAAGTACACTGCTCATGAATATATATAGGACTGCATTCTATTTCAGTTTTAGTTTTCCGTTGTAACAAATAGTACAAAATGTCTGTAACAACCAAAATCTGCTTATTGATGATGGTAGTTTGCCTCATCAATTTATCTAATACTGGTAAGAATAAATATTATTATTGTTAATGCCTTTTTGCCATTTAATTTAAATTAAATATACATTATCTTTATCTACTAATTACATAAAATTAAACCATTATTTATTAAGTATAAGATACATTAATAATAAAATATAAAAAGTCCTTTCGATGGTTCTTCTAGTTACAATAGATGATAGAAAAAAGTAGGGATTTAATATAATAATGTATTCCGCATGTTAATGAGAAAAACAAAACTACTAACTTGTAAGAAATGTTTGTGTTCTCATAAAAATCATAAATAGTTTAATATTTTTACAGTTTTTCTCTTTATTTAATTATAAATTTTATAACTTGATTTACTATTTTTTTTTGCATAAATAATAATATTGCACTAATATATTTTAGGTTTACAAATTCTCTACTGGTTATACTACATACTTAATACAACCAAATTTTCAAAAGGGTTGCATTAATTGGGTTTAATTTAGAGTTTTTATTAATTTTTTAAATATTTATTATTTTTATGGTCTTAAGATTCCTACAATTTTAGATATTAACATATTATAAATTATAAACTACGTAATTAATCAAAGTCCTGTTTTTTTTTCTCCGATTAGTTTCGACTGTTGGTTCATCGTATAAACTACGCAATTGATTAATTTTTAACAATTTAAAAGTTCGATTTTAGAATATTATTATTTTATTTTAGAAAATTGTCCCGAGAATGAAGAATATAAAAGCTGCAGAAATCAATGTCCGAAAACCTGTGATCACTCGGAACCTAACCATTGTGTTTTGAGTTGCGTTCCAGGGTGTGACTGCAAACCTGGATATATAAGAAAAACTAGAAATGGCGAATGTGTAGATACATGTTAATAACTATAAAATATGTAGTTATATACTTTGCTGGTATAATTATATATTGAATATAAATAAATAATTGAAGTATTGCTAGAAGTTGTTTTATTTTTTTATATTCTAAAAAAAATAATTGACACTCTTCAATGAATACAGTTGGAATAGTAATGAATATTTTTTAAATTTATGATAAGATTTATTAATTTGCCTTTGCTTTTAAATATAGACAATGGATGCTTTAATTATATGGTGTTTGTTCATTCATTCATTTTTTGACAATTTAAGAAATAGTTTTAGTTATAGAGAGAGAACATATTTATTCAGCCATAAATTATACATTAGATTACATTTTTTTTTTTTATATACATATATAGATATATACAATTAATATATTTATGGGCTATGAATGGGCTATCGACCAAGGTCTTTCCGCCCCTTAAATTGGAATTTATATTAATTTACAATTTATATTGTTACAAATGAAAGATGGAATTGTATAGATGATACGTGAAAGTCGTGATTATGAAGAGAATTTTTAGTTATATTAAACATAAAATTTTATTTATTAACATTGATGTGTTATATACAAAAACATTATAGTCTCAGTAATTAAGTTCTTATTAGATAGTAAAAAGTTATAAATACTAAATTTAAACACTTTATATGTGTTTACCACTAAAATTTAAGAACACTACAAAAGTTCTGGTATTTAAAATGCAATTTTGGTTGCCTATGATGATAAAAGCATTTTATTTTTAAATTTATTATATGATATGAGGGTTGCTATTTGTTCATTGAGATTTGGTAACACTGGTATTGCCAGGTGAAATCTGAGATTCCCATTGTAAAGTTTGACATTTTTGACGTTATACGTACTCAGAACGTTTTGACGTGCGAGCACTATTTGTCATGTTTACAGTAAGTTGAAAATTTCACATCTGCCAAAAGCTGGAATTAACTGGCGAAAATTTTCGAGTTATGATTTATTATGTCTACCTGGTCTAACTAATAACATTGCACGAATCAACTGAATTCAACTTTTGGCGATGAAGCGCTGTTCACAGCCACTGGTACACTGAATTAAAATGTGGACGTTGTTCGTTCACCAACGAAGTTAAAGAAGGTCGTCCAAAATCGGTTGTTGTGTCGGAAAATATCGATGCTGTGCGAGAACTAATTGAAGACGTGACATTAATGAAATCTACAGATATTTAAGAATTAGCAAAACCAGCGTACATAAGATTTTGCACGAATATTTGGATGTTCGGAAGTTGTGTGCGCGTTGAATTACAAATTTGCCTCAAAATACAATTGCCGCGCATCCAAAGCAGTATCCATCATCATCATAGATGACGAGTCGTAGATTTATGCGTATGAGCCAGAAAGAAGTTGCCAATCGCTAGTTTGGGCGTTTCAATGTGAAGCTAAGCCAACAAAAGTTGTTCGTACTCGAAGCGCTAAGAAGCAAATGGTTGTGCTTTTCTTCACGAAATTCGGTTATGTAGCAACTGTGGCTGTCTAAAATTATAAGACCGTTAGTTCAGCGTGGTTTGCGACTATTTTCCTGAAGTTGTCGGTAAAACGACACACATGCAACAATCGATGTTCAGAGCACACAAAAGATCGAATTGATGGGCCTTACAGCCCTGACTTGGCACCCAATGACTTTTTTGTTATTCATAGCTATGAACTAGAAAATGCAAGCAAACTAAACCAAATACTCAATGTTAACAGAAGCAATGCGAACGTTAAAATCATCCATCAGAATATTCGCAGCATAAACAAAAAAAAATTGTATATTACGTGACGTAAATGATAATTTTGATTGTATCATACTTATAGAAAATGGAAAACAGTTAACATAGACTCTAGTCTAGAAAATCTAATCTAATCTAGAAAACTATAATCTTGTATACAATGAAGGAGCATTTAGTAGATCAGACGGCATAATAGTGTATATAAACAATAAAATAGATTTTAGTCATAAGTGTATATTCCTTGGGGAAACAAAACTTGTAGATATAACCTTGCAAAATGAAAAAAAAAATATTCGGCTATTAGCGCTATACCGTAATCATGAAAGCGACGTGGATATGTTTATAGATGAATTAAAAACAAAATCAAACAGTTTTAGATATTATGGCTCAAATTGGATTTCATAACTCTTATTTATAAGCGAACGAGAGTAACTACAATGAGCACGTCATGCATAGATCATATTAACATGCAACTAAATGAGAGATATATTGAAAATACTCTACCATTCATTCTAAAAACACATATTATCATCTAATAGGACTTCAATTAGTTTTCCCAAATAACACAACCCACACTTATAACATATGCAGAATAAGAGAACATACACAAATTAAAAACCTGTTTGTCTAGAGTAGAAAAACGAACACATTTATTGGTACCATAATAACAAAAATTAAGAAATGCACGAAAAGTCCAAAATCCCAAGAGACAAAATAAAGCGAAAATGATAGATAACGGACAAACTACTGCAAAAAATAAATAGGAAGAACAAACTATACAGGAACTTATCTAAAACATCGAAAAATACGTTCCTAGAAATTGAATTTAAAAATGGAGAAATGAGATACAAGAGGACATTCGTCGGGTAAAGAGAGACTATTATAAAAGCAAAATAACTAATAATAAGGGAAATTCTAAAGCTTATAGAACACCATAAAAGAGGTATCAGACTTAAATTGTAGAAACTATAAATTAACATAAATTAACTTCGCATCAATAGTAGTATTGTTGATTTGCCTCAAGAAATGGCAAATATTTTTAATGATTATTTTATTAGCGTTGGTCCGTATCTTGCTTAGCAAATAAATCAATGTACCCAGGAATATGTTTATAAAAACCATTCCTCTAAATCATTATACTTACAACCAACATCAAAAATTAAAATCATGGAAATCATTAAAAAATTAAAAAATTAAAACTCCTATGGCATGGAATAATAATTTGAGGGCTAATTAAACAAATTAAGAACCATATTGCTAAGCTCCTAGCCATAATAATAAATGCGGCTATAAGTGATGGTACATGTTCTAATCATTTCAAAATTGCCATAGTAAAATCAATATTTAAAAAAGGCAACAGTAAAGAAGTTGCAAACAACGGAGATTTTTGATCTAGAATTTTGCTAAAATTTTTGAGCACGTAATCAAGAAAAGACTAGCCAATTTTTTTGATAAATACAACGGCAGTATGGGTTTACCAAAGGAATGTCGACGGCAGACGCAATAAATGCTGTATTATAAAAGGCATATTCAAGTCTTGATAATAACAATAATAAGTTTTCTTAGATCTGCAAAAAGGAATTTTCGATTACTTAAAGAACAACCTACTATCTATACATATCAGCAAAACTAAATTCCTTCCAGTCTCATGTCATGCTAAAAACCTTCCAACCTTGAAAAAAGTGAATAATAATAAAAATATAGTTACTTCGGAGTATTTCTCGACCAACATCTGAGATTGGATAAAAACATTTGTTATATTAGATATTATATTAACAATTACGATATATGAAATGGATGCTTAACAAGCCAGTCTACTACCCAACAGATCTACTACTCAGAGAGGCAGGAGTGATGAACATCCGTCAAGTGTATTACTACAAAGTTAGAAGGAAAGCATTCAAAACACCACCGAATCTTATAAAATACACCGATAACTACAACACAAGTAGAGGTGATGATACAGTGGTAGTACACTTTTAATACATTCCCATTAAAATATACCTTAATACGACTACACACCTTAAAAATTCTTAATTAGGAATCTCGACTTATCAGTACATACTACAAATCAAACATGAAAGACCAAAACATAAATATATATTTTTTTGAGTTATAACAAATGAAGTAGAGACATATAAAAATATAATATAACAAAAATTAACGTTTTCTGATAACAGCATTAAATAAGTGATCGAAAAGGAATTTTGCATTAAAAAATTGCTTAAAATGTGACAAAATAAATTCTTTGTCTCTTTGCATTTTGAACTAATAGACAATAAATTGATCAATCATTAAACTCATTTCTCTTGTTTTATTGGTTACGACTATACCATCAATTTCCTGAAATCCCCACTGTCTTCAATAGGAAATTATAATAACTTCAAGTTGCAGTAATAAAAACATAATTATGCCAATAAACGTTCGTAAGGAACCGGTTAAATAATTAAGGGTTAAGTAAAAATATGAATTATAAATAGCGATATTCCTGGGTTTGTTTTTCAACTTTTCGACCTCTGCTTTACGACGGCTACTGAATCGACTCATTTATTTTTCACGATGAATTAAATTCTCACTTAACCAGTGTTGAAAAATCATATACATATCTTCTTGAGGATGACCAACTATCAAAACTAGTCGGAGAAAAAAAATAGTGAAACAAAACCAAATGTTTTAATTAACTTGGAATTATGATTTACTTTCTTCCCTATAAAATTTGAAGATAGTTGGTTTACAATTGTAGACACCTATTGGTAGGAACCAAAATGACCCTAACCCAATAGCTTGAGATTAAATAGGCTGGCAGTAGACATCTATGATGATGAAGTAGTAAAAATTATACTAATAAGAAATTCTTTGGTTTATTGTTCATTGATTTTTAAATCTATCTTATTAGCAATTAAAGTGATTTGATTTTATTTGACATTAAAGAGTAAGTTATTTAAATATTTCAATTGATAAAATCAAATAATCGATTTAAAACAGATAACTTTACTAAGGAATATTTTTAGAGATTAATTCTTTTATTAGTATTGAGTTATCAACACTGATTTTGGCATAAAAATCACCTTAGAATACTTAGATATTATAAAATTTATTTTTTATTTAAGATATCAAGGTTGTAGTTAATGGGAGTATACTTATAGGGAAGAAATTTTGGTCGTTTTAATTGGTGTTATATTTGTGAATTGATACTGATTCATGCTGGATGGGTTGCTAATAAAATTTGAAATGCTTATAGTTCTGTAATTAGTAAATGCCTAAAATCTGGAGTTCATTGGTTATGGAAAGAAATAGTACACCGCTATTTCTTTACATCAAGCAAAGTGGGCAAATCATTTCATTACCATTGTCATTCCTTGGTTTTTGTTAGTAACGCACCTAAGATGCTGAACTTTTTTTAAGAAACTCGCTCTAATATTTTAAGGTTCGAAAATTATTATAAATTTTTAGGAGATGGGTTTAGTGACACTAGCTGCTTATTAATATTTATTCACAGTTATGATATATAAGGGCGTTAATGAGAGCAAGTAGGATTGTTTTAGACCTAACTGTCATTTATCATCGTATAAACATGATTGTGTGGTATAGATCAGCTCTTGCAAAATGGTGAGTACTTGTTGCAAAATTGTCTAATATGTAAATACATATGTATGATCCACGTTTAGGAGTGAATAGGCTAAATGATAGGCGTAAAAAAATGTACCATAAAATTTTTGAAAGTAGATATTATATATGCCCGATGATAGGGCTGATGTTAAGATAGGGTTTTAAGGGATACTTTATTAGGTTATTACTAAGTACAATCTTTCCGATTTAATCTTGCATTTGATGAAAATCTCTTATTTATTAAGATAGGTTGAAGTTATTATTAATGATTTTGTGTAAAACTCATAAATCAAGCTAATCTATGATTGTATTACAATTGTTATTTTAACATCTAGCTTTTACTATTCATATTTCTCTAATTTTATGTTGTAATAATTTATAGCTCCTGTTCACATTATGTAAACTGTTTGAAATTCGAGTCATTTTGCATACAATTTCAAATAGACATAATTTTGTAAAAGGAATTTCAATAATTTCATGTCCAAAGCCAATAATTTACGATAAAGCCTTAGATGCAATGCTCAGATATTCATAAAATGTTGATAAGTACACTACTTATGAATATAAATAGGACTGTATTCTATTTCAGTGTTAGTTACTTCAGCTGTAGCAAATAAAAAACCATGTCTGTAACAACGAAAATCTGCTTAATGATGATGGTACTTTGCCTCATCAATTTATCAAATACTGGTAAGAAACTATATTATTGTTAGATGATTTTTAATTTAAATTAAATATACCTTCTTTGTATATTTTCATTAAATATAAAATGATAATTTATTAAGTATTAAATTAATTAATAATGAAATATAAAAAGTCTTCTGGGTGATTATTCTAGCTTTGGAAAAATAGGTTTGGTGAATATTCTAAACGGTTGGTTCATAAAATATGTCAACATGAATAAACCATACACTTTATGAATATAAAATAAATCATAAATATTTGATGTTTTATTACGTACATTCTTCCAGATATATATAAAAAAATATTATAGCTGAATTAAAGATGTAACAATTCTGAGAAGGTGAAGTATGAAATGTGCATAGGCTGTTACTTGGTGAAATTCCATTATATATATATATGTTTAATATTTATCACTACTTGTATACGAATTCAATTGAAGTCGATTTTTAAAATTGGTCAGGATAAAAATATAATATAAAATAGAGATTGTATTAATTTTTAAAATGTAATTTTTTTTAGACCTTTAATATTTCTACAATTTTAGATATTATCATATATAAATCATAAACTAAGTAATTGATTTATATGTAATAAATGTAAGTTGTAGAATAATATTATTTTGTTTTAGAAAAATGTCCCAAGAATGAAGTATATAATGAATGCGCAAGTCCATGCCAGGAAACCTGTGACGACCCAAGCCCTAAACCATGTACTTTGAATTGTGTTCCTGGGTGTGTATGCAAACCTGGATATAAAAGGATAACTAGAAATGGCGATTGTGTAGATACATGTTAATAACTATAAATTATGTAGTTATATATTTTGCTGATATAATCCAATATTGGTGAATTCTGAATAAAATGTTGCAAGAAGTTATTTCAATTTTTTATACTCTAAAAAAATAATTGTAACTATTCAATCTATAGAGTTGGAATAGTAGTGAATATATTTTTACTTTACCTATATAGAAATACATAGTGAAAAAATAACGAAAAATATTGAATTTTTAATCGAATTTTTTAGTTATTTTTGTTTAATTTGGGCAATAATCACACAAAACTTCTGAGAATTTAAAGTGATTCAACACTAAAGTATAATATAACCTTTTTAAATTATAGTAAGTATAGAAAATACATTTTGGCATGTAACTTAAAATGCCAATCTATGAAGTGTTTATTAAGGCTTAAGAACACAACATAAATCAGAAATAACACTTAGTTTATTCCTCACTTCACTTGTTTATTAAGCGTTAGATGTAAATTTCATTCACAAGGTAAACATTGTCAATAACAAAACTTTGTGAATCAATTCTAGATGTCTTGTATGTGGAGACCAGATGACACATGCATATTCTAAATGACCACAGCACAATATAATGCCTTTAAGTAGTAAAGAGATTTTTAGCGATGTACCATACAAATCCCCACATTATCCTAGCTTTGCTAGTACTCATAATATGTGAGCTGAAAGATAATTTTTTATCGAATGTAACTACTAAGTCAGAAATATTCGAGCAATTTTGAAGATGTGATATATTGATTTCCTAGACAAAGTCAAGCAAAGTCGAGGCTTCTACTAAATGATAAAAGAACAACACTTATTTATATTCGGCTATCAACAACTTAAGGTCATCCGCATAGATTAAAAAGTTACAATTTGTAATTGCATATCTAATGAATAGCAGAAATAACATATCAGAGCCGTCCAAAAAGATCTACCATCCTCATCTCTAGCCGAACATTCTAAATCCACCGGACACAAGATAAATTTCGACCACACGACTTCCATCGCAGCATTAAACCATTTCCCGAAGAGGATTATCCGCGAGGCAATTGAAATAGGAAAACACACCGATAATCTCAATAAACGCGACGACGCCCAACGACTACCCCCCACTTGGAATTCCATTTTATGCAAAATGCATATCTCTTCACCCGCTCCACAGATTTCAATCCCCACAGGAACCACCAACGTAATATTTGGAGAGTCAAATATAACTCTGTGTATCATACATACAGACCATTTAAAGATATAAATTATGATGATTTTCATAACGATCTTCAAAAAATGTTATTTCACAATATTTATATTATGCAAAGCTTCGATGACAAAGTATATGCTTTTAATAATTACTTAAACGAATTATTTAATAAACACGCCCCTTACAGAACATCTCGTTTTATAAAACCTAAAACTCCCTGGATCACAGAAAACATTAGATCAAAGATGCAACTAAGAGACGAAGCATTCAAAAAGTTCAAAAGAACAAAGCAACCAGAACATTTTAACTATTATAAACCATTAAGAAATTTAACAACAAACTCCATTAGGAAAGAAAAGAAAGCGTATTATGATTTTAAATTTCGTACTTCCCCAAAGCAAATGTGGAAAACGGTTAAAGATTTAAATATTTCGAAGAAATAAAAAATGCAAATCCCGCATTCACTTAAGGATCCAAACTTATATTTAATGAATTCTTTATAAATTTTATACCTAACACGTCTTCTGTGAACTAAGAATTAATTAATTTTTACAATACAAGTGAAAAATGTCATTTTGATGAATTGTTTGAATTTAAATTGGTAACAACAATAGAAATAGAGAAAGTATTAAACAATATAAAATCAAATGCCACCGGTAGTGACAATATTAATGCTTTTATGTTAAAAATATGCTGTCCACATATATTACCTGTATTAACACATATTGTTATGTATCTTGTTTACTTCTAAACTACTCTCCGGTCCATTGGAAGCATGCTTTAATTTTACCACTTGCCAAGATATCAAATCCTACTTCTGTCGCAGACTTTAGACCGATTAGTGTACTTCCTACGATTTCTAAAATCCTAGAAAAGATTGTTGATTCGCAGCTTAGAGAGCATTTAGTAAAATATAAAATTTTGCCTGAACACCAATCTGGCTTTAGACCTCACCATAGTTGTGCGACGGCTTTACTTGATGTTACGGATTATGTAATTACGGCTAAAGACTGTGGCAAAGATTGTAATTTAGTAATGCTTGACTTTAGTAAAACATTTGACACTATAGATCATGATATATTAATGTTAATATTTCATTATATTGGATTATCTAATGATGCCACTACTTTCTTTGCTTCCTACTTATCAGGCCGTCACTAAACGGTTATTATTGATAATGTAGAATCACTTTCTTGTAGACCTACTAAAGGGGTCCCACAGGGATCAATCTTGGGGCCACTTCTGTATGCTGTGTACACAACCAATTTTGAAAAATATTTGAAAAATCTTAAATACCACATGTACGCAGATGACACACAGCTGCTGCATTCATTCAAAGCATCTGATATAAATATTGCTTGTCTCAGACTAATTCATGGAATAAGAAAATATGATCATATATTATACACATTAATCATAACAAATTGGCTCAATATGAAGGGAAAGCGACTTTTACATATGGCGTGTCTATTTAATAAAGTGATCCAATTTAAATGTCCCGATTACCTTTATAAGAAAATTTTATTTAGAACTGATGTACACAATATCAATATTAGGAACAAAGGTTTTTCATATAACATAAAGTGTACAATGGTATTTCAACAATGTATACAATTCAATCATTGCATGCATTTAAAAGATCTATAAAATTATTCATAAATTCTGATAGTATACGATAATACATAATTTTATGCCACTGAGATTAATGATACACATATATGTTTTTACTAAATTTGTTAGCATCGTTTGTATATAATATATTATTAGATATATGTGATTTTTTGTATTTGGGTTTAGCTAAAAGCAGATATGCTTCATGGAAGCATTACTCTGAACTCCACCCTAGGGTTTTCTACTATCATGTTTTTTTCCTGTTTGTAAATATATATTTTTGTATGTAAAAAGTGGGAAATAAAGACTATTATTATTATTATTATATAAAGAAAAACCGAATTACTGGAAACAGCCTCAAAGAAAATTCCATAAATATTGAAACGAACTAAAAAATCTAGAACTCCCGAATAAGATCTTTGCTAAAAATTTTTTAAATATGAAAGAAAAAATTACTGTAAACTTCTAGAATTCTCCAAAAAACTTTATAAATCTACAAGGAAAACTTATGAAAAATTCTAGAATCCTCGATCAAAATTCTTTGGAAAGGTAGATGAAAAAAACTGATAGTATGGAGGAGGAATTCCTGAAACTTCTAGAAGCCTCTAAGTAAGTTATAGAAATTTTGAAGAAAATATGATAATAAATTGTAAAGTTAAACAAAATCTTGGGAGAGCTTTCTGAATAATCTGGAACTCTCGAATAAAATCTTTGCTAAAAATTCTGTAAATATCTATTTATTTATTAGATAAGAAAAAGAAATTATTGTACTCTTCTAGAAACCTCAAAAAAGTTTTATAAATCTAAAATGAAATCTTTTGAAAAATTCTAGAAACCTAAATGTAAAAAAACTAAAAGTATGGATCAACTGAGAAAATTATAGAAATTTAGAAAATTATAGAAAATTTCTAATAGAAAAAGTTGAACAATATCTTATATAGAAACCGCGAAGTAATTATATAAATAAATATAAATCATGATTTTGAAATTCTTGAGTGAAATCATTGCTAAACTTGTAACAATTTCTAGACATCTTGATGAAAATTCTTTGGAAACGAAGTTGTAATAAAAAATAAAAGTTCGGAGGAGAAATTACTGAAATTTAAAGAAAAATCTGAAACATTTCTGAAAAATTCTAAAGTTCAATTTTTTCTCACAAATTAAGAACTTTACGAAAAACATGTCTTAATAAAACTTGTTCAGTTTCTCATTCCCTTTAATCTTTGTTTGAAAAGTTATGTAATGTTTTTCAAATTTAGAAAAATATCGAGAATAATTTAAAAAAACGCAAACGAAAATATATTCTGTATAGAGAAAGTAATATCTAATAAATAAGTTAGAGGACAACGAAAAAAAAAAGCATGTGGATAAACTGTAAGTAAACCAAAGAAACTGCAATAGCCGTAAATATTGCGGAACATTTACCACAGATGAGCAAGCTTGTACTACAGCTCCAATAATCCAAATCCAAAATATATCGAAGAACAAAACAAAAGAGTTTAAGGAGGCATTCATAAAAACTCCAATTATTAATCAAAATAAATCGACGAATGCGAGAGAAAATGCCACAAAAAGAGAACTTGGAAGATATGATTCACAAACTGATACTTGGTTGACGAGGTCTGATTAAAAAAAAAACTAGACAAAAACGCGAAACTATCATTATGAGCACGAAGAACAGTAGCGAACAATTTGATAGAGCGAATATAAATAAATTCGAGAAATATAGGGAAACTATTATTAAATTGATATTCTAGATGAGTCATTTGTAAGTATAGATTATTAATATTATTAATTATTTTCGTTGAAGTAACCCATAGATTTTTTAAATTTCGCCAATTTTACAGTAGTAAAATAAAATTAACTTTTTGAAATATGTGCAAATAGGTAGATTTATTTCTTTTATAATTTTAAAATAAAATAGTTAAAATCTCTATCTTAATCACCAAACTATCTGGATTTATATTTAAACAGGATAAAAAACGAATGTTTTAAGTATTCATAGCATTTCTAGTTATATCTAAATTCGCCATAGTTTCTAAAACACACGACAAATTGCCAATAAGTATAAATAGTTTATTGTCAATAAAATATATAAAATGTGCAATAATTTAAATAAGATAAAAATTTCAACTTCGTTTGCTCGAAGCTATAAATTGGCAAATCAACGTAATTATTTACGAGTTACAATAACTAGATCAAAATATGAAGGTAGTTCTGCAAATTATAGCCATTGTTTGTTTAATTGCATTAGTGTCTGCTAATGGTAAATATATTTATAATTGATATATAATACAATTTTTCTTATACATTTAATTTATTATTTTATTTAATAATAACATATTATTGTACATTTTTAATATATCTTTTTATTATATTTTGGAAAGTGCCTCTTTTGATATAAAAGGCAGACATGTTCGTTTGTCTTTATTTTTCTTTATTTATATCAATATAATTATGTCATTTAAATTTAGTTTTTAAAATAAGCGATTCTACATTTTTAGTGTATGGAAAATTGTATATTAAATTCAAAAATCGATCCGAGTAAAATTAATTAAGGCAATACGATATTGACATAAATTAAATTAAACTAAAGCAGAAATACCTTGTGATAATACTACTTACATATATAAGAATCACTACATTAATACTTAATTAAAGTAAAAATGAGTTTTTATAATTAGTATTTCTTATCTTAACGGTTTTATCAATATCATTAGTAGTTCTACTTTAATCTAAGTGTTGACGTTATAGATATATAGAAATATAGTTAGTTATTATATTTACTTTCATAAATTAAAGATAAAATAACCATACAATGTAGTAAAATTCTTTAGTTCGTTAATACGAACAACAGTAAGACTCATTGTTGTAGATTCACGAAATGTGGCCGTATTTTTAAATTATTATAAAATAATATACATTTGCTTTATTTTTCTTATATAATTTTATTTTTAATGTAAAATGTATCTATATAATAATAAGTATAGATGATCTCTTAAGCTTACATCATTGATGTAACAATTCAGAATAAAAAGATAAAATATGTATTGTAATATATTCACAATTTGTTTTGAGTTATGTGAAGTAATAATCACTAATAAAACACGATTTGATTTTCTTTTTGCACTAATTAGTGACGAAATGAAATCAAATCGTGTTTTATATGTATTGTACTTAAATTAATTTAATATATATTTATCTAATTATTATATAAAATAAATTTGAGTGCCGTGTCAATCAGTTCATTAATATTTTTTTATAATATTGCATTGTAAATTTATTGAAATACTTAAATGTTGCTAAATTTATTTTTTTTATTTCAGAACCTAATTGTAAAAAAGACCCCAATGCCTACTATGTTTTTAGAGAAGTGCAATGCATCCAAGCACCTTGCCCTAAAATCCTAGAGTGCGACTGTAGACCTGGGACATTTTACAATCGTTTTGAAAAGAAATGCGTAATAAGAATAATAAGGAAAGGTGTAAGCATATTTTAATGCATGTGACACTCACTAACATTTTATAGTTTTATTTTAAATACAGATATGTATAAATTTTAAATTCTTACATGCTATATATTAAGTTTTTTAGGGAAGCTGTTTCTCTTAAATTTATTTTGCAAGAAATTGTATAATCTATGTTTTGTAAAAAATACGAAAATAATGCTGCTACCATTATAAAAATATTTTTGAAATAAAAACGAAATACACTGAATTAAATTTAATTTATTATAAAAATGTTATATAACGTTTAGACACACTTATATCAATCTAAACAATACGACTCGAACTTAGATATTAAATTGTCTATATCATGTTATGCCATTCCCTATATAAATAAAAGTACTTACAAAATGCTCAATGGGAAACTATAAAAAATATACAAGAAACTGTAAAATCTATGATCTGTAATAAATAATAAAAACTGCTATTATCTTTATTAGTCTATTTCCCAAATAAAACTGAATCAAAAAGTTAGTAAATTACTATAAATTCTGCAAATAAGTGTTCAACGTTTTTTCAAATACACGATCCTTCTACTATTAAAAAAATCTGGGGGCCCTTAAATCGATAATAAAATTATGTCAGTGAATTGTCATTTCATATTCCATTTTGGAACCTAAGAGGACAACAATATAAGTACATGAATATAAGTATTCTACAATAATATCGAGGATAATAAGTTCAAATTTAAAATCTACTACCCTAGGCAAAAAAATATCATTTTCCAAACACTTTTTGTAAAAATGACGGACCAGTTTTGTTTTAGAGAGCTCTTGCTACACGACTGAAGAAAAATAAACCATCGAGATAATTGATTACTATCAATAAAAGTGGATTAGTTGCGGCCAAAATTTTTGTATGGTTTTATGTATATATTTATTTAAATATGTTAGCAGGAAAAACGAAGCTAATAAAGAATAAAGAAAGAAAGGTTTTAATCAAGAGTGCAAATATCTCAATAATTTTTTCATTCAAAACTATGAGAGTCAAAATTTTACCATCGTATTTAAATAAAGTGCTCAATGTAACTTATGCAATGCTTGCAAATGCGATTGTTCAGAATTGTTTCTGAATAAACTTTATTTAAATAAAATTGGCTTGGCAGCTGAGTAATTTTGTTTTTGGCTGTTTAATACAAAAAAATCATCTATTAATCAACCAAATATTTTCCAATCTTTTCAATGACCTGTCTGCATCTATCTTGCAACTTCTTGATTTCGTCCTCGCTTAATTTTTGGTCATTTTCATCAAAAAACAAAAAAAAAACTGAGCCAAGTAAGATTTAAGGTCTTCGTCATTTGTAAAAGTTCTACAATTCAGAAAATTCTACAAACTGCTTAAAAAGTGCTAATTTAATGGTGCCAGATCAGGACTATATGGAAGATATAACATCACTTCCCAACCAATCACCAGTAATTTTATACGAGTGTTCAAGGATGTGTGAGGTCTCGCTTTGTTATGGTTTATATGGCGGAATATTACGCCTTTTCGATTAACCAACTCTGGCCGTTTTTCTTTGATTGCTTCGACTAGTTTTGTGAGTTGTTGAGTTGTTGGCAGTACACATATGAATTGATCGTTCGGTTCCTTGAACGCAGATAAAAATATAAAACACCTTTGGTGTTTAAATCAGCTTTCGATGTGCTTTGAGATTCTCTTACACCATGATCGTTTTCGGATAATGCCATACATTACCCATGTTTCGTCCCCAGAAATGATTCTATTCAGAAAGGGATTGGTTAGGTGAACCTCTATCAATTCATACTTTAAAAGTTTTTCTATAGCAGTATGCGATACACTCAACCTCTCTGCTATCTAACGAACTGTTATGTGACGATTATGTACGACTATGATTTTGAATTCGTTTCATCATGTTCGGTGGGCCGACCATGTTGTTCGCCCTTAAGATGAAAATCTCTAGAACGGAAGTTTTTAAACCAATTCTGGCACATACATGTCGTTAATTAATCGTCACCATAAACTTCATTCACATATATTCTCTAAAGAAATGTCAACGTGGCTGATCGAATGTAATTGAGTAAAGTACACCACTAACCCAGGTCATAATAAAAAATTTCGATTACCGAAATAATTTAGTTGCAAACTCAATATATAGTGTGGAAAGGCCAAATGGAATAAATTCATTATTACCGTCACTGTAAATATTTCTAAAAAAATCCCGAAACACGTCAAATTTAAATTAGTAATTGACATTATTCAACGTGAAAATGTTATCCCTACCTTCAATCCTCTTCTGGTAACAGTTACAACCCCAAAGTTTTTAAATAGACGTATGGGTTTGTGATATATCGTTTAAAAGGTCTCTTGATTCTCTATTCAAAAATGTTTTTGTTTTCAATTTCATTGCAAAATTTAAGGTTCAACTTGACATGTTTCGGGATTTTTTATAAACATATATATAATTAAATCCAGAAAACATTTAAGGCTAAAATTTAAAGCCTCCTGGCAGTATTTTATTTGTGATTCATATATTTAAACAATATATATTTTGTGCTTAGAATATTGTCGAAGAAACTGCAAACAGACAATTTTTCTGACATTTCTTCCATGATACAGATCTTCTATGATCTAGAGATAAAACCTTCAATAACTTTTTGCAAATTTACTCTGAAGTTGGCTAATTTAGTTATAAAGATAAAAACAAATCTTATAGTTTCATTTGTTCAAAGCATAATTAAAATGAAGTTTATTTACAGAAAATTTAATTTTCTTGAATATTAAACATAAAAACCTATAAGCAAAATTATTTGCGTCCCAAAATTAACACTAATCTTTTTATAAATTATCGAGAAATGTAGTCTGAAATCTTAGTTTTCTGGTGTTGAAATAATTGTCTTTGTAGAAACTACAGTATTTTTACTCTTGATCTTTTGAGAAAATATTAATGACCAAAAAAAAATCAATCAAAAACTTTTACTTTATTTTTCTTTAATCTTCATTTTTAATACTATCCAACTAACTTACAACACAATTATAATATTATGCATAACAAAGAATTTGATCGTATTTGGAATAGCTCCTTCATCGCCCAAAATCAAAATTCGTACATCATAAGTTTCCTCTTCCCATGTAAATACGCTAGTATTTTGTCAAAATTAAAAAAATATGACAATTGAAAAACATTAATATAAATAAAATAAAATTTGACAAAACATTTTTTTTTTAATTCTAAAATTTTCTTTTAAGAGTTGAAATTGTAATGTAAAAAACATATGAAATTTAACTTTAAAAACCAAAAGCTTCAGTTCAGAAAATATGCCTTCTTCTATTCTTAGTTTCTATACTTCTAGCCAAAGTTCTGATCCATAAAAACTCTTTTAATGACCATTGAGCAAATAATATGCCAAATATGGTCTTTGTGTCCTAAATAAGAATTATTGTTTGTCATAACAATTTTGGATTTCATTTATTTAAAAGTAACAGTTTTTAATTGACGTAGATTATTATTATTTTCTACTCCTTAATTTTTGTCACTCTTGTTTGTTGAGTATATATAAGATGTTGTTTCTCTTTTTTCTAATCAAGTGAAAAAAAAAACTTTAATTTAGAATTTTCACAGGTTTTTTAGTGTCAGACACTGCGAAAATTGTTTCGCTATACAGTAGCTTCAGCTGGCATATGATTAATCATGCCGATCCAGATTAGGACTTAATGCTGTAGTATGGAAACTAAGCTCCAGAAAATATTCTGGTGATAATAACTGTATAAAGTTTTTATTGTCCGACGTTCAGATGAAAATGGGAACAATGCTTTATGCAAAAATAAATACTTATCTCAAATATTTTATGGTAATTAATTATATTGAAAATTTTAGAAATTATTGGTATTGATAATGATTCCTATTTAAGTCATTAGAGACTCATTAACACATTTATCTATTTGCTGATTAGTATTATATGAGTAGCATTCACTAGAATGTAACTAGTTACATGACCATGACTATGAACTAGTAAACTAAAATTGTATTGAAACCAGTAACACTTTCTTCACAAGTTTGTGAAGAAAGTGTTAGTGATTTGACATGCTTGTATGTAATGCCGGGTACGATGTGGTAAAGTCTTGATAGTAATAATAATAATAATAATAATAATAATGGTTTATTCGTGCCACTACAAAAAGGTTTAGACACATCAGAATATACAATTGCATCGAATATCTTAGGTAACCCATCGCAGTATACAAAAAAAGTATATTACATATTAAAATTTGGTAAGATAACCGTAACCGTAACCGACAAGTTACCAATTAAAATACAGATAAAAGTAATTTAGTGAAATAATAAGATATTAAGGTACAGCATAGACAGAATACAACATATTAAAATACTTAACATGTAAAAATATAAAGTAAATAATGAATAAAAACAAAAGACAACGCGACTGACTAAACAATAGAGCTAGCAGTGAGATTTCTAAATCCATCTGACACACATTCTTGGACGGAATAAAAAGCAGTTTTAATCAAATAACTCTTAACAACTTTCTTAAAGTTCGCAATAGGTAATTATTTTAACGTATTTGGTAGTGTATTGAACAATTTGGGTCCATAATATTGGACACTATTTTGCGATGTGGATAAGCGGAGGATAATTGGATACGTTTGAGGCAAGGATGGTAAAGATTTTGGTACTTGGTTTTGTACGGAACTGAAGCAACATATTGTTTAATTATTTCTGAAGCTAGGATCTAAGTTCTAAAGAAAATTCTAATTTCTGTGGTAGACTAGAAACTTCAAATCTTATTTAAGTTGTTACATAGATACATAGACTATGATATAAATGATAGATTATGATAAAAACTTAGATATTCAATGGCATCCAACATCTCTAAATATTTTAATATAAAAACAACTTATAAACTATGGGCTGTAAGTTTCAAAGCTGTTGACAGCTTTGCATGAAGTTTAATTAATATCTGATTTCTTCAAAGTACATATTACCATATAAATATTTACAATTCTGCCATAGTATTGGTGATTTTGTTTTCGTTTTGGTTTTAAAATAAATATTAACCATAGTATTTCGAAAATGTGTTTTTATTAATTACATTTTGATTAAGGCCTACTCGTTTCTACTCTCAGCAATAACTCTATTATTATTTGAAAATTAAGCAATTTAATTTTGAAAATACTTGTTGACTTTTACAATCTGCATTATGTCACTATGAATAGTGTCAGGGGAGTTGATAAGTACGTTAATTGCTTGCATGTATAATAGATAAAAAAATAATTATCGGTCATATATTTTGTTAAATAAAGAAATGCAGCAGTATGAATAAGACATACAACTCATAAAGTTATTTGATCTAAAAAGAATTTCAGTAATTTGAAGGAGCAATAGGTAATCATGAAGAGTACAAATAAAATGGATGCCATACCACGTAGATGAAGATTGATTTAGAAAGCTCAAAATGGAAATATTAGAGAAAAAGAGGAAACAATATGAATATAGTTTGATTTTTGTGAGTTACGTGAAGATAAATTTGATTAAATTAATAAGCACTAAAAACCTTTCTTCACAAATTTTATTTAAATTCACAGATATATATTTCGGACACAAAGTGACCATTATCAATGTTTTGATACTAAATACAAAACTAAAAAAGGTTTTTAGTGCTTATTAATTTAATATGGATATAGTTTGAGAGATGAAGCATAGAAAACAAGGAAATGAAATGAAGCTGATGCAATCTTTCAGAATTAAGGAATCAAATATGACAATAGGTGGGCACATTGAAGAAATGAAAAAAAAAGCATTTGATATAAATGTTCTACACACGTCAGCCTTTTCTTGGAACAACTGTATGCAGAAATCCACTCCATAGCATTAGGGCTTGGTGCCACCAGAACTAGTGTAGCTACATATAAAATTAAAGTAAATGAAATATTAAATACAATGCACAACCATATAAAAAATATTTATGTCACTAGAGATTTAGCAAATTGTGCTTAATTTTTTGAATAATTAAGATCAATTTAAAATAAAATTCGATTAATAGATTCTCATACCTACAAGATTTAACAACCAAATCAAGAGAACTTATTCTTGGAATATTTAAATTTAGTGCAATTACATAATGTCATAACAAATGATATTTAATTGCCATACATATTTAAAATTATATTTACTGATATTATAAATATAATCTTTTATTTACAGTAAAATTACAAAAAGAAAATATAAAAAGTCGTGTTTTATTTTCATACCGTATCAATTCCTCATAAAACATATTAACATGTCGTAAACTAAATAAGTTAATAAACCATGTAATATTTCTTAGAAATTCTATTTTGAAGGTTAAAAATTTGCGTAAATTGTTAGAGCCGACCTATACCATGAAGCAGGTGCTTAAAATTGCTCTAATTTTCTCTTTAGTGGCTTTGGCGTCGAGTGGTGGTAAATAAAATCATTATTTCTAATATATAAAATTTAGTTTCAAAATTCAATAGCAAATAATTATTTTTTATAAAACAACATGATTTATAGCATGCTTATAGACTTAAAAAGCAATGTATTATTTAAAAGTTATACCAAATTATAACTTAAGAAAACTGTTAACGCTTTATAAAAAACATCACATCAAGTGGTTTTATATTAGAAAACTGTTAACGTCTTTTAAAGCACATCACATTAAGTGGTTTTATATTTTATTCAAGAATTAATACTTAATTATCTAAAGAAAAAGAAAGTTTTTAAAATACATACATTAGAAAATAGATTTTTAATAATATTGCTCTCAGTTTTTAGGAAGTTTTTTATATGTATTTGGAAACACATAGGACATCATCTGAAAATCCCTGGCGTCCCACCCCTGACCGAAGAAATTCCAGTACTAAATAAAGTGGCAGATGTTAAAGAAATAATACCACTATAGATAAATAATTTACGGAAATGTAAAATCCGTTCAAGAACTTGTTGTCACCTTTTGATCATTATTCATAATTTTAAGAAAATATTTTAATATATATATATATTAGAAGTATTTTCTTAGTGTTTAGATAAAGAAAACCATGTTGTAGCTAAATACATTTGAAATATATAGTAGAAGAATTTTGTTAGTTCTTAAATAAAACTACCATTATGTATCTAAACATATATATGTTTGTCTCTTTGTTTATCAATAGTTACTTGAAAAATAAATTATGAAATTATACTTAAGATTATTTTGTAAGTCCTTAGAATAGAAAACGAAAATAATCCAAACTACAATTTTAAAAATCTAAAAAAGAATTACCAATGATTCTAGGGCAGAATAAAAATAATAAAATTACGACAGATTTGATATTTTTAATTTATGGATTATTTTTGAACTGTAAAAAGAGTGATATACACGGTGTTTATTGAGCATACGGCAATAACTCTAGAGATAATTTCATGGGCCACTACAAGAATATTTGGTCCTTTGATAGCTATAAGAATGTCGTGATGTCTAACATGTTTTGACATGATTTCCTGGCCGCAATGTTTCTGATATAAACAAATTCTAAAGTATTCATCAACGTCTTAATGAATAAAGTGGAGAACCAGGATGATAGAAGTGCTGAACATAGCAGAGGGAGATCCAGATATTCAAAATGTAAGTAATGGAACCGTTTGGAACCAATTCTATTTGGAATTGATTCATTCTCGTGCACATAGCTGCACTGAGGAGCTGCGATACAGCAAAACACGTGTCTGCAGATAGTCATTGCATAACACTTTTCGAGAAGCGGTTAAAAAATGATAACACCACAAAAATTGTTACATCGTGCTGAATATGATTTCAGACATGTAGCGACAGTTAACAGTTAGGTCATTCAATGTCCGGCGGTGCTTTAGTACGGGGAGTAGTTGTTTTAACTGTTAACTCGAGTTATTACATTTATTGTAAAACATAAGTGCAGAAATGCTCATGGAGATCATATTTGTATCATTATTAATTTTTATTGTTTGGAACCATTTGAAAAACAGTTTGATGTGCCCAAACATATACAACGCGTTTAGACACTTCTTTCTGCTAATTTTTCTCCGTGTATTCCATTCTTTACTGACTTTTGCCTACATTTAATTTAATGCCTTAACTACTAATGCTGACTCTTTTAATCTTATTCAATATAGAATGTTTATGTGTGAACTGAAAAAACTCCAAATGAAATACTTGATGGTTATTTTCAACATACGTTCTCTTTAAACGTTTGGGTTGGAATTGTGTATTTCCACCAGAAATATTTGCTGGCGAGGTGTATCGCAACTTTTTAGAACAAACGTTCACTCAGTTTCTGGAGAATGTATCATTAACAACCAAAAATATGGCTTATGCACGATGGTGCACCGGCGCATTTTCATGTAGTTGGTTGTGTGTTTTTAATAGTAACATACGGAGACAGTTGGATCGACGTGAACCTCACTCATAGCCTTCTCGATCCCCGGACTTAAACCACCTAGATTATTTCTTATATAAGACTTGCGAAATCAGATAATTACTAGGTGTAACACAAAAAGAAACGACAAAAGAATTCGCCAATAAATGTAGAGCAGATTGGATTATCGCATCTTATCTGGAGGTAATCATTTGAAACAGTTCTTGTAGACTAAGAAACTTTAGATGTAATTATTGAAAATGTAGTATTATTGTCGAAAATGTTGTTTGGCCTAAATTTTAAAAGTCATCAATGTATCAATGGACAATGTATTCTTAGAATAGTGCAGGGAGTAACCTTCTAGAATTCAGCCTTCCATGTGGAGGAATAAGCAACGCCTAACCAGTTCTAGTTGAGAACATGGAGTTAACTCTATCTCAGGAAATATTTTTAACTACTACGTCAAATTAAAGTTTTAAGTGGTATATGATCGCATTGAGAGATACCAAAGTCCGAGTCCGATCGTATACCTTCCCCAAACTATTGTTTCGCATATCTAAGCACTTTACCCCTTATCAGTTTAGTTTTCTTCAAAATAATCTACCACACTTCCCTTATCTATACTCGCTTCCAATTTCCAAACAGCAAACCTTGAAGGTCACAAGTCCGCTATTGTATTCTTGAATATACAAAAGCGTTTAACTCTGTATAGTATCGAGGATTGCTGTTTAAGTTTCCTTCAGATTTAGCTAGTTGTTGCTGCAACTTTATCACTTAATCTTTCATTGCAGTAACCTACCGCTTTGACGCATCGACTTGATCACTTAAACGGACATCAGCCTTCGGTCCCTGTTTACTTTCTTCCAACTGCGCCTCAAATCACGAATCTCCATCTGCAGATTTTCCAGTACTTTCTTTTCTTGGGCGATTTCCCTTCGTATCCTCTCTGTTTCAATTTGGATCTCGGTATATTTTTCTTTTTAAAACTATTGAAAGGCACTAGGCAAATGGGTCAATGCAGCTTTCTGTTTATTAATCTCATCTTCGAAATCAGAAAGTTTATTCTGCAGTTCCCTCAAAATCTTACCATATTATTTTCATTTAATCGATAGATTTTTAAAGAAGAGTCAGAAATACTCTATTCCGCCTGTATATTCCACATGAAGGGATTCCCAACCTATCCATATTTCTATATAATATCTTTGTTAATGACTTATTTAATACCAACCCACAATATCTAAATACTTCTCCATTTTGCAGAGGATACCCCATTCATTGCGCATGTGCCCACAATACCAATGGCCCTGAGCACACTCCAAGGACTGATAGACACTCTAAAACATTGCTTGGCCAAATGGAGAATATCAATAAACCCGAACGAATCCCATCTGTTGATTCCTTTTCGTCGTGTTTCAAACTCTTCCTTTTCTATATTAAAACAACACACAAATACCTCCATCCCAAGACTGTAAATACCTAAATATTGCTAGACCCAAAATTTTCTTTCAAGGCATATACAAGAAATCTTAAGTTGAAAATCAATAATTGGGTTCGACACTTCAGAACTCTTACATATCAAAATAGATGCATTTTTATTAAAACACTGCCCACATATTTTAAAAAATCTTCAAGTGGGTGAACAATCAGCTCTTAGAATATTAACGAAAATTTGATATCCTAATAATCTCCTAACATCTCATTATACGAAAAATACAGGTAATTCTAATATAACAATGACTTATAGACCTAGCCACCAAATTTGACACTCATCTTAAATCATCTCTATATATCTTCTACCACCTAAACCTAACCACCCAGCACCACCATTTATCAATTAATTTCATCATTTCATCTTGAATCACAGCGATATTCACTGACAAACGATGACCATCTGTCGGCCAATGAAGAAGAAGATAAGCAGCATAAAAATTGATCATATTAAGACTACCTTCAATAAAGATGCTTATCCCTCTCTAAATATAAGCAGAATAAGAGCGTCGTATTACAGAATTATTAAATTGGATTAATTTTTAGCTAAATAACACCAATAACAAATGTATTTAGATCTAATCTTATTTCCATAAAATATAACTTAATAGTACCAATTAATCTATCAGTGCCTAAGCAAACTTACGATTTCTCACGTACAAACTGTAATATATAGTAACCAATGAACGTAAAGAGTAGATTGTTTTATTTCAAATATCGTTTACGTTTGAATTTAAATATGTTCAAAAACGTGTATTTGCTTAGTGTATTTACCATTATTTGTATTTTGGTAATAGTTTCTGCTAGTGGTAATTATTTTTTACAATTACTTTTAAAATAATTATTTGTTTTTCTTTCTTTAATGATTATAGCTTGTTTTTTTTTTAAATTTAAACAAATAATTATTTTTAGGACCTAATTGTCTATGGGATAGACATGCACATTATGTCTTGACCAGAGTCCAATGTTTCGTACCTCCTTGTCCTCCGATTCGTGAATGTGTATGTAATTTAGGAACATATTTCAACGAAGCATTAAGAAGATGTTTACCAATATTTTAGTATATTTATTATTTATAATATAATAAATGAATAATGAAGTAAAACGCTTGTTTTATATTATAAATATGGTGTGATTGTTATTTAATTTCTTTACATAAGATAAATCAAATAAATTATTCTGCATAGAATAAAAGGGTAAGTATGAGCTCATATAATGGGTATAATTATATAGTTACTTAAAAAAATTGAGTGTTAACGTATGTTGCAAAATGGTGACATAAACATAATTTTATTTTTCTAACATATTTATTATAACTTATATATTTCTCCGCTCGCAAGTCCTATGATCTACAATTTTGTAATAATTAATGTAATATATATCTTGAAATTTGTACATCTAATGTTAACAGGATATTCTAAAGAAACACCAAATAAAATAGAAATAATTATACTTTCCATTTTGCTTAGTTTAATCCGACAATAATATATTTTTTATTGAACGATTATAATTTTTTCTTAAACTTACCAATTGCAGGCAGTAACGATATAAGTGAACTTACCTGAAACAAATAAAATTAAATTATTTAAATTGTATAATAATAAGATATTGATTTTTTTGTTAAATAGAGACACAAATATGAGAAAGAAAATCTTATAGCTTATTTTAAAACTAAAATGAAAAATATAACCCTTAAATGATGACATAAATAAATAAATAAATTATGTGTCTACATAGTATTATCTGGTGACTTTAATATAGACCAGATGAAATTATAAAATATTATTTAAAGATTTATTAGGATAATTCAAATTAAAAAAATTTATACAACCTAGTTAACTGAAATGGAACATTTTGATACACAGTTTGCATACTAATATTCCCAATGTTATTTGGACTTTGGAATAGAAATTTATCTCCTATCAATCATTATTTGTACATAATAAATGTAAAATGCTGTGTAAAATATGGAATAAACCGCAGAACAAATTTATGAAAATAAAAGCAACCTAAATATGACATGACATTAAGTCAATCTTTATAAACAAAATCAAATTATTGGGCTGTCTTACATAAATTCAGTTTTTTACTATACTAAAAAAGGCGATTTTATGTAGAATGAAATAATTTTATGATTTTCTTTGTTTGATTAGCCCTTGACTTCTTTTGGACAACATTATTATGCCACGCTCAAAGAACTGGTGGTCTTTCTCAGTAAAAGTAAAGCATGTACTCTTTGACACCATTGTCTGAATTGAATTGTTTACTATTCAAACAGTTTTGTAAATAAAGATCAAAGTTCTGGTAATTATGGTGGATGGTCTATCAAATCCCGTGCAAGCTTCAATAAATTCTGGCGAGTTACTAAACTTGTGTGTGGTCTCACGTTGTCATGATGGAACACAACGTCCTTGCGATTTGTAAATTATGCCCGCTTTTCGTTGATGGATGCATTCAATTTATCTAATTTTCGACAATACACAGCCGTATTAATAGTTTAGTTCTGTGGTAGCAGTTCCAAAGCTCAAAATACACAATGCCTCTGTAATGCCACCAATTAAGAGTATAAACTTCTTTTGATAAATATTTGCTTTCGAAATGGTTGCAGCTGGTTCACCGAGCTAGCACAATTATCGTCTTCACATAACATCGTAAACTATTAATTTCTCATCGTCAGTGACAATACGATTGGAAAATTGATCATTTTCATAGCATTTCACGAGCTTGTCATAGGCGTTTGTGCGGTTTGTTGAATAAATTTCTTTGAGTTCATATGGAATCCAAATATTGAGTTTACTAACATATCCCAGCTTCTACAAATGTCTTTCCAGGGTTGTTTGAGAAATATTTAATATTTCTGCGACTTCTCGAGTTGTGTAACGGTGGTGTGCTTTGATTAATGTCTTTATTTTATCACCTTCGGCTTCAAATAGCCTTCCTGAACGTATGGAATCTTTGACATTGAAACAGAATTTGCCAAACCACTTCTGGTACTGGCGTTTAAAGTACACATCACATAGCTTTTTATCGATTTGCATTGCGTTTTTCTCTTTATAGAAGTAAAACATATTCTTCGGTTTGCTTTTCCATCTTTCGCCCACTGCTTTGCGAGGACTACTGAACCGATTTACTTATTTCTTTTTTGACAATTGAAAACGGTCAAATAATATTTAGGTTAGGATGTTTGGACTGAAAGTAGCTGGGTAAACATACAAGTGTAAACATCACTTATTCGGAACTGAAATAACTCAAGGCTCAGCTTAATAATTAGAGAATTCCACCACTAAAACAAACACCTTTCTTGCCATTACAAATTTAAAATCTGAAGAAAGCTCAGGATAAGATCTGAATCAATAATATAAGTAGTTTGAAAACGTAATAGAGCTATTGAGATGTTTAATAAATCTATCAATTACATCTGAAGTTTTCAGTACATTATTCCCATTAATATGATGATTTAAAAAAAGGATTCTACTTGTTGAGATGCAAAAAATATATGAAATGTATAAGAGAATAGTAAGCTGACTCTTTTAGCTGAATCTAATCAGTATCAAGGCAAATAAAAGCCAAATGCAATTAACTATATTTTACCAAGCTTTCGGAATAATAAGAAATAATTCGTTCCGAAAACATAAGAACAAGCATATTCAGTTTTATTTGTTTGTTTTATATTATGTTATGTTATAAAAAAATATCCAATTATGCAAAATTATTTAATATTTTTTTAATTCTTTATATGTTTAGCATCAACTAAAATAAATAAGTTTAATTCTTCTTAAATTTCCAAGCAACACATTTTTTTTAATTTTATGTTTTTATCTAATTATTTTTTTGCATAGTACTTCAATTTTTAAAATTTTATTTTAATAAAATATAGAGCTTTTGTTTGCTTTCGCTTTTCTGAGTTAATTAGTTCTAACTAAAATTTTAGAGCGATTTTTTAACTGAGAAAGTTAACTATTTTTCGACAAACAAATTGAATTAGCTTAGATAAAAAAGCGAAAAACTTTGTATATACTTATGTCAGTTGTAAGTAAATTATAAAATGGCAATTTGAAACATTCTGCGCCGTTAGAAACTACCAACTACTTCAATGGAAACTCTTGTCGCGATTCTGAACAACTGGGCGTATAATATGAAGAAGGTAAATGGAACTTACTATAAGGAAGGTGTCATTAAATCAATGTGGAATATTTCGACCAGATACTGTAGAAGATGTATCATATAAATTTTAACATAAATGTTAAACCATTTACCGATATTCGTTTCAAGAAAGCACGAAGTACGAAATGCTACGCGTCAAAGAACTAATAATTATAATAGCAAAGTCTTGGGATGAAACTACACCATCAGGATTACAAAGTATTATTTTCAAATTGCTGCTTATGAAGTTGCGTGAAGAAATAGTTAGAGAAGAAATTGCTTCCTACACTACTTTATAGAAGGAAGAAACAATGATGGCCGTTTAACAGGAAGTTTTGAATGTAATGCAATCTTGTCTAAGACGTGTCAAGGTGGCTTGCTACGAATCATAGTCACCCAGATACTTGCCCCGTACAATTGTTAAAAAAAACCAAACCATATAAAAACTGACAGATTATTTTTAACGGTTAATCCCAATTGGAATTCCATTTATTCAAAAGGATGGTATAAAAACATGTCTGTCGGAATAAATGAAATTTCGAAATGGTCCAAAGTTGGCGCTGAAAAAATTGGACTTGACACTAAAAATATAAACATATCAAACCATTCAAATGGATCATCAGTAACTTAAAATCTAACTAAGCCAGGAGTGAATATCAAGTAATAAAAATGTCAGGACACTCATATACACCATTAATTAAACAGTACCTGCAATTAGATTCACAACACCATTCGCAATTAGTAGATGTTTTACGGAAAACAGGTACTTAGCCTAGCGGATCGTGATGTTTTTCATGACATTTGCTCTCATTAAAATCGCTAAACAACAAACTTTCGTGCAAAGAGAAAATTTATTCGAGTAAATTACCATCACTTATAGTATAGAGTGTGGATATTTAAATTCAAAATCAAATTCAAATTTATTAAAGGATTTACCAATACAGCAATGACATAGATAAAATGGGAGCTATAAAATATAAATTTAAAAATAATACAAATACATATACATAATAAAAACTAGTTAAGATTTAAAATTCTATAACTAAACAAGATTTTGTTACACTGCTTCTTAAAACTATTGAGCGAAACACTAAACAAGTCGACATTAAACTTACGTAATAAATTAAAAAGCCGCATCATCCTACATATAGGGCTATTCATCCCAAAGTTGGTTCTGTGATATTCAGGTCTAAAAGTTAATCGGGCTCTCTGCAAATGTAGAGAAGTTGCTGAAATTTAATTTAGTTAAAAGAAATTTGCAATCAATCAGACCATTGGTTAATTTAAAAAGGAATACCATATCTCCAACGAACGGTCTCTCACTTAAGGACATCAAATTAAAAGAGCGTAATGAATTTCTATCATAGTTAATGCCACAACGATAACATAAAAGCTTTAGGAATTTAGTTTGTATTTTTTCAATTACAACTTGGGTGGTGTTGTAATTAGGTGTCCATACTATAGAAGCATATTCTAGGAGAGGTCTTACTAATGTGGAATATAGTAATTTAAATATTTCAGGGCTAAAGTTTTTCGAAAATCTTTGTTCAAAACCTAGATTACGCGCAGCCTTTGAAGTAATATTCTTTATATGAGCAGTAAAAAGAAGTTTACTATCAAGAAGTATTCCCAAGTCTTTTATTTGCGTGAAGCAATTAAGAATATAACCATTAATATGGTAATCTTTTTTTTTAATTTTATGTTTGTTACCAAAAATCATTTGGTTAAAATTCAAACAATTTGACACACACCATGGGTGAATAGCTACAAGGTCTAACTGAAGCTTTCCAATATCAGATTTACTTGTAATGGCTTTATATATTTTGAGGTCATCAGCAAACAATAAAACTTGGGAGTAAGTGATGGAGTCTATTAGATCATTAATGAAAATGAGGAACAGTATCGGTCCACAATATAATCCTTGTAGTACCCAGTTTTCGCATGAATAGCTTTTGAAACACAGTTATTGAGTTTAGCATATTGAATCCGATCTAATAAATAATTTTCAAACCACTTAACAATTGCAGAACCCAGGCCTAGTGAGTGGAGTTTTCTAAGAAGGCTTCTGTGATTAACATGATCTTATGCCTTAGAGAAGTCTGTATATATCGTATCCACTTGAGCACCCTTCTCTAAGGCATCAAGTACAAAAACTTGAAAAGTTAATAAATTAGTAATTGTTGATTTGCCCTGACAAAATCCATGTTGCTCATCGATGATGACCTTTTTAGTAGCAAAAATTAGTTGAGATGTAACAAATGAATCTAATAATTGAGGAACTGTTGACTGCAACGATACTCCCCGATAGTTTTTTACATCTCCTTTATCTCCTGATTTGTAAAGAGAAGTAATAAAACTACTTTTCCACATAGCAGGAAATTGCCCAGTATTCAAAGAGTTTTGAAACAATAAATAAATTGGTTTGGCCAATGAATAAACACAACTTTTTAAAAATACAGGTGAAATACCATCCGGACCAGACTTAGTGCTGTTATTTAGTTTCGAAAGATCTTCAAAAACATCTGATAATATAATTAGATCCCAATTATTAAAATCAACCTGCCTTTTGGAACTAACAGTGGGAATTGCAAATCCGCTAACAGTTATATAAACTGAAGAGAAGAAATCAGCAAATAAGTTAGCGCATTCCTGTAAATTAGTCGACAATGAATTGTTGAGGAATATATGTTTAGAAAAACCACTAGTTTTTTAGATCCTTTAACGTAATTCCAAAAAAAATCTAGGATTAGATTTAATTTTGATCTCAATATTATTAATATAACGACGATAAAGAAAATCATTTAAAGTTTTGCACTGAGTTCTTAAAGTGGTAAAAATACTGTAGTCGTACATACAATTAGTTTGTTTAAACTTTAGATGAGCTAATTTTTTCTCATTTGTCAGTTTTATCAGCTCGCTATTGAAGCATTTAGGAAATTTTCCACTTTTGTACTTCAAAAGAGGTACATATCTGTCTATTGCTATATACAAGATATTATAAAAGACGTTAGTATTTTCATCAATATCAGCATAGTTTAGAGTTCTGTCCCAGTCAATGCCTGACAGGAAACTATTGATTTTCGCAAATTGCGCTCGCTTAAAATCATACTCTGTATCATCGTAAGTAAGTTGTTCGTAAGTTGCATTCAAAGGAATACCTAATTCATAAGAATTGTGATGTAACGAGGAATTAGATTATTGATCATGTGCATAGTCGATAGCATTATCAGAAACATCAGAAAAAAATAAATCTAAAAAAACATTTCTAGAGTTAGATAAGTTATTAAGTTGAAATATGTTGTGAAAATCAAAACATTCAGCCAAGATTTCAGCCTTCGCACAACTATTATTATCAGCTAAAACAGTTTCTAAATTACATGCCCACTTAGCATTAGGCAGATTGAAATCACCAACAATTAAGATTTCATCCAAAGGATAATTTGTTTTAATTAAATTAACAGACGTATATACATACCGGGCGGTATGTATATCGAACAAATAATAAGACTTGTGCCGTACCAGTTTGTGAAGTTGGAATAATTGAAGCGTGCAAGTTGTTTTTAACATCCACAAGCACTCCACCTCCTTTAGATTTGAGACTAGTTAACGGAGATCGATCAACTTTAAAAACTGAATTTTTTTTAAACCAAGATCAGTACTATCAATGGAAGTGTCGAGCCAAGTCTCAGTAAAAACAATGACATCATAAGGTGAGCAATTTATACTATGACTAATATTTTTCAATTTAGATTTCATACCACCGAGATTCTGATAATAAATGCTCAGTTTTTTGGAGTTATATTATTAATACTGATAAAAGACACATTGATAACACTATCTAATTGCATTGCAATCCTGGCAGAAGCAACATGAATGTTATTGTTATTTTTATAAGTATTGTTCTTGCGTTTATGTTTATATTGATTTTTAAAATTATGATCGAAGTATTTAATCGTTGCGTTTACTGGCCAAAATGCACCATTTAGTAATTTTAACGCATAATGTTGTGTTACACCAATTTTAAAAGAACAATACAAATTGGTTGCAGTTAGGGCTGTACAAACAGCATTAGACACATCAACTATTTCCTTAATATGAGCAAGAACTTGCGCCGTTGTTGTATTGGGTTGCAAATTATTAAGATGTAACCAAACTTTCTTCTCGACTGCAACACCAACCAGAGAAGTAAAAGTATTAGATCCTAAAATGAGAGAATTTGTTGTCTTCTGATGATTGTTTCTTGATGGTAGTCCATTATTTAATCCAGTATGAGTTGATGACTCCTGATTTTGGAATACAGGTGGCTCTAATGAGCTCAGCTCTCTTTGAGAATCCATTGCAAATCAAGTTGTTTATGAGGATAATTAAGCTACGTGAGATATTTGAGAGAAAGCATTTATAATAAATGTTTAAATGCCAAACCGAATAAAAAGCTTTCAGAACATCTAGAAATGGAATTATTGATTTTTGACCTTCAAAATGATTGGTTTGTATATTAGAGGTTACCATGGATTCAGCAAGAATGGTTGATTTTTGGAATAGGAAACCAAACTGGTATTCTGGGATTTTGATTTTGAATGATTAGATAATTTTTTTTTGCTTGAGGAGGGATGTGAAAAGTTTTCCTATTACTGCAAGGAGTGCAATTTGACAGTAGCTGGATAGTGGTGTAGGATCAGTCTCAGGTTTGAGAATGCAGATTATAATACCCTATATACATTAAGTAGGAAAGTCTTGTTGTAAATGTCAGAAATTGTATAATACTAATATTTAACTTACTTACTTTACAAGTTCTATTAAAAAAAAAATAATCGAATCGTCGATTAGAAGGGGCTGGGTAGTTTTGTCCAAAGAATTAAACCACTCAGTTACTGTAATATGGAAATTTTTGAAACGTCTTCTCTAAATGTTCTGTAAATGCTTTCACTAATGTTTAGAGAGCAGATTTTTGGCCATTATGCTTATCCTTAATATTTATTGCATCGAAAAAATTTCTAAATATGTATACGAATCTTGAAAAATGTGATTACTTGGCATTAAGAATATTTTGATTTTTTGCTTATTTTGACTTCCTGTGCTTATTTTTACTTTTTGTGCTTATTTTCATGTTTTTTTTTTATGAAAATGTTTTTTAGGGCATTTTCTTAAACTTTTAAAAATATTTAATAACACTGTTTACACTGATTATAAATTAATGAGCTAATATAGACAATTTTTATAAATATATTCAATACTTCTTCTGCTACTTTCTTGATGGAACCATATATTCAAAATTTGTTGCCCATCATTTATAGATTATATTTTTATGACATATTTTCTTCGTGTCTTTTGACACGAACAATATAATTGTTTAAAATTTGTAGCTGTTTATAATATGATTTTCATATTGAAAGTTCAAAGCTGAATTAAAAAACAGCAGACAATTTCTCAATCTTTAGCATCATCTTCAACAAACGATGGACAATTTAAGTTTAATTTAGATTTATGCAAAACACTTTTAAATTCGATTTTCACTTTAAGAAAATTACAGAATAATGGATTTAAATCTTTCTTGGAAAATTTTGTAAAATGCGCATACAAAAAAATAAAGATTTTTTTAACAATAATTTTATGTGTTTTGGTATCGATAAAATAACATACGCTTATTAATAATAGGAATTTTGCATGAAGACATCCCGACCAACAGTATTTTTATATATTCAATAGAACTGAAGAAAACTGATAACACTATAGCAAAATTCATAAATGATGGATCAACTACCTTATTTTTGAATGAAATTTCCATTGGTAGATTTAATTAAAAATAGAAAAATAGTTCTCATACTCCTCTGTGAGTACAATTATTCAAGGACACATTACCTGATATCTCACTGCCCCATGAACCAGTGCTAACAAGAACAACTTGGCTAGATGCTGCGATGTACTATGCCAACAATTTTAAAGGATTTAATAAGGTTATATACGACTTTCCCGAGACGAGAAGCAAATCAGTTAATGTCAATCAGTTCTTAAGAAACAAGAGCTTTGAAACAATTTAGTTACATAAAATCTCGTTTAAATTTTATGAGCTACACAATAAAATCGTTATAAATGCATATTTAATTTAGAAAATACCTGGACGCATTGGCGAACTGTTTTACATTATAATGTAAAACATATGTGCAAAAATGCTCATAAAGAAAAAAGTTTTTTATTTTTTATTTTATTATTTTGGGGTAATATTATTAGTATTGTCTTCCGTAAAATCAAATGAGGAATTTCGGTGAATATGGAGGGTGAAATGCATCGTTGGGAGAGAAAAATGATGACATTTAGTCAAAATATTATTGATACAGGGTGGGTTGGCTTTTGCAAATGGAACCACCTCATTGATTTTCATTTGCTATTGTGAAAGGTAGTTGGATACTCATCCATTTATTGAAATTGAAGTTCTCTTTAGTTTAGTTTCAACGAGGAGGTTTATATGATTTGGATTGTTGGATAGGTAATAGGCAAGTTATTGGGATTAGTTACGCAGATAATTAATGATAATAATAATAATAATAATAATTTTTATTGATTGATTTTTACCGATCCACAATTTTTACACAAGTCAATTTACAATTATTAGGTGGCAAACTTATAATCTAAATAATCCGCCCAGCTATAGAAAGGTTCTTTTAAAATGATAGCTTTAACGGCATATTTCATAATTTTGGTTCGCATTTCTCTTATATCCTCAGGTAACTTATTATAAAATTTAATGCCAAAATAATTGTAGCCGCACTGACATCGACTTAAGCGTAATGGGGTAGGACACATGTTGCTTTTATTCCTCGTACATTGATTATATCTGGTCTGATAATGCTGACATTTGTTTATATTATTACGGACATAAGTAATACACTCCAAAATATATTCACAAGGGATGGTTAATATCTCTTGTTTAATAAATGCCTGTTTACAGTCTTGTCTAAACGACAATCCTGCTATTATTCTGACAGATCTTCTCTGAAGGGAGAACACTCGATGACGTATAGCAGCATGTCCCCAAACTATAATTCCATAGGTCAATATTGAATGAAAATATGAGAAATTAGTTAACCTTAAAATATCCACGCTTACATTATTCTGCAAATTGCGCAATAAGTAAATAGCCTTATTAATTTTCTTGGCTAATTCCACACCTTGCACATCCCATAATAGAGTATTATCAAGGTGTATACCAAGACATTTTTTCGATCGAACTTCGTTCAACGGATTTGGTTGATGTGTAAGCGTAAACGTTATTTGGATTGTTTTGCTAGCATTAAGACTTAGTTTATTGCAACAAAACCATGCCTTAGTCTCGGCTAATACTTTCTCTTGTAAAAAGTGACATTTGCTTACTTCTTTGTGTGTATTTATGAGAGTGCATATAAAATTGAAAAACCACTCTTAATATAATCAGGGAAATCATTTATATATAAGGAAAAATCAAAGGTCCCAGAACTGACCCCTGTGGGGCACCTTCGGATATAGATGATATCGCTGACATATGTCCATTAGCATATACAAACTGCTTTCTTCCCTAAAGATATGACATTAAAAGTTTACAGCTGTCAAGATTAATATTATAGATATACAATTTTCTTAATAAAATATAATGTGAGACACAATCAGACGCCTTAGAAAGATCGATAAACGATGCCGTAGCAACCTAACCCCTCTCAATGGTATCAATTATATTTTTAATTAAACCAAGTGCAGCAGTCGACGTTGATTTACCTTTCATGAAACCATGTTGTTGATCAGTTAGCAAATTGTTATCCTTTAAATAATGTATTATTTGGCAATGAAGTATGGTTTCAATGATTTTTGAAATTATGAGTAGAAGAGATATCGGCCTATAATTATTTATTTCATTCATATCTCTACCTCTATGAACTGGCACCACCTTGGCTATTTTGAGCGCGCCTGGAAAGATTCCAGTTAATATTATTTCATTAATGAGTATTGTGAGTTGTTCAATAATTACGTCAATATTTTCTTTTATAATATTAGCAGATAGACCATAGTAGTCAGTACTTTTACCCTTGCTTTCATTGATAACATTCTATAGAGCTTTATTTGAATTTTGGGATGATTTTATGTATTTGTTATTAGATGCAATTTTTGCTTCTTTTAGTGCTTTTTATATTGAATTCTTAGTTCCTTTTCCAATACAATATTTTCTGTATTTCTTAACATTTTATTTGACTCGTGAATTAAATTTAATGTGTCTCTTATTTTCCTGAGATCGGATGAGAACCAGTTTATACGTTTTCTTTTTGAGTAGTTATAGCATTTTTCAGGAAATGCCATATTATAGTAATAACAAATTATATCAATGAAAGCAGAGCACATCTCATTTATATAACAGTTTTTTAGGTGATCCCACTTTTCCTTATCTAGTAAGTGATAAAATGTGAATTTACCTATTTGTGATCAAGGTACAATATATTGAGGTAGGTCAAGAGTACGCTAGATAAATGCATAAAATTAAGCTAGCTAAACAAATGATTTTATTTTCTTCACTTTCAAATAATGGTAGTTGAAAATAACTGAAAATACATTCAATAAAATCAAATCAAATAACTAAGATGTTATGTTTTACATATATTTATTTATTTAAGAAAATCTGTATGTTTTCCCATAATATATATTTTAATGTATTAAAAAAAATATTAGTTCATTTATTTTCTAATTGTAATAATGACAGATTAATATCAACTGCTAAAATATATTTTAAAAGAAGAATGCAGACGCTGCCAACACCTCTAATTTATTGGTGGCCTAAGTAAAAGAACAATTGAATCTATTGATTTTCACCCGTAATTCTTGCGCTTTAATTTAATGTACATGCTTAATTAATTTATGTATTTGTTTGGTAATATATTAAAAGCAGGAAGAAGAAGTTAATAATACATAATATACACAATCTTCAATGCCAGAGCACAAGCTAGATTCAATCTTAATCTTTAATAATTATAATAAATTTGTAAAGATGAAAAAATTAATAACTCAATTAAATTAATATTTGGTATAAATATTACTTCAAACACACAGTGAGCTATTATTATGATTCTTATTCAATCAATTAAATTTGAAAATAGAATTTATAATTTATGAACGATCATGGCTATAAAAACTAAATATTCAAATATGTTTCTGCCGGGTAAACGGATAAAAACATTAATAAACGACTATTATTCAATATGTTTTAATACATTTCGAATTAATACATTTATTTATTATTTTAAATTTTAAATAAATCGCGTGTATTTTTATTGTTTATATAAATCTGAGCCATACTGTAAACAATAATTTGAACGCATATGTACATAAATTAGTTTACGTGTACATGCTTTGATTAATTGAACATGAATTTTTTCCACCTACGTTTCGTGATTTTAACTATATACTTCTCAAAACAACACAATGGTAACTTTGTGAGTGTCCAATAGACAAAATATTATTTACAAACAATGAACTTTACTTTTACTATTGTAATTGCACGATTTTATTAGTATAAATAACAAGAAACGACTGGAAAGCGTCAGTTAAGCAAATGTTTAATAACTCATACAACAAAATGAAGCTTTTCTTATTAGTTGCAATCCTGTCGTGCATTTATTATGCTGAGGGTTCATCGATTAAAAAAGGTAGTTATATAATTTAACAACGATTTTACCAATTTTTTTAATGAAATTGATTTTAATTTTAATTTTCTACTGTAAAAAACTGTAATTTTGTGTCTTAATATCATTATTTTCTCTGTTATATTTGCAGTTAAGTCAGTTAAGTGTGGTAAAAACGCTCATTATTCCGAGTGTCCATCACAATGTCCAAAATCTTGCGCTAACATGTACACCTATAAAGTATGCAATGCTGCATGTGCTAAACCAGGTTGTGTGTGCAATGAAGGTTTCGTATGGGACGCAGGTTTTAAAAATTGCATTCCTCTATCAGAATGTTGTGATGAAGGTAAGATTTATTTGATCAACTGTTCATGTAGCTAACAGTTAAGGCATTTTTTCATCTGAAGTGACGCGAAAAATTGTTGGTTGTCTAAGCAATGAAAGTTTTTTCTTTTAAATATATAAATGTGTTTTCACTTGAAAATATTCATATATTCTTGAATGTTGTTCTCGTTTACTTAGTGGTACATTTTTGATTAAAATGATATAAAACACTGTTAACTTTGTTTTATCACAATAGTTATTTATTAACTTTGACTATAGTTTTGATCATAAACTGATGATGATCAAACATAAAGTTTATTTTTAAAACAAAGCTAAAAGTATTTTATATAATTTTATATTTATATATGTTTACTTTATCTTTTAGATATTATGTGCGATCTAGGATTCATATTTCAATCTTGCGGTTGTCACAACGTTTGCGGAGGTCCAATTAATACTTGTATGGATGTTGAAGAAAAAGATTCAGGTTCAGTAGATGGCAGTGATTCGGGCGGCAGTGATTCGAGCAGCAGTGATTCAAGTAGCAGTGATTCGGATAGTGATTCGGATGAATCAAGCGATAAGAATATCAAAACAGGTTTGACCTATTTAAAAAAGAAATATTACAAAGAGGTAGAAATTAAGTTTAAGTGCACCAAGGGATGCTTCTGTCCAAAATATACGTTCTTTAAGGATGGCGCATGCGTTACTGCTAAGGAATGTACAGAGACATGCTAATAAATAATTTTATGTAGCTACTGATTATTCTGTTAAATGTTCTGAAATATATAGAAATTCTGCTTCCATCATTTTATTCGTCTGTCCTATATAAACGTTTTAAAGAAAATTGTATCCCTGTATTAAAATAATATTTAAAAAAATAATTGCAAATAATTTACTCATTGGAGTAAAAACTAAAATACATAGATATTCTACTATCAATTTTTTTATTGTTATTTACTATATAAATATATAAAAACCATATAATAAATGGATCTTCATTTTTAAAAAAGAATTTTTTGATATAATTTGGATAACATTTAATTTTTTATTTTATATATACAATCCCAAGTGAAATAGTGATTCAGTGCTAGATATTTGTAAATCATAATTACCTAAGCATAAATTCCATTTTCCAACTTTTTCCGTTAGGCAGTCTAAATAATTGTTACATTTCAAATTATGGTCAATTATTATACGAGGTTGGATCAAATATAAAGAGAATTTTTTTCTCTCATTGATTGGAAAGATTTGCAATTAACTTATATGGCAGTCGGATGGGTTTTATTTAAATCAGCCATATAATTCTTTTCCCATAATTTGTCGTTTAAAAGAATTAATGTAGTATGAACTAAATTCTCACTTAACCCGTGGTAAAATATTTGTATTAATTAGAAGGTTATTTAAACACTTGCTTTAATTAACCTTCTAATTAGGAATTAATGTATATTAAGAATAGAGTTGGGACCAAACCAGTGCCCACTGGAATCCCAGATCTAAAGGTGTTAGAGGTGCTTACATTATCATTGACTCTCTGTTTGTAGTTTGTTAAATAACTTAGAAGTTCATTGAGTTCATGAACTGTATCAAAAGCTTTTGTTAAGTCGAGTCAAATTGCAACGCATTTCCTACCGCCATCTATATTTTGCCTTACTTCCTCAATAATGGAATGCATAACATCTGTTGCAGACTCGCTGTTCGAAATCCAAATTGTCGTTTATTTAAAATTGCTTGTTTTTCAATGAAAATAATTAAAAGGTCTTTAATATATATTTTTTTAATCCCTATAGTTACAAATTATCGATTATTTTCATCAGCTGTGAATATAATTGAGGATTTTATAAAATTGAGAAGAAATGGTATTCGTTTTCTTTTGGCTAATTATAACTAAAAGTTATTCAAAAATTTTGGAATATCTAGAAATTCCTTGATTGTAAAATGTTAATATTTTAAAGTCCTGTGCACTCCTCTTGTCTACTGCGAAGATTTGGGTATTATCTTTATTTAGCAACGAATGTTGTGAACAGGAGGAGGATGGGTAAAATTTTATTAAAAGGAGTGAAATTAGATAAAGAAAAAGCAGTAAGGCTTTTGAGAAACGTGATTTACATTTTCAAAAATTAGTTTAAGCATAAAAAAACAAAAATAGTTTTAAGATTTTGGTAATTTTATCGTCAATATAAATAAATTTAATGACTCAAATTTCCTCTACATTTGATGTGTTAGTTAATCAGATATTTGTAAGCTAGGACGTGCAGTTTCCTGTTAAATGAAAGTATTGATTGATTCATTCATGACTACAGTAATAAATACTACATTTTTATGTACTTTATCCCACTAAAGTGTCAACGATCTACAGAGTTTCCACTGTGGTTTATCATCCTCACTACGAATATAACACTTATCCTGGTGCCCCCTATTCCTCTAACTAAAGGGAAGAACTTTAGTTCTTCATGGTTTTTCCTCGTCCTCTTCGTTCGGAAAAGGGGGCTTTTTCAATTTTGTGTAAGTACTTTACGTCAGACGGTACGTCAGCGCCGTGATACCTCGACTTCTTAAGCTCTAGCGCTAGAATGAACTCCTGTGTCCAGACGTCCTTTTCGTTGTTTTCGTTCTATCGCTCCTGCCACAGGTCCATTAGCCTCCGCTCGGCATTCTATTCTTCGTTACCACCAATACTTTGTCTATCGCCACGATCTCCAAGTTCTGGGAGACCGACCAAGCTAGTACTTCGGCGACCTCCGTGAAGATCATGCGGTACCCTCTGGTCGCGTAGCTTGTCTCTTTTTCTCTTCGCCTCTACGCATTCTGGCATGCTGGAGTGGCGTACAACAACGAGCACGCGCGACTCCCAGCAGCAACCTTTTCTCTTCGTCGGGCCAATGATGTTCGCCAACAGGCCCGGGATAGCCTAGCTGACTGCTACATAACGTCACGCTTAGGTAGTTGGTAGACCTGTCTACTGCAACATCGTGGCCGTGATTCCGTTTATCCGTTTTCTGCCGACACAGAAAACCACTCGGCTATTCATGCTGCCATTCACTCTGAGATCTTGTTGGTCGCCTCCCTCGCCTGCCCCGCGACCTCCTCTATCTCTCTGCTTCTGTCGATTATCACTATGTCGGCAGAAAATCCGATCACATCTACCCCTTGTGGCAGAGCCAGTTCCAGAATCCCGTCGTAGGCCAAGTCCCACACTGTAGAGCCAAGGATAGAACTCGGCGTGACTGCCTTCATCTTGAAGTTCTTCGGTGCGCCCTGGAGTCCTTTGAATTGGATCTCGTGCTCGTGCAAATAACTATCTCATTCGCGATACCCACTAGGTAGTCTAGGCCCCCAATCCACTCTAAGATTTTCATTATAGTGCACCATGAAGCTGAGTTAAAGGCGTTCTTCACGTCCATGACAAGGTAGAACATTTGCTTCTTAGCGTGTTGGCTTCGATGACAACCTCCTTCAGGGCATCCACGATCGATTTCCCTATGTTGTGATATTCCAAATACTAATTAAATTAATTGTTATTATTATTACTTTTATAATAGTTACTCTTTTAAATTGTGAAATATTACGTTACATTACCTTGCATTACATGTATCGACATTTTTTTTTGCACTTGGCACAAGCGCGCCTTTTTGCTACGTGCCTCGTAACAAATTAATTTGCTGAGTAAGATGGGGTGATGGCACTTATCTCTTTCCTATTGGTTGATTAGTCGAAAGATGTCACGTGCGCCAGTACTCACACTGCTCAGGGCAAATTTTTAGCATGTAATAAAGCAGTTCGATATAAGCCTTCTAATTGTAAACACCATTATAATTTTAATAATTCTTTATTTAATTTAATAAAAAACCAGTAAACTAAAAACTCCAAGTGATATTAATTCCGGTGACGGGCATCCACAACAAACTCAGCGATCGCTGCGAGCGCCAAAAATCCGCAGCACAACACCTAATTGATAACCATGTCAACGACTCCTCCACCTACTTGACTAGCCTATTCCTGATTACTCTTTCGAATAGCTTCTCTTCCATGGTAACAGGCAAAATGGCCTATAACTCGCGTTGGTGGCCGCTGCATAGATCTCCTCCTCCTTCAGGCAGTCAATGGTGTCAGCTTGTTGGATAGCCCAGATTTCAGCGGTGGTGGGGAAGTTCTCTCCTTCGAGCAAGCGAATTATTAGTAGATGAAATGGAGACCCCCCCCCCCATAATTTCGGTCCTCCAGTTCCGTCATCGGCCCAAGTGGCAGAATGTTACCAGGGTAACGTCCACTATGGACTCAGATTTATACCTTCAGAAAATTGGGGAGTTCCATACGTTGGCAGGCTCCAAGTCTTGCTCCGCAAGTGTGTCCAGGAGTATACCTTAATATATTAAAAAATATAATAATTTCATTTAAGATGTAGCACTAATGCCAAGAGAGAAAACGATATCTTTGTATTTTATTATTAATTAGGCTGCCCTTAAAGAACGAGTTGAGGAATCAAATGTTGAAATTAAATTTTTATTTAAGTACGCATTAATTATTAGCGAATCTTTTAATTCATTTTAAAATACGTTCTTCATGTCAACAAAATGTCATCATCTTCATATTTTAGGTTTCTAAGTTATGATAGTTGTGATTTCAGGAAATGATTCTTTTTATCTATAGATATGTCCAAGTACCTAACGGAATCTAAATGAAGAATGATGGAATTGATTAAATTATTTTTGATTTGTGGGGATTGGTTTTAATGCAAACCAACGCTGAAGCGAGTATTAGCTATTGCAATAATTGCATGAATAATTAGCCAACATCATCTGCAAATTTTAGAAGGTATTTGACTTCTTAGAATGGATCTGTTATAAATATTAAGGTTAATATATTTTGAGAGTTTTGTTCGGGTGTAAATAAAGAACAAGAGTTTTTGATTTTATCTTTTAGGGATCTATTGATTTCTCCTCATAATAATAAATATGACATGAGGAGGGATATTTAGGAGGTATGAAAAAATATATTTAACAACAAAATAATCTATTTTTTTCTTTTCTTTTTGGATTTTTTTATACCTTGGTTAGACCTTCGAAAATCAATTGCTGTGTTGCTGCTATTATTCAAGCTTGCAGCAATGTTTTCTTGTTGGAATTTGCAAAGAATGCAGTATCTTATCGGTTGACATTTTCGAATTTTCTGAACTGAATACCTTTTAATAGATATACAGGGTGAGTTTTTTTCGATGTTCTCTATGGGGATCTCGGAAACTATAATAGATAGAGAAACGGTTAAATGGGGAAAGAAGTATAGATTTACGAGATGAATAAAATTCCAATTTCAAAGGTCTCAAAAAAGTCAAGGGTAACTAGATATTTTGAAAAAGTAAAAAGTGTCAATTTTTTCAAATCAATATATCTCGGTTATTATAACAGATAAAAAAAAACTGTAAAGGACAAAGTTTCAGATAATTTTATGTAGATTAATAAAATTATTTTCCGAGATATGATGCAAACTTACATTTTTTTAATGGAAACCATAGTTGGCTATCGCCTCATTCAAAAGGTAATTTTTTTCTCTTTAATCCAATATGACATACGACATAGTTATTTCTAAAAATAAGTGAGTTATAGTCATTTTAAATTTTATTATAAATAAAAAATGGGTAGCCATGAAAAAGATGAAAGTAAAACAATTGCGGTTGTTTATAATAATAGCAATATTGTAATTATTAGTTCTACAAAGTTAAATAAAAATGAAAAACCAGCATAAGAATAATAATTTTGTAATTATCAAATGGTCTTCTGCATGTGGTATAAACCCATTTGTCAAGAGGATAATACGTTTCATACAAAAATATTATGAACAGATGAATCGCGATTCACTAATTGTGGTATTTTTAATCACCACAATGAACATAGATGAACTTTTGAATTAAGAATCCACGAGAAGTTTCACAGAGAAAACTACAAATTAAATTTGGGTTTAATCCATGGTGTGTTTGGATTAATAATTCTCGGTCCATATATTTTTGAAAGCTCACTAAGTGAAACTTATTACTTTTATTTTCTTCAGAAAACATTTGAAGATACGCTCGATTGTTTAAATTTATCATTACAAGCAAGATTAAAATGGTTCCAATATGACGGTGCTCCACCTCATAACATGTTGGCTTTACAAATTATTTAAATTATGCTTTTGCTAACTCATAAGTGGGAAGAAATAAACCAATCCCAGGGCCACCTAGATCTCCCGATCTGCGCATTTTAGAATTTTTCTGTGGGGTTATGTAAAAAACAAAGTATATGAAAAATCATATCAATCCGTGGCGGATCATAAACTAGCTGTTATTGAAACATTTATTTCAATTTACATGAGAATAGTCAAAAAGGCATAAATTAAATTTTAAAAAGATATAATTTATGTCATAATAGTATTAATAGTGGACTCTTTGACCATATTTTTTTAATATTAAAATTTTTCTCCCATTGATATATTGATAATTACAGAATTACTTTATGCTGTTGTTTCATTTTGGTTTATCTCTGTAAAACGAATAATTACAATATTGCTAATATTATAAACAACTGCAATTGTTTTACTTTCACCTTTTTTATGGCTACCCATTTCTTATTTATAATAAAATTTAAAATGACTATAACTCACTCATTTTTAGAAATAACTATATCGTATGCTATATTGGATTAAAGAGAAAAAAAATACCTTTTGAATGAGGTCACAGCCAACTATGGTTTCCATTTAAAAACATGTAAGTTTGCGTCATATCTCGGAAAAAAAATTTCTGATTATTTTTTATTAATCTACATAAAATTATCTAAAACTTTGTCCTTTACACTTTTTTCTATCTGTTATAATAACCGAGATATATTGATTTGAAAAAATTTACACTTTTTACTTTTTTCAAAATATCTAGTTACCCTTGACTTTTTTGAACACTTTGAAAGTGGAATTTTATTTATCTCGTAAATCTACACTTCTTTCCTTATTTAACCGTTTCTCTATCTCTTATAGTTTCCGAGATCCCCATAGAGAACATCGAAAAAAACTCACCCTGTATAAAGCTTTCCAGCATACCAACTGTAATTTTAATTCACTATATATCAACAATATATAACCGCAAAAGAACGACAAAATGAACCAATTTTAGAATAAATTCTTGACTCCTTCAAGTAATTTAGATAATTAATTTGTACACAAAATATTATTATATAAAAAGAGAAAATTAAAGAAATGTGATAAAAAGTAAATAAAATAAAATTAGTAAAGTAAACTATTAAATATAAAGGGAGTTTCATGAAGCGTTCAATTATTATGCTACAAATATGTAAATAAGTAATTATTTATTTAAAAGTAATACTAATCTTAAAGTATAATAAAACCAACGAAAACAACCTTGCTGATAGGCGTTGAAAATTTGCATTGAACGCATATACAAAATTCGAATATTATTTGAGTTTGTTGCTAGCACAAGTTAGCAAAGATACTTAGAAAATCTATGTTGTAATGTTTATCATTGATTAAGTTTAATTTTTCTTACGCTGCTAGTAATGGCAACATCAATGAAGTGCCTTGTTATATTGTTGTTTGGGTGTGTACTATTTCAACTGGTATTAGGACAAGGTAAATAATTTTATGTTTTGTTAAAAGATTCCAACTCTTATAAAAAAAAAGTAGTATTAAATTACTGAATCTTATTTCTCCTTGTTAATAAATAGTGGAAAGAAAAATAGTAAGTAAAGTAATTTAATACTACTTTTTATTGTGTAATATACATATGAAGAGTTTATGTTTGTTGGTAATAAAGTTGGCGCATATAAATTTTAGTATGAAAATAAATGAACAATGGCTTACTTTCTCTGAATGTTTTTTATTTGAATCTATCAAAATCATCCTCGTTTTAGGAGATGGAACCGGAGGTGATGCCGAAGGTATGTTAGTATTATTAATTTAATATTGCATGACAAGAATATAAAGAATTAATTTGAATTGAAATAGATTTATTTATAACTCCGCCACAAAAGTTGATAAATTAATTAGAATTTCAATTCGTTTTTTTAATTTGAATTTTGGAGGCGTTCACTTCGTAGTACATTTTTAATGACTAACAGAAACATGTTAAACGTTTTTCTGTCAGTCATTAAAATGTACTACGAAGTGAACGCCTCCAAAATTCAAGATTTAATTCAAGCCAGTGTGGCCAAAAAGGCGAAATTGTACTTAAAACCCCGAATAAAGAAACAACTCGCAACCCTAAATGCGTGGTTCAATCAACAGTCTTCATTAAAAGTTACTCCTGTATTTGTGCAAATTCCAATCAAAACAAAAACAATATCAGCAAAAAACACAAAGAAAACAGCAGAAAGGACGTGGCTCACACAAGAAGCTAAATTCTGATTCAAAAGAAGAGATATTCTTGACACATATATAAAAGTGCTACTCGTTATTTTAATGTAGGTTTTTGTATTTCATTGTAATTATTATATAAGGTGTCTTTAATGGGGATATCAATTATAATAAGTACTTTTTCTGTACTGTCAATGGACTCTGATAAAATACTATTTTGAGTTACTAATAAATTAGAAAATAAATTCGGCTCCATGTTTTAAAGAAAAGGCTGGATATCAATAGAAAGTATTTTATTTCTAATATATCATATAAAAAGTGAAAGAAATTATACACGAACACTGTATCCATCACTTAATTGTAAAACAAACTGCAGTGTGTGTAGATCACGATACAACGGAAAAGGTTAATATTTTAAGAGGTGTACGACAAAGACTTCTCTCGTCATTGTTATTTTATATACACTCGGAAGTAATAATTCATAAGGCGTTAATTGAAGTTGATATTGTTGTAATAGTCAACGGAATTCCCATCAATATATGCTGATGATACTTTTTTGATAGCTATTGACTTCAATGATATTCAAGTTATAATAGATGAAGTGACTGATGGCAGTCCAGCTATAGGATTCAATCTTGAAGTAAAGAAAACAAAATGGATGGTTTTTAGTAAAGTTCCAAACATTATTCAAGATGTATTGACAGTTAGCAACGATATTATAGAGAGTGTTCAGCATTCCAAATATTTTGCCAGCCAGCGAGATAAGTGTTTATGAAAATGAAGAAAGTTCTGATCTCTCATGATCTATACTTTTGTACTGAATGGAAGTATGGATTATTACAAATGTTATATGTAAAGAAATCAGAGTATTTCAAATGTGGTATTGAGAATTTAATGAATGTCGCGTAAAACCTATGTTGAAGTACTGACTCAATTGCAGAAAAATACGGAGTTACTAATTACAATATATCGGTGGAAACAAGAGTATTTCGGCCATATAAAATCCAATAATAAGTACATACTCTTTCAAAACATCATTAAGGGCAAAATTACGGGCCGTCGGTGCCAAAGAGGATGAAAAACGTGCTGCGTAAAAAATCTGAGATAATGGTATGGCCTAACTACCACAACGTTATTTAGAACTGCCATAAAGTAAGGATATATATCAACTAGTTGTCAACGTACTTGGAGTGCAGGGCACTTAAAGAAAGAAAAGAACAACAATAAACATTCACCTGTTCACGTTTCCGTTTAGCCAAGAGGAGACAAAACAATTGGAAAAGTGTTGGAAATATTCAGCTACACAAACTTTGTTAAATCATCAATTCCGCGAATTATCGATAGCAATATAAAATGATATTATACAGAGCAGACATCAAAATAAACAGAAAAAAATCCAACAATGAACACTGAACACCGTTTGGAAGGACATAAGAAGATATAAAGTCACTAAAAATGACATGAAGCTGGAAGAGAAAATTATAATTAGCAAAGCTGGTAAAGGGAAAACAATCAAAGCAAAAAGATGCAAAGTTTAAACGAATGGTACCAGTCTAAACTGCTAAATATTAGAAATAATTAATCATTACAATTAAATCAGATAATATTACCAAAGAACAGAAACACTGCATGAAAGAAATGAATCTAAGGGCACCAACCCTGTCCGACAAAATACACAAACCAAAAATACCAATAAGACCAGGCATCTACTTAAAGATAAAATATATGTATATCTCAATAAGCGATTACCCAAACTCATTTAATGAAGATCAGAATATTCAATTAAGAAAACGACATAATAAGAACAGGACAACTCATCATTAACAAAAGCCATTTTACTCTCATTTGATATAAAAAGTCCAATTATCTCCATTCCAATACAAGAACTAAGAGATGTCATAAAGGAGTATTTAATGTTTTGTTTTCCACAAGATATAGGAATGCACAAATTAATTGAGTTTGCATGACCCAAAATAATTTTCGATTCCATGACAAATTTTATAGACAAGATAATAGACTACCAATGGGTTCGCCACGGTTTGCAAAAATTATATAAGGGAATTTGAATAGGAATTACCTAAGAGGTAAAACGAAAATACAAATAACATATTATTTTGGAGATGTGTGGACGATGTGTTCAATATATGGTTCACAGTGAGAGTTAAGTGCTTTCTTAGTTGAATTAAATAACACAAATATAAAAAGTCAGTTTACAATGGAGGAAGAAGATAATGGCCAGATTAATTTTCTCGACTTAAAAAAAAAACAAGCACAAAACAGAAGAAAATGTGCTATTCGATATGAACATTACTTCAAGCCAACAAGAACGAATACAATTATATCGATTCCTTCCAATCCCCAGACCATAAAAAATGCAGGATTGAACTGAACGTGAACAGATTTGTAACCATATCACGTATACAGCAAAACTTTCAAAAAGAACTTTCAACAATTTACGACACTGCTGAATGTAATAGTTATGATGAGACAGTTGTAAATCAACGGTTAAAGATGAAAAAACGAAAAAAAAAAACAAAATATATACAATGACTTTATAAAGGAGATGTAGAAAAAGAAGAAGAAACATATGCAACAATTTCATATGTTTGGAACAGAAGCACGAAAAACCAAAATAGTTCTTAAAAAATTTAAACTATAACAGTTAACAAAAACTCGATACTTGTTTTGCTACATTCTTAATGGAAACAAATTTACATATTGAAAGAAGTCATACACTTGTTAAGTTTCATTTGTTTATAATAATTAATATAAACAAATGGAACATAACAAGTGTATTACTTCTCCCAATATGTTAACAAAAACAACCTAGCTCAACGACAAGTGAACAAAAAATAGAAACAAAGAATAAACTGAAACAATCAAGAATATACAAAATCAAATACAACAACTGTGACAGATGTTACATAGGATAAACGGGGCGCAGTTTTCAAATAAGATATAAGGAACATACGAAATCCATACAAACAATTATCATTTAAATGTCTCATAATAGAACTTCTGATGTCAGTGTATTTGGAATGTTATGTCATTATTTTTGAAACAATTTCCTTTATATACACGCAATATTATTTAATTCATGCGCAAATTGTTCACTTTTATAATTCGAATGTAATTTTAATCATTGTTATCAAAGTTACATTTCACTACATGTTATTAAGTGATAAAGTTTTGCATAATAGTTTAATAAATATCTGTACAAAAAATTAATCTTATATGCGAACAGTAGGTAAATTGTTTATGTAAAAATAACTGTTATTTTTTCCCAAATCAGGAGACACACCTGCCGAACCAGCTGGTAAGTCAGTACTCAATATTTACTACCCGAAAATCTGTTTTTTCGGCGGATAAAAATCTGTGGCATTTCCAAAACCGATTACTAAGTTGCCGTGATGTACATTATATAGAAAAAGTTTTGATTATTAAACTCATAATATTGGCATTTCAAAGGCAGCGTGCAATTTCAGATGTTAATTTTGATAAAAAATTTGAATTTCCGCAAAACTTCGGTTGACAGATGACTTCATCGCTGTTTTTGGTCTTTAATACTAAAGAATTCATGTAAGACTTAGCGCCTTTGCGCCACATACTGGTGCCTCCCAGTTTCTGTAATCCGGAATTTCGTACAAGTGCTCTGAGCGGCGATTTTAAGATTATTGTCTTTATTCATTAAACACGGTCAAAGTCAGGTTTAAACAATTGAATTTTTGAGAGGTAGTCCAAGTATTTACATTTTATAGTGCTCTCACAAATCTGTTTCAATATTCTAAGATTAGATTTCCTAGCATTTGGGAGTTTTTGTTGATAACTATTTATAAAGGTACTGCTTTGCCCTTCTGAATTCATAATCAAAGTGTTAAACTTTTTAGCCAACGTTGTGGTCCTTTCAACCTTGACATTAACCACGCGCAACTGTGATAAATATGTTTTTGATTTACTATATTTATCATTTGATTCCCACAAATCAGGATTAATGTTCAGAAAATCTTTGTCGATTCCGAAACGCGAGAACAATGTTTTGCTTTGATTCGAAACCAAGTCTTGAATTTCACGGTTGTTCCTCAACTCTAACTCGGGTGCACTATTCAAATTAATGACGAAAAACAGTGATGAAGTCATCTGTCAACCGAAGTTATACGTCAAGTTTTCCGGAAATTCCAAAATTTTGACCAAAATTAACATGTTTAGTTGTTAAAGTAAAACACTTAAATTTTCAAAACACTTTATTATTGCTTTTTTGAAAACGCAACAATTGTTTCGCCACACTGTGGCTTCTTCAGGGGAAGAAATTTTCAAAAAAGCAATAATAAAGTGTTTTGAAAATTTAAGTGTTTTACTTTAACAACTAAACAAGTGAATATGAATTTTCAACATATAACAGCCTCATCAGTTAATTTATCAAAATTAACATCTAAAAATGCAGGCTGCGTTTCAAATATCCCCAATATTATGAGTATAATAATCAAAACCTTTTCTATATAATGTTTTTCAATGGAAAAGTACATTACGGTAACTTAGTAATGGGTTTTGGAAATGCCACAGAGTTTTATCCGCCGAAAAAAACAGATTTTTGGGTTTTTCTTCATACGTTTGATTTGAGCCACCTCTAAACTTCAATCAAATGACCTGATATTTGGTAATAGGACTTCTCAAGGATCACTATGACTAATTCCAGAAGAAGAACCGATTCTAAAAAAAAAATTTTTTGGTCACCCTAATATATACAATGTATTAATTTTTAATAATATATCAATTATTGAAAGAAAAGTATTTTGCACAATTCTATAAAATATAATTTATTGTATTGTTACAATAATAATTTAATATAATTTTTCTAAATCAGTAGTAAATATTAACAATATTAAAATTCTATTGCTTCAAATATCGTAATCGTTCTAAATAATGTATATAATTATTAATACATATAGAACTGTCAATATTGACTATTAATATTTATAAATAAATATTCTTTATGTTTCATTCTAAGCTCCAGCTGATGGTGCAGGTAATTAAAACACTAAATAAATGTTCCTTTTAATTATTTATTACATTTTTAGAGACTCCGGTAGAAAATGCAAATAATGGTAAGTTAGTTTTAAATATAATGCATTTAGAATTTAAACATAATATAAGATTGTTTTTTTCTATTAATTATAAGAAAATAGCTATAATAGTTGAAATGCATCATTATGTATTGACTAAAGACATTTTAAAACTTTTATCTTTATAATGAAGAAGGAAGAAATCTATAATATGTATCAATTCTTAACATTACTCCGCCCGTCCTCCTTTCGAATAAAATTTTGAGTATACATATTTACATATTTGATATTATAAATTTTGTAATATTAAGTTAGAAAAGAGTACAAAGTTGTTAATAAATAAATAAATAATTTTATTTTTTTCCTGTTTTGTAGACATTGTTTTGAAGGAACTACAATATGCACCACAACTTTTAAAAATCTATAACTTAATCATTTTTTCCTCCTAAATGGAAACAAACCATTATTGTATGCATTTCTGAATCCTAAAAAGACTCCGCACTTATTTTTACCTATTGTCTTCTTCTTATCTTTTTCTGTTATAGGCAAACTATTCGAATTCCTTATATAAACAAAAACCATCCTACACACATCCATTAAATTCATTCCAGATTATCAATTTGGTTTTCTTCCAAAAAAATCAACCATGATTCTACTTTCTATCTTTATCTCCAATATACAAACCAAATATCCTGAAGGCCAAAAGTTGGTCATACTATTTCTAGATATCCAAAAAGCGTATGATACCATTTGATAATTTGGGTTTCTATATAAATGTAACTTATAAAAAATTCCTTGTTATTTAATTGTCATAATACATAACCTCCTCTCTAATAGATCTTGTCAAACTAAAAATCCAATTAGTTTCTCATTCCCTCCCAACAATATAAAGTATCCCTCAACGTTCTCCCTTGTCTCCTCTCTTTTATAACATATAATGTCACGACATAGATAATCCCGATTCCATTTACTTTATTTCAACAAAATATTTTCTACTCTTCGCTAGTAGCATCAGAGAAGAGTAGGGAAGATTATGTTGGATTAAAGTACGTGTGATCGAGTTTATGTACGTCGTATGTTTTAAAGGAAAGAAGATAAAGAAGAACCTTGAGATGTGCCCTTGAACTTGAATGTCTAAAATTGTGCATAAAATTATATTCTAAAAAATCCAATATCATTTTTTACAAGACTAAAATCCCCTACAATTACAATAATCATCGCCATTCATGCCACGTATACTTGTACATACTTAGGCATCTTTTTAGACTAAAAACTCTTCTTCAAACCCCATACCCAATTCATAAAAAACGAAATCAAATGGAAGGCCCGGCATTTTAGATCTACTTATCTACAATCCATCCAAAACTACATCTTAAGAACCCTAACCACGTACCAATATCTTAATAATTCACTATATAATTCCTTTAACGGTCACTTGTATAAAACTGGGCAAATCATCCTCATATACCTACGTATATTAAGCCTGAGCAAAAAATTGCTAACAATCTATCAAACCTATCCCTTCTAACCGAATTTTGTATTTCGCGAAATCTACATGTTCCTTTTAAGTATCAACATCCTCCCCTTAAAATTAATCAACTCATTCGTACGAATCACTATGACAGTTAAGATAGCTAACAAAGATCTGTTTAAATTAAATTCAAGACAAAGACATGTTATTGAGTAAAAGTCCGAATAGAGATTATTGTTGTAATAAACAAGTAATATTTGTCCATTAAACTTCATTTTATTTAAACCACACAATATTTAAAACTTGTACACTATAATTAGACATGTTTATAAAGAAGTTTCAAATTAAACGTTTATTAGGGATCTATCTCTTTTATTTTGCTTAAGTTAGTTTTATATAAAAAAATATTTTTTTAATATTAGTAGAAGTTGGTAACACTGGAAATGATGAGACTGGTGCTGCAGAAAATAATGGCAATGTAGGATCCGATGGAAATACTGGTAGCACAAATGGGGATACAGGATCAACTGGTACTAATACCGCCAATACAGGTACTGCTGAAAATAATGGGAATACAGGAACCTCTGGTACTGATGGCAATGCAGGTAATACTGGAACTACCAGCAATACTGGAAGTACAGGAAATGGTGGAAATACTGGAACCAATAGTAATACTGGAACTGCTGGAAATACTGGTACAAATGGAAATTCAGGAACAACAGGAACTAATACTGGAACTACTAGCAATACTGGTAATACGGGAAATGCTGGAACAGCTGGAACTACAGGAGCTACTGGGAATACAAATACAGGAACTACTGGGAATACAAATACAGGCACTACAGGAAGCAATGGAAATACTGGCACTTCCGGAAATACAGGAACTACTGGTAACACTGGAAATACAGGAACTACTGGAAATACAGGAACTAGTGGAACTACTGGGAATGGAAATACAGGAACTACCGGAAGCAATGGAAATACAGGGAATACGGGTACTCCTGGAAATACAGGAAACACAGGAAGTACAGGTACTACCGGAAGCAATGGGAATACGGGTACTTCTGGAAATACAGGTAAATATAGACTTTAGAATATTATTTCAATCAACTTTTAATTAGTTTCTCAAATAAAATATCAGAAATCTCTTATCGAATGACAAATTTGTAAAAATTACAATATAAAAAGAAACTATTATACCCTCGATTGATCCTGCGGATAAAGATATTCCCAAATGAACAATAATAAATATAATAATATGAGAATATAGCTATTAAATTAAAATATAGATATACAGTTTTAAATAAGTAATGTGGAGGCTTTCACTTCGTGACATATTTTGATAAACAAAATTAATTATTCCTTTATTTTGAATACAGTTTTAAGGCTAGTAATAGAATATTCAATTTTGATATGTCCACTCAATTGTTACATATAATAAAATAAAGACTTATATCTGAGCTCATTCATTCATTTTATTAAAATAAATAATACATTTAACTCAGATTGGATATATTTTTAAAGTTAACTGCTTTTAAATCAGTTCCGAAAAATATTCAAAAGTTTAAGACCTACTTACAAAATCGCAAGGCCTTGTTTTATCTAAATAACTGTTCATCGCATGATATGGTTTTTCCAAGTATTTAATTTATGAATACATGTATGTATCAGACTAAAATAATGAATTTTTAATAATTATAAAATTATAGGTCAGACAGGCGGTAATACAGGAAGTAGTAAGTATGATATAATTCTAATAATTCTAGTAAGTAAGTAGTAATGTTTATTTCTTAGTTTAGAAGTATATTTAGCGAAAACATGTGAACTTATTACATTAGGCTATTATCATAACGATGTGTTTAAAGGCATTGATTTACAATAAAAAATTTCTAAAGGGGTTTTGTTAATCATAAGAATAGTTGTACCCATTATTACGTGGTAATTCATGATAAAGTCTAAACTAACAAACTTACTCTGTTTTTATCACTAAAAAATAGTGGAAACATAGTAAGAGTGTTAGTTTAGGGTTTTGTTAGGTTTACACAATGTAAAACATGTCAAACAATAAGTTATTATGTTTGCATTTCCTAAAATCCTTTAACATACAATATTATTACTTAACTTAATTATAACGTTTTAATAGCTTCTGTTTAGATAATTTATTAGATAGAACCTAAACAAGGTACGATTGATAGTCATTCCAGTAAAGTCTATCAAATAGAATTTTTATTGTATTATAATATTAATATTTTGCTAATATGTTATTGTTATATGTTATGTACAGATACTGGTCAACCGGTCAATCCATGGCAGTACCCTCAATATGCTCCAGGTATAAAGAATAATAAAAAAGAAAACAATAATAATAGTTGTATCAAATTAAAATATTTAGTCCTGTAAATGGTTTTGCTTTTCAATAACTACAAGCGTCATAAGTTTTAATCCTAAATTAAATTAAATATTTTATTAAAATAATACTGATTGTTTATTAAAAATTGGTCATAATAATAACATGGAAATATGTTACAAACATTAAAATAATATAGGTATATGATTTAGGATATCCATGGGGATACCCGTATCCGCCATGTAAGTTAATAACACATCATAAAACGATGAAAAATATATAAAACAAGAAATAATTTTAGATTGGGGCCAGCCTACAGCTCCAACAAACGGTACTGCTCAAGCACCACAGTATCCACCAGCAATGTATCCACAAGGAACTTATCTTCCTAGTAAGTTGTGTAACACATTTATAATCATACTTATTAAATAATAATATAATTTCAGCGGCATATCCATGGGGACAATATCCAGGTAAAATAAATGTGCTACCCAATATGAATAAACGAATAATAATTCTATAATGAGAAGAAAATCAGTTATAAAATATTTGTTTATTCAAACACTTTTTCAAGTGTTTCAATCAAAAATATAACTAATACGGAAATGTTTCATTATGGATTGAGTAAGAAATTAATTCATCATAGGTAAATCAGTTCTTTTTATGAAGAGCAGTAATCGAAATTAATCTCGTTGATTATTACAATTGAGATAGAAGTGAACGATAAATATTGACTGAAGCATGCAGCAAAATATTTTGAAGGTTTTAAGTTATTTTTCTAATTTTATTTTAATTTCTGTATTCTGAAGTACGTGTATTTTGTTTGTAATATATGATTGTAGAAAAGGAAAAAAACCTCATGTGTTCATAGGATATAAAACTATATGTGAGATTATTTTTCATCCTCAAAAAAAGGGGCCCTTAATAAGTGGTTTAAATACTAACTTCAGAGTTCTTATTTTATTGCAGACTTCAATTTTCTTTTGTTGTTTATATCGGTTATTAAATATAAGAATCCATAATTATAAAAGGTACATACAGGAACTAAATAATAATTAAATGTATTATTTATGGATTTATTAAAATATATACAAACATATATGCGATATTGATATAACTTCTAATGTAATCTGTTTTCGTGGATGCCTTAGTACCAATTCATCAAAATTGAAAAATAGCACATCCGAATGCCTAATTGCTGTGGTGAGAAAATAATTTTCTTAAATATAATGAAGTTAAAAGACCATCTAATTTAGATTCAATGTTATCTTATGATATGACTACAATACATTCAATTTCAAGTTTAAGATTTAAAAAGACCCTATTGAGATTTGATCAGAATGGTGACACAATGATTTAAATTTATACACAAACTGGAAACCCATTAGGTTTACATATATACGTACGTGCTTTGAATTCTAAAATTAAATTACCCTCACTCTTTTGAGTGCATTGAAATATCCACTAAGTATACTTTTAAAAGTAATTGTTGACTTAATTGTTGATTAATAAGTAAAATACTGTATATGCAACCCATATTTGTCGATTGATTGACGGTTTACGAGAAGAGTAAAAAATATTCCAAACTAAAACTCGTTGACTCTGGAGGCTTCTACTTCGTTATACATTTTAATCACAAATTAAACACAATAATTATCATTTTCAAACCGAAACTTTCGGATTGAAAATGTCACGTGAATGTATTGAAACCATTGGTCACCATATAAATAGATAACTGTTATACAAAACAAAGTAATTATTGTGTTTAATTTGTAAAACTTGTTTTCTTGTCTCCATCTGCGCTACGCTGCTGAGACCCTAAATAGATTGAAACCTGTCCGTGGCTGTTGTTGACAGAAAACAATAATTAATATTATCATTTATTTAAAAAAAGTTACCATTTATCTGTAAAGAGTTGTAGTGTCTTTATTTCGACGATTCATTTTTCTCGACTCCTATTAAATGATTATTAGAAAAATTAGCGCTCAAAAATAGCATTATTAAAATAATCACTCTACATTTTAGGAGTTTGGGGAGCACCATCGCCAGCAGCAAGTAAGTAAAAATTTAAACAATTTTGAGATTATTTGCTTTCTCATTGGTTAAACTATTTAATAAAACTGCACGAATAGTCATACTAAATGAAAATGTAATAAAAATACTAATAAATTATATATGGCCACTGAAAATAAATTAGAGTATTATACAAATTTAAATTTTAGATGCTACTAGTGTCGCTCAACCTATAACAAGTAAGTATTTTTTATAATTTTTTACTTACTTTTTTACAGTTTAATAGTTACTATTAAAGTATATAAATAAATAATAATAAAAAATAAGCTCTTTATAAGAAAGAAAGTGGATCACACAAAAGAGAAAAATAAACAAAATTAACTAAAATAGTCATCTAAACTATACAATTCCTTTTCACATAAGAACCTAAATAAATGTATTTTAAATTTCTTGAGAGTTTCAATGGTTTACAAACCATTAGGAAGTTTATTAAAAAGGACAATACTGTTATAACATAAAAGCTTTTCTGAACTAGTTAATCGACGTTTAGGTATATTATAATTGTTTTTGCGTCGTGTAAAATAATCATGGTTAATTTTATGTTCCTCTAATAAATATTTATGTTTGTAAAAAATACTGGACATTCATAAATATATGGTGTTAAGTTTCCTAGTATTGTAGCATATTTCACTTAATGTTTTACATAATTTGTCTATAAGCTTATGCCATTTAAGAAACGCATCGAGTTCAATTCCTAGTAGTTTCACGGATGAACTAAGAGTAAAATTTTCATTGTTTATTGTTAAGTATTCAGGTGTTGGTATGCTTTTATTTGTTTTAAATATAACATATTTTGTTTTTGAGGGATTTAAAGTTAATTTATTAACGATGAACCAGTTTTGCAATTTGCTAAAATAAGTTCCGCATTCAAATTGTAACTGAAAATAGTTTTCTGCACTGATAATAATGGATGTGTCATCAGCGTGTGTTATAATATTATGTTTACTATCAAACGTATTACACGTAATGTCATTTATATAAACAATGAAAATAAATGGCCCTAAAACACTACCCTAAGGCATTCCTCGGATTGTGTAGTCAGAGCTTCAGTAAATATTAGAACCCTTAATATTACATTTAACTATTTGTTGCCTATTATTTAAATATGATTGGAACCATGGAAGTGCAGTTCCTCGAATTCCATAGTGCTCAAGTTTAGTTATGAGTATATTGTGATCTACACAATCGAATGCTTTCGATAGGTCCAAAAACATACCGCAAGCTAGGTCTTTATTTTCTAACACTGACCTTATATTATTCACACATTCAAAAACTGCATTATCAACAGCTTTTCCAGAAAGGAGGACAATTAAACATATTACATTTGTTAAAAATTTAGTATACGTTTGAAAACTAATGATTTTATTATTTTCGCAAAGGTTGTTAGTAAACTAATAGGCCGATAATTATTCATATCATTTTGATCACCTTTTTTATATATTGGCAACACTAGCGCTGTCTTAAGCATTTCCGAAAACATGCCTGAACATAATGAATCAATTATAATTTTCAACATTGGACAGGCAAGGTACTCAAAAGAATTGTAAATAACATAGATAGGTATGTCATCCAAACCCAAACTGAATTTGTTTTTATTTTTCATATCAGTAATAATATTTAGTAATTCATTATATGTGACTGGATATAGAAAAAATCAAACATTATTAGAAGGGAAAGAAATTTGAAATTTTTGTGTATCACTCAATACTGTCTGTAGATTGCTAGAGATGTTAATGAAGAAATTATTAAAGCTATTTGCTAGATCAACGGCATTATTATATAATGGTAATTTTTGATGTTTTGACTTATTTCTTTCACTATTGATTAATTTCCACACTTCCTTTGATGTGTTTCTTGCTGTCTTAGTTTTTTATTATAATGGTCTTTTTTGCAAACACTAGAACTGTTTTATATTTTTTCTGATAATCCACCTAAAGTGGTTTATATGGTGCATCAAAAGATGATAAAAATTGAAGCATAAATACTTCTTGGTCAAGTGGTTTATTTCAGGCGTAAACCAATTATTTGCATTGGTATTTTTAATTTTCTTTTTCATTAGAGGAAAATGTGCATTAAAATGAATATTTACCTTATTTAGGAAGTTATTACATAAGCTATTTACATCAGCGCTGATATTCATATCATGTCAGCTTTCATTAGTTAATGATATAATAAAACCAGCCATGTTTTCATCTAGCATCTAGAAGTGCTGTAATATTTCTTCAGTCTGCCTATGCATGTATTTAATTTTAGCGTAAGAGAACAATGATCTGAAAACGCTTGAAACAATACACTACTTTGACATTCATATTCCTGATATATTTGAACACAAACTATAAAATTATCGATACATGTACTAGTTTCAGGTGTAATCCTAATTGGCTCTTTAACAAGTAAATGAGAGCCATAAGATTTAATTAAATTACTGAAACTTGTAACATTGTTACTTGGAGCAAGGATATTAATATTGAAAACTCCGCATAATATATATGAATAATTTCGTTTATTTAACGTATTTAATAATTCATCTAATTTATGTATAAATTCTGATGTATCACTTGTAGGCGTCCGATATAAACAGATAAAAACGCATTTTAAGTGACCAATTTTCGTCCAAGCCGCACAATACTCAAATATTAAACACTGAGCCATAATATTTAAATTAAGTGGACCGTAATTACATAAAGACTTATGGAAATAGATAGCTGAACCGCCATGTTGAGCTGATAATCTACAATAAGCTTCAATTAATATGTAATTTTCAATGTTCGTATTACAGATTTCTTCTTTACTAAGCCAGTGCTCAGTTAGACATATTATTTTACTATTTAAATGTTGCACTTGCTGTATGTTCCAAAACACTGGTTTTTAAACATTAAACATTATGATAATATATACTGAACATATTTTCCTCACAAGAATTATTTACCTTAATTAGTTTTTTGGTGTTTCTTTAGGACGGTTAAAAATTTAGAAATGCAAACACCTTCAGGCCAGATTTCTGGATTTTTCACTTTATTTAATTCAATAATCGGCACTGATAATAAAGACGAATAGATGTTAGAATATTTCGATAGTAAATTTGTGCAAATTAAATCAAGCACACCTTGTTCACGTAGCTAATCCGAAACCATTTCTTCGGTAATTGTTGGATCCAGACGGCAGATATGGAGGTGGGAGTATATGGTAACAGTTTTCATGCTACTCGAATTGCCTCCTGTTCTAAAAATCCGCGAAGAGCGCCGTTTATGGGTTACAGTTTTAAATTTTTCCTCAGCTGATCGTGGCCTCTCATCGATGGGCTCGGTATTAATATAATGTGCCACTTTAAGGACAATAATAAGTGTATGATGTAAATTGTGTTGACCGTCTCCGTACGCATGGTTGTATTTGGTTTAAATAAGGCCCTTATATCAAATTTTCTTAGAATGTTTTCGATTTTATCTGTCGTTTCTTGTATGTAGGTTGGGTTAGCGTTCGATTTTATTCTTCTGGCTGGTGGTTGTTTATATTTTCTGTTTTATAGTTGGTGCTGTAATTTGTTTGGGTGTGTATTTAATGTATGGTGGAGTCTTTAAAGCATTTTTGTTTGAGTGCGATGTGAAGGGTGTTTAGTTCATGTTTTTGTGTTTTTTGTCTGTTAGTTTTAGCGAACGGGTGATTAAGGTTCATGTATCTGAGCTGGGCGATGGTGAAATACGGCATTCAGGTAGCGATTTGTGTTGGTGTCGTTTTTGTAAATTGTGTGTCCCAAGTGCATTTTCTCTTTTTATTAATAAAATGTCTAGAAATAGGAGTTTTCGTTTGTTTTCTATCTCCATTGTGAATTGAATTTTTGAGTGGGTGGTTTAGAAAATCGTCAATTGTATCTCTATTACGAAGGTGTTATAATAATAATAATAATAATAATAATAATAATAATAATTTATTTACGGGAAATCCCATTTACATAAATAAATACAATAATTTTGAAATAATAATATGCAATATTAAAATAAATTAAACCTAAAAGAAAAAATATAACAAACATAATAATGCATTCCTAAAATTAACATGTATGTCAGAAGAAGACGCAGTAACGATGAAGTTTCCGTTTAAATGAATTGAAGGATCCAGAAAATAGGTCGAACCAGGGATATTGGGCAAAGTCATTGGCACATCTCATCATCCTAGATAAACTATTGTTTTGGGCAAAGTTGGTGTTGCTGACTCCTATTCTAAATAGAGGGTTGTTTCTAAGGGTACGTGTTGATGTAGAAATACGAAAATCAAGTTGGCCTAGTAAATCTGGGCAGTCACTAATGCCATTAACTATTTTGAACAGAGTGCATAAGTCAGTAAATATTCTACGGTCTTTAAGAGAGTGCATCCGTAATTCATTTTTTATAACAGAGTATGATCTGATAACATGTCGTTGTCCTAGCATCCATTCCATAGTTCGAAAGAATTTATTTTGAATACGTTCAATTCTATTTATATCAACCTGGAATTGAGGAGACCAGACAGGAGAGGCATATTCAAGATGACAGCGAACAAGGGAACAAAACAAGATTTTTAAACAATCACTGCTTAAATCTTTTGATGTATGTAAAACAAAGCCCAACATTCTTCTTGCTTTATCACAGGTAAACGAAATATGCTGTTTAAAACTTAACCTATCATCAAATAATACACCCAAATCCTTAATAATATTTACTTTTTCTAAATTTAAGCCATTTATCATATATGTAAATTCAGTAAATCTTCTACCTCGATTAAATGAAATAGAATTGCATTTATTAATGTTTAAAAATAATAGGTTTTCATGACACCAAGAATTAATACGGGTTAAGTCCTCTTGTAATTGTATGCAATCATCAAGTGAAGCAATAGTTTTAAATAATTTAAGGTCATCTGCATAAAGAAGAAAGTTGGAATTTTTTATTATATTCTGAATGTCATTTATAAGTAAGAGAAAGAGTAGAGGACCACAATGCGAGCCTTGCGGAACCCCTGAACTAACATCAAAAAATTTAGATTCATAATTATTTATTTTTACGCTAAGTCGACGATCAAGTAAGAAAGATTCTATCCAGGACATAGTAACGTCATTAAAGCCTAAAGATTTTAATTTAAATAATAAAATATTATGGTTAACACGGTCAAAAGCTTTGGAAAAGTCAGTATATATTGCATCTACTTGACAATTCTTTTCCAAAGCGTTTGACAGAAATTGTTTATAACTGAGCAAATTAGTAACAGTAGATCGACCTGACACAAATCCATGTTGGTTAGAAGATATCACTTGGCGAGACATCCAAGACAATTGATCAGCGATAAGTTTGTCGAGTAATTTAGGAATTACAGACTGTATACAAACCCCACGATAATTTTCCACCAAGTTACGATCGCCAGATTTAAAAATCGGTTTGAGAAAACTATCTTTCCATTTTATAGGAAATTTACCTGAAGATAATGATTTTGAAAATATTATGTGTATTGGAATGCTTAATGTACATACACATTTTTTAATAAGAGCACTAGGGAGTCCATCAGGGCCTGATGAAAAGCTGTCTTTTAAATTCATTATGCCGTTAAATACTTGCTCAAGGCTGACTTTTAAAATTGAATCATTTATTTGTATGTTTTTGTCGAAATTAAGTGATATAGTGGGCTGATTGTTCTTAACAAAAACTGAAGAGAAAAAGTCCGAAAAAGAATCCACAATACCATCACCGTCGGATAAAATTTTATTTAGGAAAAACATCTCTTTGGGGATTCCGTCTTCATTTTTCAATTCTCTTATAAACTTAAAGAAATAGCGTGGATTACCTTTAATATTAGATTGAACTTCATTAATATAACGATTATAGAGATTTGTGGATAGTGTAGAACAAGCTGAACGTAAATTCTTGAATAAGCCATAGTCAGAAAGTGACCCACTTTGTTTGTATTTCTTGTGCGCAAGTTTTTTCTTCTTAATGAGTTCACGTAATTCCTTTGTTACCCATTTAGGATAATTTGATTTGTGATTTCGAATCAATTTAGATGGAATGAACGAATCGATACCTACTTGAATTATTTCATAAAACATTTCGACAATTTTATTAATATCTTCACTTTCCAAAATATCGGTCCAATTTACTGCAGCAAAAAAATCATTTAGAGCATAATAGTCACCCAACTTATATAAATAAATTTTTTCGGTGAATTCTAATTTATCTCGAGGCAATTCAATAGGAAAATTTGAACAATAAGCATGGTGATGAGAACTTGTATTTAGTAAATTATTGTCAGATAGATCAACATTAATATTATTTAAGTTAGTGAAAAATAAATCTAAGAATATTCCTCTCGAATTGGGTATGAGATTAATTTGATTACAATTAATTACTGAATATGAACTGATTATTGACTCAGTTTTATGATCATTAATATATGCAGAATCATATACTAATCCATTGCAATTCCATTTCAGTAATGGAAGATTATAGTCACCACAAATTAAGATCTTAGATAAATTATGAGCATCATATAAAGATTCTATAACTTTACCGTGTTCCTCATACAAAGCAGAATGGGAACCCGGGGGGATATATAATCCGCCGATTATATAATTTTTTCTTTTTAATGTTATTGATACAAATAAATGTTCAATACTGTTATCAGATAAAATTAAAGAAGAGCTAAAACATCTCTTAACTGCGATCAGTATCCCACCACCTCTAATTTCCCCATGGATTGTACGATTTGTTCGATATATATTATAGTTATTAAATTGTAATTGACTATTTGAAATTTCCTCATAAAACCAGGTTTCAGTAATAATTATTATGTCTAGACTGTTGCTGTTGACTTCTAACATTAAATCTTTAATTTCTGTACGTGCCCCACCCACATTCTGATAATATACTGTTAGTTTTTTGTACTTTGTGACACAATATTAGCTGTAGTTATGAACGGAACGTCATTATTAAATTTAATAATTAAGTTTTGTTCTCCCTTTAATTTTCTATTCTCAAGTTCACTTTTAATTTGTTTAAAATAATTAATTTGTTTCAAGGTGCGATCGGCTCGAAATTGATGTTTTCGATCAATGTTACGAGTATTACTTTTCAAAACATCCCTTGCTTCAGCAATATTTCCAAAAATTAATTTAATTGGACGGGGTTTGGTGTTCAATTTATATTTACCCAACCTCATAACCTTTTGGGGTTTAATAACTAAGCCACGAGATACCAAAATATCTTGTATATATTTACAGTCATCCTGGATTTTATTTTCAACTTCACTCGCTGTTGATTCCGGCACATTAAAAAGGAGAACATTGTATAATCTTTTTTGTCTATCGTCAATTTCCGTAATAACATTTTCTAGGAAAGCATTATTACTGTCAAGCAAATTTATATTAACTCCTTCAGAAGCTCCAGACACAGAATTCTCAAGGCGTTCAATGCGAGATTCCAAACTGTCAAGACGTGACGCAATTGTATTTCTGATTTCTTCTTTGAAAGCGTTGAATTGATCAGCAAGAACTTTATTAAGTGTTTCGAGACTAACCATATTATTATTGGGAATGGAGTCAGAATTAACACATTTCTGACACATCCAGCTCGTTTTAAAATTGTTGATGTAGTTAAACTCAATTTCTTTAAGGCCGGAACAGCGAATGTGAATCGATTTTTTACATGCTCCGTTGCATTTAATATATGGTGTATTAGGAGTGATTCCTTGGAAGCAAATACCGCATTTATTAACCATGATAATAATAATAAATAAAAATAATATAAATTAAATAAATCTAACAGTAGGGAAAATAACAAGGGATACACACTTCGCACCAACGGGGCCTGTCGTGGTGACTAACAAATAATAACAAACTCAGGGAGGTAGACCACGGAATGGAAATCACATATAATAAACAGAGGGCAATAAGGGAATTTAATTTAATTAATAAAATTCTTATTGAAAAATCGCGCTGTTTTACCTTCTCAGCTGTACGAGAATCAATCAAAATCGATTCCGGCAAAAAAACACCGATCGATAATAAACTCAACTTGTATGTATATTTATACTTACAATTAACCTATCAAAACAAGAAAATTACTAGGCCGATTAAATTCAAATTTTCACAATGGCACACATGCACTTATATCACCTTGTATTTCAAAATTTATAAAATTTACTTGCGTATTACACTGTATATTATAACACAATATCGGAGACAAATAAAACGTGGCGTTCGCTTTCGATCTCGCGAATTATTATGGTGTTATCTACATATAGGAACAATAGTTTAGGTTTCAAAGTCTTCCATGAAAAGGTTCGTCACTATTGGGGATAGAGGTGATTCCATTAGGGCAACTTCTGTTTGTTTATATTTTTGTCCCTTGAAGGAAAAGTAGGTTGTTGTCAGACAGTGTTTGGCAAGTGTCATTATGTCGAAAGGTGGTTTGTATTTTTCGTTGATTATGTTTGCTGTTTCCTGGATTAGTATTTGAGTGATTAATATATCTGTGGGTTCTATCTCAATGTTTTTGACCTTTGAGATGAAATAATGTGATTTATTTTTACAAAAGACTGCATTTGTTCCGCCCATGGTTGCCATTCTGTTACTACTTGCTTTACTAGAGCGTGTGTTGATGAGTCTATTTCACTTATGATGGGTCTTATGCCTTTTATGTTTATTTTTGGCAGGCCATAGAGTTTGGGACAAATCGATGACTTTTTCCTCAGCGTGGTTGGTTTTTGACATCCTCGGTTAAATTTGAATTTTTTTATTTTGGTTTTAGTTAATTTATCTAAATATGTGGTTGGATCTGCCTTAGTTTTGTTGTAAACAGGGTCGTCCAAGAGGTTTAGCATTTGTTGTTCATAGTCCTTACGATTCATTAGTACTGTAGCGTTTTCTTTATTCGATGGTAAGACAATAATGGATTGGTCTTGTTTAGTTTCCTGATAGATTGGCATTCTGCTTTTGAGATGTTAGAATTTGGTGGTTTTGCCTTTCTAAATATCGACAGTTCTTCTTGTCTCCTTATTTTTGAGTTGTTCGTGTCTAGGTGTCGAATTAAGGCTTCAACACTGCAGACTATTTTCTCCGTTGGGATGTGGGTTGGTCCGATTGCAAAATTGAACCCTTTTCCTATCGCTTTCTCGGTGATTTTGTCGAGTGGTCTGTTAGTATATTGTGAGCTAGTGTGGGCCTCTTTATTTGTGGGTTTTCTTTGTCTTTGTGAGTTAATCTTCTGAATTTTCGTGATTTGTTTTTTGGTTTTTCATTTAGTGTAAGTCAGTTCTTAGGTGAGATAACTGCTCCAATTTGTTCCACAAGACCGGATGTTGAGTTGGTTAATTGGTAATTGGTTTGTTTTTCTGTGGATCATTATTTGAATAACTAGTTCTTTTCAAAATTCGGAATACAGCTCTTGAATTGTTGTAGTGTTTGACTTTCATGCAGGTGGTTGTGACTTGTTTGTCCCTGCATCTACTTAAAAAAGCAAGGTTAACCATAAAGAAAATAATTACTCAAAGAGAAAACACCAACAACCATCAAACAGAAAACATAAACAACCACTAAATAGTAGAAAAAGTGTACAAATCGCCTGCTACCTTACCCTACATAAAAGGAACGTCAGGCAAAATCAGGAACATCCTAACAAAATTTAATATAGGGATCGTATTTAAACCAGATACAACCATAAAAATCTCCTCCGAAGAGGAGGAAGAAGAAGAAGACTGCATCCCATATAAGAACCACGGAGAACCACGATAATCGTGCCAATTACCAATTACAGTGAAAAGATTATCCGAGAAGCAATCGAATGCTGGATAATTTCGGCGAACAAAATGCAACCGCGAATTATGCAGATTTACGATGCCGACAGAAACAGATATATATATATATATATATATATATATATATATATATATATATATATATATATCAAAAAGTAGAAAAAAAATAGTAACACCACATAAAAATTAAATATTAAAATTTACTTGAAAGACCATCTCATTCAAACACTTTTTTGTCTCCTAATATTATTTACTATCTCTCCTAATTAGAAGAATTAAATTTGTACTAATAAAATTTTTACACTACTATTTCAGATAATGGTGCTCTTGCTCCTGTTCAAAACGCAATTCAAGGTAATTGTTCTAAAAAGACTAACATAAGTTACATTTCACTCTCTTCACAGTATATGATGGACATTTAAATGTAGTAACCGTTTGATGATATAAAAAAAAAAACGCTTTATTTCTAAAGAACTACTTCACTACTTGAGAAATTTAATCTCAGCCCCAACTTTTTTTTCTTGAACATCACAGCACAGTCAATACTAGGGAAATGTAAATTTGCACACAGTCAGCTGAAAGGCAACTGAACATGTTAGCAAACATCCGGCAAATACTCTATTTGCTAGCGCTCCTTATGACACAGACAAGTACTACTTTCCTACTATCCCTCGTACATTAAATAATATAATTACAAGATATAAGGAAATAAAAATTGGAATTTATTTTTTTAATTTTCTATATTTAGATTGTGGTATCAATCGTACACTCAGTGATTTTGGTATAGACTGTATAAGCTGTCAGAACATAACAGCATTATGTGCTCTCAAAAGGGAAAGGAAATGTTATTGCAACACTGGATACGTTTCATTAGGAACCAGATGTGTTTTACCATCTGATTGTAATGCAGCTAGTAAGTATTTTTGTGTATTAAGTATTTCACTACAGATAGTTAATTTAATTTTATGCTTTAAAGTTTTCACACTTTCCATTGTTTATTAATTAAATAACTATCAATTATTGGATTGATGCGGCTGTTACTTGTCGAAACTCCATAATAACACTTAAATATAATACTGTATAGGGTTTCAGAAACACTATACTATTAATTAGTTTGCTTAACTATATGAGTTTTAAACAATTTTTGAATACTAGAATAAACTTCTTTGTAATATTAAAATATTTTTTTAAGTTAGGAAATAAATTTGATTTAATATACTACATATATTAATTTACATCTTAATAGAGCCAATATGACAAAACGTATATAATCTTTTAAGTAAACCAAATTTGTAAAGCACTTAAAAGAATTACATTAAAATTAAATAATAAAGTTAAACTTAACAATTATTTTAAATATTTTAGAAAAAGGATGTAACTAATTAATAAAAACATTGAATTGAAAAATTCACAACAAATAATTTGTGATTAAAACATAGTGAGGTTTTCTATTCATAAACTTTAAAGTTACATCATAGATTTAATTATTATGTACAAATTTTAAAGTTTTATGTTTTTCATGGGTAATTTTCGTAAATCTATTTTCCAAACTAGTTGCTGAACAGTGCTCCAAAAATGAAACATACAGCAGGCGTGGTTTTGATTGTCACACATGCGAAAACTACGATTTAGGAATTCCTTGCCCATTCAAAGAAGAAAACAAATGTTACTGTAAAATGGGATACGTTAGAAATTCTGAAGGAAAATGCATCAGTATAACCGATTGTCCTATTAATACAGGTATTAATATAAGTTAAAAATTAGCTGTACTGAATTTGACATTTTTGCCATTAAATATTAGAGGTAATATGTTAAAATAAAAGTTCTAATGAGAATTAATTTCTTTACGCCTGTATTTGGTGCTTAAACGCTCAAAAAATTAATTCTTATTATCACTTTTATTTTCATCAATACTGCACATCTAAATCAATATTTAATTTACGTAATATTTTAAGTTCAACTTATACCTATAAAAATTTTATAAAATCAAAGATTTCTACTATTAGAAGTATTTGCTTTCATACAAAAGAATTCTAAATAATTTAACATATTTTTATTGCAATTTGTATTTCTCAGGATGTCCTGCTAATCAAACAAGAGCCAATTTTGGCTACGACTGTCTAACCTGTGATAATCCTGGAGGTGGTTGCAACATGGTAGTTAAAGATATGTGTTATTGCGATCAAGGATTTATTCGTGATCGACAAACTGGGAGGTGTATTCATGAGGAAGATTGTTCTACAAATGCATTAGTACAATGTAAGTCAATTTATTCTAAATGTGATTATTGATTCATTCATAGAAGGCAAAACGCATCTCAGAAAGCAACATCTTAAATGCAGATAATATAATTATTATATTCATAAACACTAAAAAAAATTCAAAGATGTTTGTTTTTTGGGTTACGTTAAGAGTATATAAGTAGAAATAAACATATTTTATCCTATCTTGACACTTTATTTCTATGCTTAGATATATATTTTGAGTGCAAAGGTGTGATGGAAGGATATAACAGTGTTATTTATATGATAATTCAAAGAAATTGATGTTTTTTTACATAATAGTTTCATTGTTTAAAAGTACTTAAAAATAATTTCATATGAAAATACGTAAAGAAATAATAATTTAATTGATGCCTGAATTAGGAAAAATGCTAATGTGGCCATCATAGTACTTTCCCTATATTTTTCTCTAAAACTGTAAGGTTTACGTAAAAAGGCTATTCTTAATAATTTGCTTAATTTTCAAATTAGGAAATTAAGTAAAACTCTTGTTAAGTTCCATTTCTGACACGTGTCAGTTATAAAGAAATGGAACATGAGTTTTACTTTTCCTAATTTGAAGATTTGGTTCCATCAAGAGAGTAGCAGGACAAATATAAATTGCTTAATTTTTGCTTAAATCTCATACTTTTCAAGAAAAATATATGAAAAGTACTATAAAGGCCACATCACCATTTTTAATCTACCTAAAATAATAATTATCAACTATAATATATTAATAAATCAAATACTCAATCTTCTTAAAAACTTTATTTCAGCACCTAGTGTTACATCAAGATGCAAAGCCAATGAGTCTCTGCGAAGATCTGGAGAGGAATGTTATTGTGCCAACCTTCCATGCGTAGAAATGTCAGAAATCAGGTGTTACTGTAACGAGGGCTACGTCAAGGATAAAAACAATCGCTGTGTTTTAAAAGCAAATTGTCCAGCTCCAACGGTGGAAGAGTGTAAGACCATGCTGGGAGAGACATGCTTCAGATGCATCAAGACTTGTAGGAATCCAACTCCTAATATAAACTGTCCAGATATTTGCAAAAAATGCAACTGTCCCGGAGGACAATTCAGAAACAATTTATTCGTTTGCGTGCCGGAAAGGAAATGTTCATCTGAGTCGTATAATTTCCAATTTTATAATAGAGGCAGATATCCTTTCTAAATTTTTAATTATTATATATTTTATTATATTAAGGGAAAATTGTATTATATTTAAAAAAACAGATAATATTATTTAGGCTATCAAAAGATAATTATGTTATCAATGAATACATAAAGAACTTCTCAAGATAATTGTTTTGTTAATCAACCCAAAAAAATGAAAATACATAGTCTGTAAAAAAATACGTGGATACGTTGTGATTAGAAACGATACTCCAGAAAAAAACAAAATAAACACAACAGAAAGAGAAAATAAATAGAATATATGTATTTGCCGAGTTTGATTCCTCCATAAAAGGAGCGATAAATTATTCCACATTTACAGGCTTGCACCAGAACTTAAACAGCAGGATATAATAAATTTAAAAATTATTTATCTACGATCGTACAGAAAGTAGACGCTTTTTGCATAATTTTTCATTGTAAAAGTGGCTTTTTAAAGCACTAGTGCTTTTTTACGTTTTTATTGCACGGTAATGTCAAACTGTTTTTATTGCACAGAAATGTCAAATTTGACAGATGAATATATTATAGCACACATTTTCGACGAAAAACTTTATTTTTCATTAATTGATACAAATAACTAATAAACTATAAATAAAATATATAATACAAATCAAATGGCTGATTTATGAACTCTGAAGATTTCATTTAATGCAAGTCGAAGCGATTACAATAAAGCGAACATTTTTTCCATAATTAATAATGGCGGCCGACATTTGTGCATGTTGTTTACTGGTTGCTAAGTAACGCTTTCATTAGTGCACTGCGGGTAAAAAATGTTTTCTTTAATTGAATTATTGAAATGACATTAAAATATTATTCATAAGAATATATTCTTTGAAATCCTTTACGATCGAAGATAAAATTTTGTAAGGCACACGTGTAAAAAGTTTCTTTATTGCACTCCTGGCTTTAAAAAAACTCGCTCGTTCCTCGCTCGTGTTTTTAAACGCCAGTTCGTGCAATAAGGTATCACTTTTTACACTTGTACCTTAAATAACTAAATTATTTTGTCCGCATATAATAAACATTCAGAACCTTTAATTACCTCCACAATATCGTTATAAATAGTAAAAACAGAATCGGTCCTTAATGTGAACCTTGGGGCACACCTGAAGTCACATTAAAATATGATGATTTAAAGTTATTAACATTAATACATTGAGTCCGATTTGTTAAAATAGAACTTAAACACAACACAACACTCGGTTGAAAACCAAGCTCACTTAACTCACGCAGTAGCACAGAATTGTTTACCGTATAGAATGCTTTAGCAAAATCGGTCTATATAACATCAACGTGAAAGTTTTTCTCTAAAGCATGCGACAGAAAATCCCGGTACAATATCAGATTCGTTACTAACGACCTCCGCGACAAAAAACCGTGCTGCCTATCAGATATTATATTTCGGCTCATCCAAAGTAATTGTAGAGAAATAGTTTCATCCAGCAATTTCGAAATTATGGACTTCACAGTATTTTTTTTATAAGCTTATTATCTTTAGCCTTGAAGATTGGTTGCAAAAAACTTCTCTTCCAGATGTCAAGAGAAATACGTTCATTGATGGATCTCGAGCATAAAATATAAATAGGGTTCACCAGTGTAAAAGTACATATTTCAATACACAAGAAGGAACCCGCTGCATTATTTTATTGTAAAATTGAGGTAACTGGCCATTATCGGTCGACATACAGTTTGGAGGTATGTACCTGTTCTTTGGCACCAGACACCATAATACAAGGAACAATATAAACCGATGAGAAATACTTGGTAGAAAGTTCAACAATGATATTGCCATTACAAGTAGTGTTATCATTGAAATACATGATACTGGGGAGTTTACCTTCTTTATTGAAGTCTTGTACATAAGTACAAAACTTTTTTGGATTAGAATTCAGTTGTTTACAGCTCGATCTTAGTTAATGAAAAATTTGGTAGTCATCAAAATGTCCACGTATCTTGTACTTAACATGTGCTTCCTTTTTCTTTTTAATTAATTCTTTAAGTTCTTTTTTACTCTATTTGAAAATCTGCCATATGGAATAAAAATTTCTTCCTGTACGCCTTTTTTGTGTTGAAAATTTGAACAGTTTATAATAATATCATCAGCAAAATGATGAGCTGTAGATTTAGAGAAATGCGCATCGTGCATATTTACGTTAATACTATTAATATTACTGAAACCTAAATCAAAAATTACATTACGAGTATTTGGGATGTAATTTACTTGATTAAGATTAAGAAAGCAATACGATTACAGTAATGCATGTACTGCAGTATCGGATACCTTAAGAGAACTGTATACAATACCATTAGTATCCCATTTTAGGATATTGTAATCGACACAAATGAAGTCAAATCAATATCATAAAACCGGAAAAGAAGTAATCGGATGCAAGCTAGTAGTACTAAAGGTAGAGCATAACCAAAAAGGAATGAGGCATATGAGACTCTTCCTAGATGGTTCGGCACCTGACAACATACTGATGCTGTCAGAACTGAGCAGATAGAAACTAAGAAAAATCACAGGACTAGTCACTGGGCTATGTAATCTGAGTAAGCACAAACCTAGGATAAAATCCAATGGAGAGAATGGAAAAAGATACTTCCAATGTATTAGAAATTGTGGAAACAGTTTCTGTTTCATTTTCAAAAATTATAATAGTTGAAAAATCTTCAAATCGCAATTGACTAGTGAAAATTACCCTTCCAGATCAACATTTAGCAATCAAAATGTTAAAAGCAGTCCAGTCTAAAAATAACGAGGGCATAAAGTTTAAATCTGATTTTACACCTGATCAAAGAAATCATATTAAAATTCTTAACTACACAAAGTAAACAACTAAATATTTTTTACCAGAATGTTAAAGGATTACGTAGTAAATTAAATGAATTACTACTTAATATACAAAGTACTTCCATAGACGTTATAATTATTGTAGAAAACATGGATGGATTCATGATCAATCTTAACTAATTTTAATTCTAAAGGAGGAGGAGTAACGATAGCTGTCAAATCAAATAATTTTGAATAATTCTGACAGTGTAACATTTGTTTATTGATATTAATGATATGTTTGTTGTTAGGGAAACATATATTCCCCCTATCTCTAAATAATCATATTATAAAAATCATCATGAAGCAATAACTGCTATTTTTGGGACCCAAGTGACAAATCTCTTGTTGCTGATACTAATACATCATTCTGATTATTTTAAATTCATGGACATCCGGCACGTAAAGAAATGGAACATAACAATAGTTTTACTACTCCCAATTTGAAAATTTAGTTCCATCAAGATAGCAGCAGAACAACTATTCATTAACTTACTAAAAATACTTAAAATAAACTAAACTAGTTAAATGTTAGCTTTCGATCCTTATTTATATTTTATTAATCTATATACAAAGTGTAAAATTTTGTCAAAATTAATATATCGTCTTATTACCCAGACTAAATGGAGATAAACAAATAATTGTTGCAAACAGATTTTTTTCTCTTGTTCTTTTCGCCACATCTTGATTGAAATTTTCACCATATTAGTTGTGTTGGGGCGCTCGGTATGGCAAGTGACATAATCAATAAATAATACTCGAAAACTGTTTACTTAATAAAGTACAAAATGTACACCCTGGCACTCACTCACGCTTTGACCGTTATACAAGTGTAACTATAGGGCATAGTTATAGTGGGAGGCAATAGAAAAATAATTTAGAGAGGGAGAAAGAAGATGGAGTCCATATAGTGCTACCCCCTGGGTTGTGGCGAAAATTATAAACCGATAGTGATTGGTTTCCCAACATTCCTCCTCAATTGTAATTGGTGCATTGTAGGAAAATTATATGGTAATGAAATAACAAGTCTCAGTTAATTTTACGACTCCCATTTCAATACGAAGTTTAACAAATGCATCTTTGTCAATATTTCCGCAACTTAATTCTTGGTATTAATATAATATACTTTAATGAACCCTCTTGCAACAAGATCTTTAACATAGTTGTATTTCATATCTAAATGTTTTAAACGTTTGTGTTCCCACTTATGAAGTAAGAGGATCCATGACTGATTATCTTCAAACATCTGGAGTGGAGCTGACAGTTTAACGTTGAGATCGTTGAGCAGTTGTTTTATCCACATGAGTTCATTTTTCCGATAGCATAGTCCGAAGTACAGTGTGCCTTGTAGATAGATCCTCTTGAGTCAGTGTAGTGACTAACTGCTACGTTCAGGTCAGGTCTCATGGTAAGAGTGGTGTATGGCTGACATTCAATTAGTTCGCGGTGCGGTACGTCTTTCAAAGGCTTCTCATCTTCTTTGCTTGGTATGTGTTTGATTTCTATGGGTGTTCTAACTGGTTTAGAATAATCCACGTCGAACTTTTTCAAAATATTCCTAAGGTAGATTGCTTGGCTCATAAACAGTTCTTCAGAAGTTCTCTGGATATTAATTTCTAAGAACGTCTGAAGTTTCCTTACGTCCTTAATGTCGAATCTTTTCTTCAGTGCGTTTTTGACATCATCTATGTGGGCTCGTGAGATTCCAGTAATGATGAGATAATCTACGTACAGAAGAAATTATAGTCTTGACTCCTTGGTATGACAGATGTAAAGGCAATTGTCAGCGTGTAATCTCTGCAATCCAATTTTGGATATGAATGCGTTAAAGGTAGCCATACCCTGGGGGACTGCTTTAGTCCGTATAGTGTGCGGTTTCATATAGCTTTCTTCTGTGAGATTGCCATGTAGGAAAGCGTTTTTGACATCGAGTTGGCCCTCGAAAAGATCTTTTTTATTAACGATTGATAGGAGTGTACGGAGAGTGATCAGTCTAGCCGCGGGAGCATAGGTTTCGTTTTAGTCGTAACCCTCTCGTTGCGCACACCACTAAACGCGCTTTGTACTTGTCGATGTGGCCATCGTTTAATTTTGAAGACCCACCTAGAGTTGATTGTCTTCTTTCCAATGGGCACCCTTACCATTTCCCATGTTCGATTTTTCTTCAGGGCGTTGAGTTCCTCCTGAACTGCATCCATCCATTGGTTCTTTTCGTCGAAGTTTTGTATGTCCTCAAACGGTTCAGGTACCTTGTTTACAAAAAAGGCATTCGTGGCATAATCACCTAGGTAGCGAGGTTTGCTTCTGGTGCTTGTGCTTCTTCGGAGACTGGTTCGAGGTGATCCAAGGTATCTTCAAAGGCGTCCTTCTGTATTTGGCATCTCTTAGATTCCTGTTATTCGGGTGAGTTGTCCATTGCTTCCTCCTCTGATCCTTTGTCGATTTTGTCCCTCGAAACTAAATCTCGACTCTTCGAAGATGACGCCTTTCCCATTTATTAGCTTATGTTTTTGCGGATTCCAAAGTACATATCCGTTTGAACAATATCCGACCATGTAGCATTTCATAATCCTCGACTGAAATTTTGATGAGCTCCTTGGGGAGGCGCAAGTATGCTGTACACCAATGAACTTTAATTTTCCTCAGGTCAGGCTTTCCGTCGAACCACAGTGCTGCTGGTACCTGTCCATTCATTGCCGAAGTGGAGCTTTGGTTTATAAGGTAGACAGCGGTGATATGCGCTGCTTGAGCCTAAAAACCTTTTCCGAGTTTGGAGCTTATGTGTATACACCTAGCACGTTCAAGAATGATTCGATTCATCCTTTCGGCCACTCCACTTTTCTTCAGCGTGTACCGAATGGTGAACTTCAATTTAATTCTTTTTGTCCCGAAGAGCGTTTACCACATCAGAACCGGTTGATTTTAAGGTTGAAACGTGCAGTTGCCATTGCCTCGTAGACCTTGAAGTAGTGAAAGACTTCCTTTTTTGATTTCATAATCTAGGCCACGGTGAAATGAGTGTAGTCATTAATGAAGGGAACTATAGCATCTTTAATTGATATAAAATGTACTTTACCTTCTACATTTACCTATCCTTGAACACCTCTGACTTTCGACTTTAAGAATGATCCGGATTTTGCTACTTTTGTTTAAACAGGAAATTTAAGTGTCTGCAAGTTCATAGCAAATGGCTCGGAGTTCACCAGATGATCCGTCAAGAGATAAACTTGTCTTATGCAATTTTGGTGAAGATAAACACTTGTTACGTTCCATATTGTTACTTTTATTTTCAGTCTCCTGACACGTATTTTGATCATACCCGATTATTTTTATAGGTTAAACACGTGTTAGGACACTGAAAATAAATGTAACAATATTTAACATAAGAGTGTTATTCTTCACTAAAATTACATGTATAACTCCATCAAGATGGTAGCTCAACAAGTATCAACTATAATCTCTTATGAATTTGAAAAATTGCGGATTGGCGGCCAATGGCTACCATTCATCACAAAATTTACCTGTCGAGACGTCTGAAGAAATTTTAATGTTTGAAAATTAAGGCCGTAACTGCAAAGATTTACATTTGGATGCTATTAGCTTTAAGAAAAAAATTCACAATTGTGATAATTGAAATAATATTTTTTTTTAAATTGGCTTACTAAATATAAATTTTCTTCTGCAACACCCTGTAAATATTTTTTTCACTTTTGAGATTCTGTAATGTAATTTATATAAAGATTTTTACTGTCGGGTTGGAGGATTTTTTTGTAATAATATATTAAAATTTTCATATGTATCAAAACTTGCATAGATTAGCAGTTCACATCAAATAAATTAAAGATAATTTTAAAATCATTATACATTAAAACTTTATTTACTAATATATTACTTCCCTCAATATTCAAATAGAATGCGATGCGGTCATTATAAAACCTTCAACCGGTTTCAACTGAATGACCTTAGAACAAAAGTAATGATGGAGAGCAAATAATTTATACATCTGCAATTAGGTAGGTTAATATAATATTGAATACATTAAAGTTGTTTTTAATTTTTGAAGCTTCTACTTCGTTATATATTTTGGAGTATTAAATGAAAACATTTAATACCTTTGTTTGTATAACTGGATAAATCCAGTTAATAACTTTGTTTGTGTGACTGGATAAATCCAGTTATTCAAACAAAGTTACCGTTTTCAAATAATATTAAAATTTTTGTTTTAGTTCCATATTCATCCAGGTATTTTCCGTGGAAATATGAATATGTCTAATCTAAAATATTTCTGCATAATTTAACACACATTTAAATAAAACTATTGCTTACCTAAACTCGAAAACATAATCCTTTTGCGTTGCTTAACGAACAACATGGTGCTGCGTTTACTTGTTCCAGGCTTTCTAAGTGTTATTTTGTCATTACGTAAGTATACTAAAATTTATTTGATTTAATCGGTTTTACATAGAAAGGCAAAATAAAAAATTTGATAAATTACACGTGATTAATTTTAAATCAGAATAAACAACATAGTATTCAATTTCTGTATTAGTACATACTTGGCATTCTTTAAGAGTGACAAAAATATGAGTTATGATTTTAAATATATAGTTTAATCAATACAACAATTATAAGTTTTGTGATGAAATAAGAATTTTTTCCATTCTATCTTTTTTCGTTTTATTGGTTCTCTTATTTCTTCCGACCACCATGCTGTTCCTTCTGCTTACTCCATAACTTTTGGTTGCTGTTTCTAGGACATCATCTTTAAACCAATTTCAAACGTCTTCTATATTTTTATTTTCTGTCTTGTTCTTAACTCCCCCTAGCCTCTCGTCAAGCAACTCTCTATACCTTACAGCTATTTTTTTTCTTTCAGCTTGTACGCTTTAATTTTTATGGTTTCTTCACTGCTTTGTTAGCTTTCTCTTCCTATTTTATTCTTTTTTGTCCTCTCTCTTACTTCGCTTACCACTACATAGTGGTCACTTCCTATTTCCGGCCCTCTTCTTACCTTTGTGTCAAGTATTTCTTTTTTGTTCTTGGCTTCTACTATTATATAATCAATAATTGATTTCTCACCTTTGCTGCTTACTTCTCTCGTGTATTTATTAATATTCTTATGTTTGAAAATTGTATTTGTTATTATCAAATTGTTTCTTGCGCAAAAGTGTAGCAATCTTTACACGTTGCTATTTCTGATGTTTTCTCCCTATAGTCCTATTGCTTTCTCATAATCCTTATCCTTTATTCCTACTCTTGCATTGAGGTCACCTACCACGTAAATTCTTCCTTCAGCTTCCTCTATTAATAGTTTCAGATCTTCCCAGAACTTGTCTTTTTCTGCGTATTTTCCATCTTCATTTGGGCCATAAGCTATTATTATTGTTGTTTTCTTAGTTTGACTTTGGAATACCTCCTACATTTCTATTTTCAATATTCTTTCATGTTTGGCTTCCCAATTGTATATCTGTTGCTCCAGTGTTTTGTGTATTATGCACCCCACTCCTGCTGCTGCTCTATTTTTTTCTTCAACTCCGCTAAATATCATTATATTCCCGTTCTCGAGTTGTACCCATCCTTTTCATTTTTTCTTCGTCTTTGTTATGGCTCGAATTCCCCTCGAATTTTTCTCCCAGTTCTTTCTCTTTTCCTTGTATGCCTTTGACATTCCTCGTTCGTATTTTCCATTTTTCGCTCCTGCTATCTTGTGCTCCTTATGTATCTCTCATTGCTTTCACCTTACTCTTCCGCTCAGATTTAACCTTTTAAAGCATCCTTTATTTGTTTTAGTAACGGTTTTCGTGTCATTTCCCATTGCGTATGTCGTTATTGAGTTTTCATTCTAAGATTTCCATCTTAGTTTTTGATTTTGTTTCTTCCAGTTCTCCTCTGTTTTTGTTTAATCTCCATTCTTTCTTATCTACTATTATTTTATTGTAGCCTATTTTAACGTTTTTGCCCACCTTTTTTCCTCCTTTGCTTGTTTTCTTATCTGTTTCTGTTTCTCTCGTTCTATTTCTGATCTTCATTTATATATATTTTTTCTGTCTGTAAGTACTTCAGTTTTGCTTTATTTTTCATGATTAACTTCTTGTCTCTTTCTTTTTCCAACTTCACTAAGCAGCTTTTTTCGCCGATTTTATAGGCCTCTTTGACTTTAACTTCTATCTCTAAGTGCTCTTTCAGGAAATTGTCTACTGCTGTTTTTAGTGTGTCCCTGTCGTTTGTGTCTATTTTTATGCCATTTATTATAACGTTATTTTTCCTATTTTATCTTTCCATAGCCTCTAAGTTAGTTTTGATTTCCATTAACTCTTGCTTTATTTTCTCGTTTGATTTTCTGATTCTCCTACCTGACTTTACTATTCTCTAGTTTTATTTGATTTATTTCATCCCTATATTCTTTCTGGTCGTTTCTTATTTGTTGCAGTTCTATTTTCACTTCTTGCATCATATTTAATATTATGTTCAGTTTTTTGAGCGTAGCATTATGATGTTACCCTAAAAATGACAAAAGTCATCGAAGAAAAATATCAATACTTAACTGAATAAAATCATTTCATTTTATAAAATAATTATTATAGTAAAATCCCGAAATTACATAAGACTCAACCCAATAAATTATATTTTTTTTGCAGAATGTCCACCAACACAGGTTTGGTTAGATTGTGAGCCGGTGTGTCCTCCTAGCTGTGATTCTATGTATTATCAGAGAAAATGCAGGTGCGAACCTGGATGTGGTTGTCCCGAGGATTACATCTTTGAAACAGATGGTTCTTCGACCTGCATTCCAAGAAATACATGTTATTCATGTAAGTTAAGAATTTAAAGTAGGTAATAAATTATCCAAATGTTGATTCGAATTAAATTCTTCGTATACGATTAATTAACTTCTTACTTAACCCGTGGTGAAACATTTTTATGTTAATAAAAGGATTAATTAAGCACTTGGTTATGTTTCACTATTGTATTTTATTTTTATTAATAGTGAAACATATTTTATTAAAGTCTTCGTATCATTGAACTTTAATATTTAAAATTACGTGTATGATATGATAAACTAAATGAATTAATAATATTTCCTTAAACTGATCAAGTAAAAATAATGATACGTTATATTTTAAGTGTTATAAAATATATTACGATATTGGAAGCATAATCAATAGTTTCATCATATTTTCTTGTAAGATCTTATCCTGAATTTGTACTTTGAATGGACTACTGTTCGATAATTTTAATAAATCTAAAAAATGAATTAGTTAACACTTATTTTTTCAACTGTTTCATCGTGTTAATATTTTTGCATTTTAGATTGTCCAGAGAATATGGTGTATTCGAGCCAAAGTGGCGTCAGCTGTGGAACATGTAAAGACCCTCATGCTTCTTGCCCCGCTAATCAACCAATAGGTTGCTACTGTCATCCATCTTACGTACTAAATGAAGACACAAACCAGTGTGTTCTTCTGGAAGACTGTCCTAGTAAATAATATTAATATTAAATATATAGTTGCAAATCTATATATCATATTATTATATTATACAAAATTAACAATAAATATGTTGTATGTTTCTCTTAAAACGCTGATAAATATGTATGAAATTAAAAATATTTAATCTTATGTCAGTACCTAAATATAAATATAAATAGAAACTAAACTATTTAATGTAGAACTAGGTGTGAATAAAAATTAAAGAATAAATCGTAATGAATAAAATAAAGAAAAAAATGGTGATAATGCTTTTCTCGACCTTGGTAATGTCCTTTTCTCCAACTCTTGCAATCCTACTATCCACAATGTCCAAGTTATCCTCTACACAATCCCTATAACCAACTCCTATATGACTCTACCTCAGTTATCCCCATCAAGGAACGCCTTCTATACTTAAGCGAAAAATTTTCCAAAAATACCTTCAACCTTCACATCCTTACTCTCTACTGTTTGCGCAGAAATCCTAACCTGATCCCAAAATTCAAAACCCCTCCATTTACTACTTTCGAATTCATCGCATCACATCATCCATCATCATCATCAGAGACAGACTGACGTGACACATCGACAAGGACAAATTAGGGCTGAAAGACCGACTATCGATAGCCATTTAACAGTCTAATCTTCCAACACTCATATCACCATAAATGTATTATATTTGTCTTATCTGTATTTTTGTTTGTTAATAATTGCAATGAGTTTACGAGGTTTTCGGCCGAGATGACGGAGCCTGCTGAATGTGCTTCCCTTGTGAAAGATGTAGCGCTTGTAGATGGCTCTGATATCGCGACTTCTTGAATTTGCTGCGATCGAAGTCGATCTCCGTGAAGGCTTACGAACTGAATGGGAAAATGTCTATCGCACTTAATCGCCTCCGAAAAATTGTCGAAATCAATAGATTTCTTCTTTGTTCGTTAAAGAAATATCTCGCAATGTAAAAGAGATCTTTATTTAAAATTCTTATAGGATAAGGCAAGAAATGATGAGCAATTATCTATAAAAAATAGAAGAAAAATATACATTTATATATACATATATATTTCTATAAAAGAAAACAAGGAAGGTATGCCAGAAATCTTAAAGAAATGTTAAAAGAAAGTTTTAAGCAAAAGAAAAAAATTAGTATGAATTTTATAAAATTTTGGAAAATGATAAAAAAATAGTATATTAACCATTTTAATTGTTAATTTTTAACCAATTTTCTTAGGCTGCTTAACAGTGCTACATAGGGACGTGGTTAGGATGAAGTAGGAAGATATTATTTATTCAGGTCCGGGACTGACTGTCGAGGCTAGTACCAGAGATCGTATGGTACTCGGATGGATCCAGCTCTTAGGGGTCCGCGTAGCCTGTCTCTGTTCCTCTTCGCTTCTCACACTCCTAGCAGCAAACATTTCGACGGGCTGCCGATGTTCGCCTATAGGCCTGAGATGGCCCTGGTGGCTCGGGCCGCTCCGGCTTCCACTATCTGACTGCTGCACAAGGGATTCGTTTCGATCGTGACCCCTACGTAGTTGGTCGTTTATGTGTCTTTTGTGAACTAAAATAAACTATTTAAAAAATGCATTCCACGTCAAGTAGAAAGGAAGTAGGAAGCTGGAAATCGACTTGCGATTGGTATCGCTCCTTCAATCGGCATCTGCGAAGCATCTCAAGCTCTCTCGTCCATTTTTCCGTTATCATAGTCCGAAGTCCAGTGTGCCTTGTAGATAGCGAAGTATACTCTTCAGTCCCTTCCACAGGGAAGTTGTCAGCCGTTCTTGGTGTCTTCTGTAGTGATGAACTGCTACGTTCAGGTTAGGTCTCATGGTAAGTGTATAGCGGACATCCAATTAGTTCGCGGTGCGTTACGTCTTTCAAAGGTTACTCATCTTCGTTGCTTGGTATGTGTTTGAATTCGATGGGTGTTCTAACTGGTTTAGAATAATCGAGGTCGAACTTTTTCAAAATATTCCTAAGGTAGATTGGTTGGCTCATAAACAGTTCTTCAGAAGTTCTGTGGATATTAATTCCTAAGAGCCTGTAAAGTTTCCCCAAGTCCTTTACATCGAATCTTTCCTTCAGTGCGTTTTTGATATCATCTATGTGGGCTCGTGAGTTTCCAGGAATTATGAGATCAGATACGTACAGAAGAAGGTATAGTCTTGCTTCTCGGTATGACAGATGTAAAGGCAAATCTCAGCGTGGGATCTCTGCAGTCCAATTTTGGTTATGAATGCGCCAAAGGTCGCGTGTTACATTCCTTGGGGGACTGCTTTAGTCCGTATAGCGTTTAATTTAGCTTGCAGAAAAATTCTTCCTCGTGTTCATACCCAGACGGCGGTTTCATACAAATCTCTTCTCTAAGCGTTTTTGACATCGAGTTGGTCCGCGAAGAAGTCTTTTTTTTAACGATTGACGGAAGGGTACGGAGAGTTGTCAGCCTAGCCATGGGAGCATATAATCTCTCGTTGCGTACATCCCTTTGCTACTAAACGCGATTTTTACTTGTCGATGTGGCCATCGCTGTCGCGTTTAATTTTGAATACCAACCTACAGTTGATTGTCTTCTTTCCAATGGGCGCCCTCACCATTTCCTATGTTCGATTTTTGGCCAGAGCGTTGATTTTCTCCTGAACTGCATCCATCCATTGGTTCTTTTAATCGAAGTTTTGTATGTCCTCAAATGATCCAGGTACCTTGTTTACAAAAGATTCTGCGAAGCAGGCAATAATATTAATAATAATCATCTAGGTAGCGAGGTTTGGTAATGGTCCTGGTGCTTCTTCGGAGAGTCTCTGGTTCGATGTGATCCAAGGTATCTTCAAACGTGTCTTCTAGAACTTCCTTCTACATTTGGCATCCTTCGGATTCCTCTTATTCGGGTGAGTTGTCCATTGCTTCCTTCTCTGATTCTTTGTTGATTTTGTCCGGCTCACCTTAGTAGGTCCAGTCGTCGCTCGTAGATGCCTCGAAACTAAATCTCGACTCTTCGACTTTCCCATTTATTAGCTTTCGCTTTTCTGGACTCCAAAGTACATATCCGTTTGACCATGTAACATTTCATAGTCCTCGACTAAAATTTTTCTTTGATGAGCTCCTTGGGAGTGCGTTGTATACCCAAAAACTTTAATTCTCCCCAGGTCAGGCTTTTCTTCGAACCACAGTGCTGCTGGCACCTTTGCCGAGTTTAGAGCTTCTAAGCATACACCTAGCACGTTCTAGAATGATTCGATTCATCCTTTCGGCCACTTCGTTTTGCCTCGACGTGTACCGAAAGGTGAACTCAAATTGGATTCCTCTTATCTCGAAGAGCCCCGGATCTCCTTCGAAATATATTCGCCCCCATTATCACATCTGAACCGGTTAAACTTAAGGTTGAAACGTGCAGTTGCCATTGCCTCGTAGAACTTAAAGTAGTGAAGGACTTCCTTCTTTGATTCCATAGTATAGGCCACGTTGAAATGAGTGCAGTCATTAATGAAGGTGATGATGTATCTCTTCCCATCCTCCGACGTTGGAGTGACAGATCCAATGAGATCGCTGTGGATTAGCTCCAAGGGTCGTCGTGTCCTTTTCCTGTGTTGGTCATGAGGTTCCTTGGTGCTGCAACTTGTACAGACTGCTGAATTTAAGATGTTCCATTCTTCTGTGCTACAGTTCCAGGCTTTCTCCTGTTTCGCAAATTTTTATGCAAAAGTAATACTTATATATTTAACTTTTTTTCATTCTGTTAAGAGTTTTTAGAAGGACAATTATATCATTAAAAATTGTATATTTATAAATATAGGGTGTCCCAAAAAATTTATATATATTGGCTCTTAAAAATTTAGTTGCTATGGAACGTTTCTTAGGATCGGACCGCGCTTTGATGGTACAGAGTTTCTGCAATATTCGAGCTTTTCGTCACATAAAAAAGGCGCCAAGGATACTTCAGAAATGGGCGAAGAAGTTTGAAGAGATCGGTACAACATTGGAAAAACGAAAAGTGGGTTGACAAAATTCATCAAGAATGACAAAGAACGTTCGTGATGATCCAAACTATTAAATTCGGAAGCACAGGTGCTTTAAATGCGCTTATATCGTCATTGCACCGTATATTGTATAAATCTTAAGCTGCACCACTACAAAATTCACTTACTTGAAGAATTAAGCTCCAGGATGTTGGTAAATGTGAAATTTTTCTTGAAAAATTGATCTCCAGGAGAGGTGACATAAATTAACCTCCACGCAGTCCCTATAGACTTTTTCCTGTAGAGTTATCTCATATCTTAATTTTATGTGAAATTGTTTAATTTAGGATATCATATTTTTTTTTAATTGGCTCACTAAATATAAAATTTCTTTAGGGACCCTGTATATATATATATATATATATATATATATATATTTCACTTTTTGAGGTTCTGTAATGTTATTTATATAAAGATTTTTACTGTCAGTTTGAAGGATATGAGTGTGTGTTTATTAAAATTTTCATCTGTATCTAAACTTGAATAAATTAGCAGTTCACATCGACTATATTAAAGATAATTTTTAAATCATTAAACATTAAAACTTTATTTACTAATATATTACTTCCCCCACTATACAAATAGAATGCGATGCGTTCATTATTAAACCTACAACCGGTTTCAACTGAATGACCTTAAAACAAAAGTAATGATAGTGAGCATATAATTAATACATCTGCAATTAGGTAGGTTAAAATAATATTGAATTCAAAGAAGTTTTTGATTCTTGAAGCTTCTACTTCGTTATAGATTTTAGTGTATTAAATGAGAACGCTTAGTAACTTTGTATATATTACTGGATAAATCCAGTTAGTAACATTGTTTGTGTAACTGGATAAATCCAGTTATTCAAACAAAGTTGTTGTTTTCATATAATATTGAAATTATTGTTTTAGTTCCATATTCATCCACGTATTTTCCGTGGAAATATGTATATGTCTAATCTAAAATATTTCTACAGAATTTAACACAAAATTATATAAAACTATTCCTTACCTGAACTAGAAACCATAATCTTTTGCGTTGCTTAATGAACAACATGCTGCTGCGTTTACTTGTTCTAGGCTTGCTAAGTGTTACTTTATCATTGAGTAAGTATACTAAAATTTATTTAATTTAATCGATTTTACATAGAAAGGCAACATAAAAAATTTGACAAATTACAGGTGATTCATTTTAAATCAGAATAAACAACATATAATTGAATTTGTGTATATACGTGTCATTGTTTAAGAGTGAAAAAAATGAATTATGATTATAAATATATATAGTTTACTCAATACAACAATTACAAATTTTGTGATGAAATTTTCGACATTTATCTTGTTTTACTAACTCAAAATTTAGAATAGAAAATGTCGGTATGATAAATTTGAGAACAATAACAACTTATATTTTCTAAAAAAATTATAGGCTACTTTCTTTATAGATTAATTGGGTAAGGTAAAAGATTTTTTTTTCCTTCAAAAATTATAGTTGATGCTTGAAGCCATTACTTTGTGATACATTTTGAAAATTAGGACTATAAATAAAATTCACTTTGTTGTTATCACACACGGTATGATAACAACAAAGTGAATTTTATTTATCGACCTAACCTTTGTTATTCGTTACGATACTTCTTTTTCTACTACCGCCCAATGCCTTTTCTACCTTCTTTTTTGCCTTCTACCATTAGCTAGTAGTAGTATGTGTTCTAAATAGGCTGATTCTTATAAATAAATAAAATCCAAATATGGTTCCGGTTCTGGAAATTTAAATTTCTATATGATTAAAAGAGTACATTTCTAAACATAACGACTGCAAATTTTGTAAATGTTTTTGCTTATGTGAATATCGTTTGTGGTTACGAGAGTTATTATATAGTATAGAGGCGTATTCTTCTTCTTTTTCTATGACGTTTTCTATCGAAGGTTGGCGACCATCATTTGATATATTTCTATTTTGCACTATATAAATCAATGCTGGCTTTGGTTATTAGAAACCATACGCGGAGATTCAACCGTGCTTCTTCTTCTTCCGACAATTGCTACTTCTACTTCTTAAATTTTGCCTTCTACTATTAGCTAATGCAAGGTGGGGCAAAAATCCCGCTATCATTTTGATTGTCTAAAACTTTGCTCAAAGAAAAGATAAGTAAGTTTGGTTTTCATAAAAAGTTCATTTGGTCTTCACTATCGTTTTTTTCGTTTTGATTAGATTATTATATTGGTAATGAGCTGTGTGTGCTGTGGCCCCATCTTGCTAAAACCACATGCCCTCTAGTCCTTGCTCTTCTATTTCAGGCACAAGAAAATTTCGAATCATGTCTTGCTACCGTTCAGCATTTACAGTAACGCAACAGCTTAGTCATTAAAAAAAAAATAGGGACTAATTATGTTTCCAGCATGAATACCACACCATACAGTTGTTTTTAGTGGATGCAATGATGTTTCATGAATTAATTGAGGATTGTGTGTTCCCCAAAACCGACTGTTCTGTTTATTGACGTGGCCTCTGAGAAGAAAATGGGCTTCATCGCTCAATATCAATTTAGACGAAAAGTCTTCAATTTCACCAGATTGCATTACTGTACTCAACTTGTTGGTAGCGAATTTTATACGCGAACATTTTCAAATCAGTTTTCAAAATTCGCCTTAAACTACGCGCAGAAATGTGTAACTGGGAACCACGTCTCCGAATTGATCTTTCTGGACACTCTGCAACACGATCGCGCACCAGAGCCACATTTTCAGCGTTGCGAGACGTCCGTTGTCTTTCAGAACAAGGCATGTCTGCTGCCATACCGTACTATCGAAAATTCGCATGTAAACGAGAAATTGTGGTTTTGTGAGGCACTGAACGATTAGGATATTTTTGACGCAATTTCCGCTGAGTGGCAATAATGGAACGATTATTTTCAATAAATATTGTCACTATTTCTGCTCGTTCTTGTGGCGTATATTTATCCATAATAAAATTTGGACATCTACACAACACAATGGTTAAAGCGGAACTGAGCTAAACGTCACAGAACCAAGATGGCGCGCAATCAAAATTGTAGCGGGACTTTTGCCCCACTTGTTAATACTGTATACACTAAATAGGCAGCATTTCTCTTCTTCATTGTTGTTCAAAATTCCAGTTCTTTATACATAGATGGTATTGTATGGGTTAAAAATGTATAGGTTATTAATTATCGTTAATACGCAGAATTCCTTTCTGCCACAGGAATATTTTGTTGCGTAGCTTTTCTAGAGTCGACAGAGAGGACTCAGCTATAGTCGACAGATTGTCTTGTAAGTTTTGTTTATTGGGATTCTGGTAGGTTAGGCTTTAAAAATTAGAATTGACTGATTAGGGATATGGTTTAAAAGATAATTTATTATCGAATATGATGCAGGTTAAAAATAGGTAAATAGGAATTCTGTTTACTGAAATCAGAATGGAGATATTAAGAGCTTTTCGATGAAATAGGATAAAGAGTTACGTTTTAGTTGTACTTATTTCTCATCTTTAAACAGATTCCCAAGGTTGCAATAATGAGGAATTGAAGTGATAAGAAACTTGATTTTAAAGAGTTTTCAAGTGCTGTAAGTTCCGCGTCATCTGCTAAGTTCTTGGAGAATTAATTTATACTTAAGTATAAAATATATGTCAGGCGGCTGATTATAACACAAAGGTTCAAAACCACGGATCAATTATACCTATTTTCGACTTTATCAACTCAATTGATGGCACGGAAACATAATACCATACTGAATTATAATATTATATTATTTGTTCATTATACATTTTATATAATAAATAAAATAATATTACTTCGTTTTTTATTTGGATTTAATTTTTTTGTGACTACAATTTGTGCAACTTTAACTGAAAAAATGTCTTTCGTTTGTAAGGTGTTTAGCAAATGATGATTTTTCGGAATGTTTGGGACGGAAGGAGTGCCAATGTTCCTCGAGCCCCACCAATGTAGTTGTCTTTCTTCTATGTAATTTAGCGTTGATTGTATTTATAAATCCTCTCGTATTTCTGTGTTTCTCATTCTGTCGCTTTTTGTCAACCTCTGGCTCTTCCTAGATATTTCATCTACGATGCTTGTATATTGCATTTTTGCTTCTTATTTAATGTCCATGATTCACATCCATAAGTTAAAATGGGTCTATATATTGTTTTAAATACTTTTATCTTTGTATCGCTTGATACCTCCTTTTTGTTTATAAATCCATTTCTCATTGCGTAGTACATCTTTGCTGCCGTTTCGGTCCTCTTGTTTATTTATGTTTCTTGCGATCCTTCGTATCTACCATTATTTCCAAGTACTGGAATGTTGATACTTGTTCTATTTTTTCCCCTTCTATTTCGATGTCCAAGATGTCCAATGTCTCTAGCTCCTCTTCTATTACAATTACTTTAATTTTTGCCTTATTAATTTTCATTCCATTTATTTCTAATGTATTATTTCAAGTGTCTAGGTTTTCTTTTAGCGCTTTCTTGTCGCTTGCAAATATCACTACGTCGTCCACAAACGCCCCTTCTCCTACAGTTACTCTCTGCATATTTGTGTGTCCTATTTTGATTGGTTTGCATATTCCATTGCATTATTTTATTATGTCATCCATTTTTATTGTGAATATCTCCGATATATTGTTGTTTTGTACTACGGCGTTTACGTTATGTTTATATATTTCTTTCACTACGCTTAACGTTTTTCTGTCTACTCCTTCTCCTCTCAATCTTTCCAATAGCTTGTTTCTTGGTATTTTATCAAATGCTTTTTCCAAGTCGATAAAGGCTAGATATACCTTCTTTTTAACTAATAGCGTTTTTTGTGTTATCTGGTTTATCATAAATATATGGTCTTGCAAACTTCTTCCCTTTCTAAATCCGCTCTGTGCTTCGTTTAGTGTCCTCTCCGTTTTCGCTCCTATCAAGTATTTGCTGGAATACCTTCATATTGGTGCATAGGATAGTTATTCGCATTTTCTTCTACCTCTTTTTTTATACTATTAGTGCTTTCTGCCAGTCGTCGGGTGTCCGCTATGTTTTCCATATCTTGTTATATAATGTGTGCATTGTTTCTATTCCGTCTTCCCCCATATTTTTAAACATTTCTCCTGTTGCTCATGTCCTGGAGCTTTACCATTTTCAATTTTACTATTTCTCTATGTAACTCTTCTATGCTTATTGGCTCTTCATTATCATCCTCTATTTCTTCCCGTTCTTCTTCATTTTTCCCTTCTGTATCGCTCCCTTCGTCTAACAGTTCCTGAAAGTGCTGTTTCTATATCTGCATTATTTCCTTTTCTTCCTTTATTATCTCTCCATTCTTGTTCTTGATAAAGCTTGCCTCTTGTGTTGTATTATCTCGTATAGTCTTCATCGTCTTGTAGAATAATTTCTGGTTTCTTTTGCAATCCTGCTCCATTTTTTCTCCGAATTCTTTCCATTACTTTTCCTTTGCAGATATTATTAGTTTTTTCGTCCTTTCCCGTTCCTTCCTTTTCATATTTGCTATAATTCTGTTCTGTTGCCTAAGTATTTTTTCCATTCAATCTTTTTTCGTTTAATTTGTTCTCTTACTTCTTCTGACCACCATGCTGATCCTTCTGCTTACTCCATAACTTTTGGTTGCTGTTTCTAGGAATTCATCTTTGAGCAACTTCCAAATTTCTTCTATATTTTTATTTTCTGTCTTGTTCTTAACTCCTCAAGCCACTCTCTATACCTTCCAGCTTGTACGCTTTTATGTTTATGGTTTCTTTACTGCTTTGTTCTCTTTCCCTTCCTCTTTTATTCTTTTTTGTGCTCTCTTTTACTTTTCTTACCAGTATATAGTTGTCACGTCCTATTTCCGGCCCTCTTCTTGCCTGTGTGTCAAGTATTTCTTTTTTGTTGTTGGCTTCTACTATTATATAGTCAATAATTGATTTCTCACCTTTGCTACTTACTTCTCTCGTGTATTTATGAATATTCTTATGTTTGAAAATTGTGTTTGTTATTATCAAATTGTTTCTTGTGCAAAAGTTCAGCAGTCTTTTCCCGTTACTATTTCTGATATTTTCTCCCTATAGTCCTGTTGCTTTCTCATAATTCTTGTCATGTACTCCTACTCTTGCATTGAGGTCACCTACCACGTATATTCTTCCTTCAGATTCCTCTATTATTAGTTCCAGTTCTTCCCAGAACTTGTCTTTTTCTGCGTCTTTTCCATCTTCATTTGGGCCGTAAGCTATTATTATTGTTGTTTTCTTGGTTTGGCTTTGGCATACCTCCCGCATTTCTGCTCTATTTTCTTCTTCAACTCCGCTAAATATCACCATGTTCCCGTTCTCTAGTTGTACCCATCCTCTTCCTTTTTTCTTAGTTTCTGTTATGGCTAGATAGTCCAGCCCCATCCCCTCGAATTCTTCTTCCAGTTCTTTCTCTTTTCCTCTTATGCCTCTGATATTCCACGTTCCTATTTTCCATTTTTCGCTCCTGCTAAGATGTGTTCCTTTTTTTGTTCTTTTTCCAACAGTGTTTCCTTTTGTATCTCTCATTGCTTTCTCCTTACTCTTCCGCTCAAATTTAACCTTTTTAAAGCATCCTTTCTTTGTTTTAGTTACCGTTTTCGTGTCATTTCCCATTGCGTATGTCGTTATTGAGTTTTCATTCTACGATTTCCATCTTAGTTTTTTATTTTTGTTTCTTCCAGTTCTTCTTTGTTTTTGTTCAATCTCCATTCTTTCTTATCTACTATTATTTCATTGTAGCCTATTTTAACGTTTTTGCCCTGTTTTTTTCCTCTTTTGCTTTTTTTCTTATCTTTTTCTGTATCTCTTTCTCTATTTCTGATCTGTAAGTACTTCAGTATTGCTTTATTTTACATAATTAACTTCTTGTCTCTTTCTTTTTCCAACTTCACTAAGCAGCTTTTTTCGCCGATGTTAAAGGCCTCTTTGACTTTAACTTCTATCTCTAAGTGCTCTTTCAGGAAATTTTCTACTGCTCTTTTTAGTATGTCCCTGTCGTTTGTGTCTATTTTCATGCCATTTGTTATAACGTTAATTTTCCTCTTTTATCTTTCCATTGCCTCTAAGTGAGTTTTGATTTCCTTTCTCTTTCTCTATTTTTTCGTTTTCGTGTTTGATTTTCTGATTCTCCTTCCTAACTTTACTATTCTCCAGTTGTATTTGATTTATTTCATCCCTATACTCTTTCTGGTCGTTTCTTATTTGTTGCAGTTCTATTTTCACTTCTTGCATCATATTTAATATTATGTTCAGTTTTTTGAGCGTAGCATTATGATTTTACCCTAAAAATGGCAAAAGTCATCGAAGAGAAATATCAATACTTAACTGAATAAAATCATTTGATTCTATAAAAATCGCCTGTAATTATTATAGTAAAATCCCGAAATGACTTAAGACTCAACCCAATAAATTATCTTTTTTTGCAGATTGTCCACCAACACAGGTTTGGTTAGATTGTCAGCAGGTGTGTCCACCTAGCTGTGATTCTATGTATTATCTGAGAAAATGCAAGTGCGAACCTGGATGCGGTTGTCCCGAGGATTACATCTTGGAAGCAGAGGGTTCTTCGATCTGTATTCCAAGAAATATATGTTATTCATGTAAGATAAAAATTTAAAGTAGGTGATAAATAATCCAATTGTTGATTCGAATTAAAGTCTTCGTATCATTGAACTAAATAAAAATATTTAATATTACTATTATATTAATAATATTCTGTGAATACATTGCACAAATAAAAGATTATTTAACTACAAGTACTACTTTCAAAATGTAATATTATTATGCAATTAACTTATAAATTTTGTGACTAAATTGTATAAGTGAAGTATTATCTTATATACCAAGAAATGCGGTTACTTTCATTTTAATGATCTCTTATATATGCAATGAAACAACTTGGTATATGAAATCATTAATAAAAAATGTTTGGTATAAGTATTCATATACTATTTCTTTAAATGTCTAATAAAACGTGTATGATATGATAAACTAAATAAATTAATAATATTTCCTTAAACTGATCAAGTAAAAATAATGATACGTTACATTTTAAGTGTTATAAAATATATTACGATATTGGAAGCATAATCAACAGTTTCATCATATTTTCTTGTAAGATCTTATCCTGATATGTACTTAGAATGGACTACTAATAATTCTAATATATCTGAAAAATGAATTAGTTAACACTTATTTTTCAACTGTTTCATCGTGTTAATATTTTTGCATTTTAGATTGTCCAGAGAATATGGTGTATTCGAGCCAAAGTGGTATCAGCTGTGGAACATGTAAAGACCCTGATGCTTCTTGCCCCGCTAATCAACCAATAGGTTGCTACTGTCATCCATCTTACGTACTAAATGAAGACACAAACCAGTGTGTTCCTCTGGAAGAATGCCCTAGTAAATAATATTGATAATAAATATATAGTTGCAAATCTATATCTATATCATATAATATACAAAATTAACAATAAATAAGTTGTATGTTTCTCTTAAAGCGCTGATAAATATGTATGAAATTAAAAATATTTAATCTTATATCAGTACCTAAATATAAATATAAATAGAAACTATAATATTTAATGTAGAACTAGGTGTGAATAAAAACGAAAGAATAAATTATAATGAATAAAATAAAGAGAAAATGGTGATAATGCTCTTCTCGATTATGGTAATGTCCTTTTCTCCAACTCTTGCAATCCTACTATCCACAATATCCAAGTTAGCGAGTGATCCTCCCTAAGAACTTTAACCAAAATCCGCCACCTCAGTAATCCTCTACACAATCCCTCTAACCAACTCCTATATGACTCTACCTCAGTTATCCCCATCAAGGAACGCCTTCTATACTTAAGCGAAAAATTTTCCAAAAATCCCTTCAACCATCACATCCTTACTCTCTACTGCTTGCACAGAAATCCTAACTTGATTCCAAAATTCAAAACCCCTCCATTCACTCATTCACTACTTTCGAATCTATCGCATCACATCATCCATCATCATCATTAGAGACAGATTGACGTGACACATCGACAAATTAGGGCTGAAAGACCGCCGATCGATTGCCATTTAACAGTCTAATCTCCTAACACTCATATCATCATAAATGTATTATATTTGTCTTATCTGTATTTTTGTTTGTTAATAAAGATGTTGCATATATATATATATATATATATATATATATATATATATATATATATATATATATATATAGATTGGTAATAATGATTGAGCGACAACGGCAACTACGGTCGGAGACGATATTTTCTTCTGCGGTGTCTTCGATTTACCACAGCCATTTTTACTGACTGCAATGAGTTTAGGATGTTTTTGGCCGAGATGACAGAGCTTGTTGAATGTGCTTCGATTGTGGAAGATGTAGCGCTTGTAGATGGCTCAGATATCGCCACGCAATTTAAAAGAGATCTTTATTTAAAATTCTTATAGGATAAGGCAAGAAATGATGAGCAATTATCAATAAAAAATAGAAGAAAAATATACGAAATTCTTCGAACCTACTAGAATTTTCGGTAGAAGTTTCTATAAAACAAAATAAGGAAGGGGTTCCAGATATCTTAAAGAAATGGTAAAAAAAAGTTTTAAGCAAAAGTAAGAAATTTTATATGAATTTTATAAAGTTTTGGCAAATGATTAAAAAATAGTATATTAACCATTTTAATTGTTAATTTTTAACCAATTTTCTTGAGCTGGTTAAGACTCTTACATAAGGAGGTAGAGAGGATGAAGAAGGAAGACATTATGTGCGAAGCATGTATATGAAGTTTTGAACTTTATTTATATGAAGCACTGCTTAATTTTCTGACGTCTACAATTTTACAATCCCCGCTATGTATATTTGCGCAGGTGAGTCGGATCTTAATAGAAGTTCCAGTAAGATAGTCTTCGACGAACTTTCTCAGCACCATCGTAGTGCAACTCTTCCGTGGTGGTTGACTGACTGACAAGACAGGGACACCAGTGAAATTATTACACACTCCTCTGGTTTTTTATCGTTCCTCCTCACTCCTAATCCCCGTCCCAGCTACAGCTGTCCCAGAAGGAAAAACTTTTTTCTTCGAGGATTTCCTTTTCCATCCGGTTCACTGCTGCCCATGACTCCTTCTTCTCGAGCTTTCTTTGAACGAACCTTTCTGAATCGACCGGCACATCCAAAGTCCTGCTCAGCTCTTTCTCTCCACCACCGCACTCGAAAAAGATGTGCTGTGCGTTGTTTACTTCACCTTCGTACCAAGAACATTTTTCCCAAGAGGCTTTCCAATTATCTGCAGGTACTTCCCGAAGTACCCGACAGCTGACGGGATTGGCCTCAGGTGGTACGTCGGCTTTCAAGGCTCCAGAACTGGGATGAGGTCCCAGATCCAAACGCCTTTTTCGCTGTGGCCGCTCTTGCCACAGATCTATCAGCCTCCTATCCGCGTTGTGTTTCGACGCATTCTTGGCCACTTGGTTCTTCATAGCTACCTCGTCTCTCGATATGATCTTCAAGTCCGGGACTGACTGATGAGGCTAGTACCAATACTCGGTGGAGATCGTATGGTACTCGGATGTATCCAGCTCTCAGGGCTCCGCGTAGCCTGTCTCTGTTCCTCTTCGCTTCTCACACATGTTGGAACGGCGTACAACAGCTTGACATTCGCGACTCCTAGCAGCAAACTTTTCGCCTATAGGCCCAAGATGGCCCTGGTGGCTTGGGTCGTTACGGCTCCTCCACTATCTGGCTGCTGCACAAGGGATTCGTTTCGATCGTGACCCCTACGTAGTTGGTCGTTTATGTGTCTTTTGTGAACTAAAATAAACTATTTAAAAAAATGCATTCCACGTCCAGTAGAAAGGAAGTAGGAAGCCAGAAATCGACTTGCGATCGGCATCGCCCCTTCATTCGGCGTCTGCGAAGCATCTCAAGCTCTATTTTTCCGATATCATAGACCGAAGTCCAGTGTGCCTTGTAGATAGCGAAGTATCCTCTTCAGTCCCTTCCACAGGCAAGTTGTCAGCCTTTCTTGGTGTCTGCTGTAGTGATGATTTGCTACGTTCAGATCTTCGTTGCTTGGTACGTGTTTGACTTCGATGGGTGTTTTAACTGGTTTACAATTTTTCATGTCGAACTTTTTCAAAATATTCCTTAGGTAGGTTGGTTGGTCAATAAACTGTTTATTCAGAAGTTCTCTGGATATTATTTCCTAAAAACGTGTAAAGTTTCCTCAAGTCCTTCATGTCGAATCTTTAATTCAGTGCTTTCTTGACATTATCTATGTGGGCTCGTGAGTTTCTAGCAATGATCATCTACGTACAGAAGAAGGTATGGTTTCGACTCGTTAGTATGACAGATGTAAAGGCAATTGTCAGCGTGGGATCTCTGTAGTTCAAGTTAGGTTATGAAATAGTCAAAGGTCGTGTTGAATCCTCTGGGGGAAAGCTTTAGCCCGTATAACGTTTTATTTAGCTTGCAGACAAATCCTTCCTCGTGCTCATACCGAGACGGCGGTTTCATACAGATCTCTTTTCTGAGATCGCCATGTAGAAAAGCGTTTTTAACATCGAGTTGGTCCGCGAAGATGTCTTCTTTATTCACGATTGACAAGAGGTTTCGGAGAGTCGTCAGCCTAGCCACGGGAGCATAGGTTTCGTGGTAGTCGAAACACTCTATTATATAATATATTCTATTCTATTCTATTCACTCTCGTTGCGCACATCCTTTCGCTAGTAAACGCTTGTGTACTTATCGATGTGGCCATCGCTGTCGCGTTTAATTTTGAAGACCCACCTAGAGTTGATTATCTTGTTTCCAATAAGCGCCCTTACCATTTTCTATGTTTGATTTTTGGTCAGGGCGTTGAGTTCCTCCTGAAATGCATCCATCCCTTGGTTCTTTTCATCAAGGTTTTGTATGTCCTCAAACAATCCAGGTACCTTGTCTACAAAACATTCTGCGAAGCGGGCAATAGTGGTATTATCATCTAGGTAGCGAGGTTTGGTCCTACTCCTGGGTTTTTTCGGAGAGTTTATGGTCAAAGTGATTCAAGGTATCTTCAAAGGTATCTTCTGGCGATTCCTTCTGCGTTTGGCATCCTTCGGATTCCTCTTCTTCGGGTGAGTTGTCTATTGCTTCTCCTCTGATCCTTCGTCGATTTCGTCCGGCTCACCTTCGTAGATCCAGTCGTCTCTCGTAGTTCCCTCGAAACTAAATCTCGACTCTTAGATGACGTCCCATTTGTTAACTTTTGCTTTTCCGGACCCCAAAGTAAATATCCGTTTGGACAATATCCGACCATGTAGCATTTCATAGTCCTCGACTAAAATTTCTCTTTGATGAGCTCCTTGGGGACGCGCAAGTACACAGTACACCCAAAAAATTTAATTTTCCTCAGGTCAGGCTTTTTGTCGAACCACAGTGCTGCTGGTACCTGTCCGTTTAACGCCAAAGCGGAGATTCGGTTGTTAAGGTAGACAGCGCACATCACTGCTTGAGACCGAAAACCTTCCCCGAGTTTGGAGCTTAGGAACATACACCTAGCACGTTCTAGAATGGTTCGATTTATCCTTTCGGTTATACCATTTAGCTCCAGCGTGTACCGAATGGTGAACTCAAATTGGATTCCTTTTGTCTCGAAGAGCTCCTGGATCTCCTTTGAAATGTATTTGCGGCCATTATCACATCTGGACCGTTTAATCTTAAGGTTGAAACGAGCAGTTGACGCCATTGCCACGTAGACCTTGAAGTAGTGAAGGACTTCCTTCTTTGATTCCATAGTATAGGCCTCGGTGAAATAATTGTAGTCATCAATGAAGGTGATGATGTATCTCTTCCCATCCTGCGACGTTGGGGTGACAAGTCCAACGAGATCGCTGTCGATTAGCTCCAATGGACGTCGTGTCCTTTTCCTGTGTTGGTCATGAGGTTCCTTGGACTTCTTTTAAGCACGTATGACATCTAGTCCTTGGTTTCCTGTTTTCGTCGATTTTTATCCGGTCGACGATGTGCTGCAAATTGTCCTTGATGTTAAGGTTTTGCATTCTTCTGTGCCACAATTCTAACCTTTCTTCTGTTTCGCAGATATGAGCTTCCTCTTGATAGAGTAATAATTTCACCTTCCTTTAAGTAATCGCAATTGCCTTACCATTCTTGGATATAATACAACTTCCGTCCTTGAACGTAACTTCTAGTCTATTCTGCTTTAATTTACGTATAGATAGTAAATTTTGTTGAGCCCCTGGAGCAACTAGAGCATCTTTAATTGATATCAAATATACCTAACCTTCAACATTTACGTATCCTTGAACAACACCTGACTTTTTAATCTAAGAATTTTGCTTCGAACAGGGAATTTAAGTTTCCGCAAGTTCATAGCGAATGACTCGGAGTTCACCAAATGATAAGTCGCTCCTGAGCCCAAGACCCAGCAGCTGCTCGTTCTTAAAGTAGTGGTCGCTTTAGTTAAAAATGAGTACGAGTCTATTTTATACTTAGTTTGTATTATATTTAAGACATGTGCAAGTAGTTGTCATCAATTTTTATATTATCTTTTGTATTAACTGTAAAATGACGTTTGCCGTAATAAATATTTATTTATTTATGATCGTGTTCTATATTTCTCTCGACAGCTCTTTTTCTATAACATTGATAAAATTGGTCGCCATATTCTTCGCTGAATGATCTTATATTTTTAGTTGAAATGTAATGCCGAAACATCTTGAAACATTTTAAAATTCGAGTAAAATAGGTCCGTGAATGCAAATTTTGACGATATTAGCTTTAAAAAACAAATTCCCAAATTGTTTAATGTAATAAACAATAAAAAGAATTTCGATAGGTGGCTTAATTTTTATAAAATTTGTTCACTAAACATAAACCATCTTTTGGGACACCCTGTATATAGTTTTTTCACTTATTGAGATTCTGTAATGTTATTTATATAAAGATTTTTATTGACGGTTTGGAGGATATGAATGTGTTTGTGCTTTTTGTAATAATATTATTAAATAAGCAGTTTACATCAACATTAAAACTTTATTTACTAATATATTACTTCCCAACTTCTAATAAATAATATGCGATGCGGTCATTATAAAACCTTCAACCGGTTTCAATGGAATGACCTTAAAACGAAAATAATTATGCAGAGGAGAGCAAACCGTTTATACATCCGCAATCAGTTCAGTTAAATAATATTGAATAAATACATTGAAATTTTTGTGCCAGTTTCATATTTATCGTACGTATTTACCGTGGAAATGCCGTATATATCTAATCTTAATTATTTCTGCATAATACAAAATAAATTTAAATAAAAATATTCATTATTTACACTCGAAAACAATCAATTTTCGTTGCTTAATGAACAACATGTTGCTGCGTTTACTTGTTCTAGGCTTGTTAAGTGTTGTTTTGTCAATGAGTAAGTACAATAAAATTTATTTTATTTAATCGGTTTTAAATAGAAAAGAAAATTAAAATGTTGTTAATTATTAGTGATTTGTTTAAAATTACAATAAAAAATATAGTATACAATTTCATTTTTTACTACATAGCTGTCATTTTATGATTTTAAATATATAGTAAAGAGTATCTTATATCAAACTTATTTATAGTGTACTCAATATAACAATTATAAATTTTGTGATGAACTTTTCTACAATTGCTTTAAAAATTGATCAAAATTTATAAGACAAAATATCTAGCACTAACTATATGAAAAAGATAACAACTTGGATATTCTAGATAGAAAAAATGGATAAGGTAAAACATTTTCTTATTCTACAGAAAGTAGCCATGGTGTGTTTTTATTCATCACAATAATTTTCAAAATTAAATCCAGTTATACAAAGTATTAAATATTATTATTATTATATAATAACATGTATAACGATGTAGATGCCTTAGGAATCAACGATGCTAATTTGTAGATATATCGTAAGTAATAATAGAGAACTATGAAAACCACAGGTATACAGCCCAGATGAACTCAAACCATTTTATACATTTACGCTTTTGTTGGTTTTACATGTATTTTTGTAATAATCTGAATAAAGATTATTGCCTCTCTTGCAATACCTTTACTTGTTGTTTCGATCTTCGGAAAACTCTTTAAATGGCAAACAATTTAATTCAGATAATAGTGTCCAACAGCATTTGCATCAGTTTTTTGTTGATAAAAGCCAAAAGTCTTTTTGAGCGTGACATTATGATGTTATCCAAAAAATGACAAAAGTCATCGAAAAGAATGATCGATACACAACTGAATAAAATTGTTTCATTCTACAAAAAATCACCTTTGCTAATTATAATAAAAAGACGTAATTACTTAAGACAACCCAGTAAATTAATTTCTTTGCAGAATGTCCACGAACACAGGTTTGGAAAGATTGCGAGCAGGTATGTCCTCCTAGTTGTGATAGTATGTATTATGAGAGAAAATGCCCGTGCGAACCTGGATGCGGTTGTCCCAAGGATTACATCTTTAAAACAGATGGTTCCTCGACCTGCATTCCAAGAAGGAGATGTTATTCATGTAAGATAAAATTTTAAAGTACCTAATAAATAATCCAATTGTTGATTGGAATTAAAGTTTTCAGTATTCAATACGAGAGGTGTTTGAAAAGTCCGTGCAAAAATAAAAACTACTAACGTGTTTGGGGTAAACCTTTTTTATTTTTCAACATAGTCTTTTTTAGGCTTATACACTTCGTCCAACGATGTTCTAGTTTGTTAATCCCTTCCGTATAATAGGATTTGTAAATGTCTGCAAAATATTCATTAATTTCTGCAATCACCTACTCATTTGAATAAAGTGTTTGTCCTGACGGCCATTTCTTTAAATTTGGGAACATATAGTCCGAGGGAGTCAAGTCTGGAGAATAGGGAGGATGTGAAACGAGTTGAATTCCTATTTCCATTAATTTTGCGACCACAACTGCTGAGGTGTGTGCTGGTGCGTTGTCGTGATCGAGAAGGACTTTCTTGTAGGCCCATCGCGGACGTTTTTCTTGCTGCTCGGTTTTCAAACGGTCCAATAACGATAAATAATATTTATCTGTAATAGTTTTACCCTTTTCCAGATAGTTAATGAGGATTATCCCTCGCGAATCCCGAAAGACAGTCGCCATAGCCTTTCCGGCGGAAGGAACGGTCTTCTCCTTTTTTGGTTCAGATTTCCCCTTGGTTTAGATTGTTGCTTGGTATCAGGAGTATAGTAATGTATCCATGTTTTATCCACAGTGATGAAACGATGCTTAAAGTCCTCCGGATTCTTCTGGAACAGCTGCAAACCATTCTTGCAACACTTCACACGATTCCGTCAAGCGTGAGCAATCGCGGCACCCATCTAGCTTCCTCATGTCCAAATGTTTATGCAAACACATTAACTCTTTTGTCATCCATCACCATATCATGGATCTGATCAATAATTTCTGGAGTCGTAACCTCAACGTCCACAACGTTCAGCGTCACTTGTGCCCATATAGCCAGTCCTAAAATTTTGAAATATCTTATCAACTGTTCTAATTGAAGGTACAGAGTCACCATAATGTTTATCAAGCTTCTCTTTAATCTACTGAGGCGTTTTGGCTTTCATAAAGTAATGTTTAATTACCACAGGAAATTCTTTTTCGTCCATTTCTTGAAAATCACTCGACTGAAACTGTGCGTTCATTCAAGAGATGCTGCTAACTAAACATGACCTCGATACGCGCCAGTGGTACAATTTCTCGGACTTTGCACGAACTTTTCAAGCGCCCCTCGTAATAAAGAGAATGGTTGTGGCCGTTACTACTTGGTAATCCATACTTACACTGAATTGAAAAATTCACCAGAACGAATTAAAAATATTTAATATTTTGTGCAAGAAAAGATCATTTAATTACAAAAAGTTATTTAACTACGATAGAAGGGGGAAAGTATTGTCTCCTACAAAAATAAAAAATAAAATTGGAACTATTTCAAGATGATACATGAATCGAATGGTGTAATATCGAGATTAAAGTTATATTGAAGTTGTTTGGCAACATTTTGAATATTTATTTTTATTTCATTGGTCTGATTTCTCCAATTTATTGAAATACGTTAATTAATTGTAAACCTGTTTTCATAAGCTGTGATAACTTTTTAGGACACTGATATTAACTACAATAATTTTATATAACCCACTTTTAAAATGTATTATCATTTTTTAATTATCTTATAAATTTTGTGAATAAATTGAAATTAATATAAACTACGAATTTTGATTCATCTATCACTTGGTGAAACATATTGTAGCGATTGGGTAAATGTGTAATTAATTAATTTCACTTGGTTTTACAATTTGTGAAACAAATAAAACCAAGTGAAATAAATATAGTTTAATTAGTGTAATTTACATGCTTAAACCTTAGAAAATGATAAAATTTAAGATATATTGATAATATGCAAATGATTCATATGCGTAGTTTCCAATTTAACCATAGTTTAAATTAACTTAAGTAAGTATTAACTTATATACCAGGAAATTTGGTTACATTCATTTGTCATCTCTTATATATGGTATATAGAATAATTAATAAAAAATGGTAGTTATACGTGTTCATATACTATTTCTATAAACGTCTTATAAAACGTTTATCATATGATTAACTAAATGAATTAATTATATCTCCTTAAATTGATAGAGTAAAAATAATACCTTATATTCTAATTGTTATAATTTAAGTGTTATCCTGAATATGTACTTTCAATAGACTACAATAATTTTAATATTTCTATTGTTTCAACTGTTTCATCGTGTTAATATTTTTGTATTTTAGATTGTCCAGAGAATATGGTGTATTCGGAACAAAGTGGTTTCAGCTGTGGAACATGTAAAGACCCTCATGCTTCTTGCCCCGATAATCATCCAATAGGTTGCTACTGTCATCCAGCTTTCGTACTAAATGAAGACACTAAAAAATGTGTTATTCCGGATAAGTGTCCTTGTGAATAATGTTTATATTAAATATATAGTTGCTAATGTATATATCATATAATATACAAAATTAACAATAAATAAGTTACGCTGATAAATATGTATGAAATATAAAATATTTAGTCTTATATTAGTACCTACATATAAGTAGTACATTTTAAACTAAAAACATTTAATCTGGAACTAGGTATAGCTATGTTTTGTCACCGATTGTATAATAGTAATTCTGTTCACCATGATTTTATAGATGAGAAAAACAACTTTAAGTTTCTCATAATCGTTATATTATATCGTTATAGTTATAAATAATGTGTTAATTATTATTCAAATTCGTAAATAACTTGCAGAACGTATTTTACATTTAGGCGTCCTATTTTTTTTTAATTTGCTAGTGACTATTATTTGATTACGACCACATTCTTGCCTAGATAGCTTAGTAATTCTCTCTAGATATAATTATTTTGGCCAAAAATCAAGTTTTTAAAAATGGTAAAGCTAGGTTTTGTAGTATAAATAATAACTTTCTTCTTGAAATCAGCAGTTTGATCAAATTGCTTTAAATTGTGTATTTTTTTATCAGTTGGAGCAAAAAATCTGTTATTGAGATTTTGAAAAATCTGATGGAATTATTGGACAATTTGTAAATCGATAAAAACTAAAAATTATTTATGGAAAACGTTTATTTGTCAATAAAAACGAAAGAACAAATCGTAATTAATAAAATCTTCTGCTTGTAAAATATGAAGATTTAAATGACTTCCTCCATGCCAGCTTCAGTCGGAGACGATATTTTTATCTGCGGTGTCTTCGATTTACCACAGTCCTTTTGACTGGCTGTAATGCGTTTAAGAGGTCTTCGGCCGAAAGACAGAGCTTGCTAAATATGCTCCGCTTGTGGAAGATGTAGCGTTTGTAGATATCTCTGATATCGTGACTTCTTCATATGTTGCGGTTCATATGGCATCGCCATGCATAAATAATTGATGCTGATTATCGGTATCCTCTTTATCATCGTCGGAAACATTTTTGCCGTTCAGTGGCGATTTGCGTGAAGGCCCACGAATTGAATAGGAAAATATCCGTCGCGCTTAATCTCCTTCATATTATTGTAGAAATCAATAGATTTCTTCTTTGATCCTTAAAGAAATATCTCGCAATTTAGAAGAGATAATTCTTGAAAATTTTTATAAGATCAGGCAAGAAATGATGAACAATTATCTATAAAAAAATAAAAGAAAAATAAACAGAATTCTTCGAGTTTACTAGAATTTTGAGTAGAAGTTTCTATAAAACAAAATAAGGAAGGGATGCCAGCAATCTTGAAGAAATGTGAAAAGAAAGTTTTAAGCAAAAGAAAGAAATTTTATGTAAATATAAACAGGTTTAAAAAATTAGTAATTGAACCATTTTAATTGTTAATCTTTAACCAATTTTCTTAGGCTGCTTAAGACTGTTACATAAAGACATGGATAGAATGGAGTAGGAAGATACCATGTGACATAATGTTTTGAACTTTACTTATATGAGGAACTGCTTAATTGCCTGACGTCTACAATTTCACCATCCATGTATATTTGCGCAGATGACTCAGATGTTATAAGAAGTTCCAGTAAGAAGGTCTACGACCAACTTTCTCGGCACTGTAGACAGTGCGATTCTTTCATAGTGGCCGACTAATCGACTAGACAGAGACACCATTGAAATGATTACACATTTCTCCTAGTGCCCTCTCTTCCTTCCTCCTTCTCCTCCTCCTTTGGCTATTCATCGTTCATCCTCTTAATTCTCATCCTCCTTTCTCTCAACCCCTGCCCTATCTACAGCTGTCCCAGAGGAAGCAGCTTGTATTTCTTCAAGGATTACTCATAGCATCCAGCCCATCTCTTCTCGTTTTCGAGCACTTTTTGAACAAAATTTCCTGGATTGACTGGCCCATCCAATGCCCAGCTCAGATCTTCCCGTTTTTTTCACCACCTTCGGCAGTCAAAAGAAGTGTGTCGGGCGTTGTCCACCTCACCTTCGCATCAAGAACAATTTTCCCAAGAGGTAAATACTTTGCTCACTGCACTCTTAATGAAACGAAAATAGAATATTATCTGATTTTGAAATAAGACACTTGTTTGGTTTCATATTAGTTCCCGCTTTATGGTTTTCTATTGTCTTTTTGTGTTGACATACAACACAGAAGAAATCACCAGACTGTCACCTGTCTCGACCAAAACTATTTCCGGTTCAACGACAACTTTTTCATACAAAATGACTGCCCATGGGTGCACCGGTTTCACCTCTCTTGGCGGAAATATTTATGAGTGATTTCGAAAAAAAAATGTTTAATGATAAAACATCAACAAAAAACATACAATTTTGGTGCAGATACGTCGACGACCTTTTCTGCTTTTGGAACGGCACCAACAGACAATTAGATGCATTTTTAATAAGACTAAAATCAACAAGAAAATTCAGTTCACCATTGGAAAAAAAGAAGATGGCTTACTTAACTTCTTGGACCTGAGCATTTCAATACACAACAACCGTTTAAATTACGCCATATATAGAAAACCCACTGCAACTGACACAATCATACCATCTACATCGATACAATCTGAACAGGTTAAATCTTCGGAAATCAATTCATATATCCATCATCTAGTTAACATCCCACTTAACAAAGAAGAGTTTAAACGAGAACTAAATACTATTTACCAAATAGCCACAAACAACGGTTACGACAAAAAGAAGGTAGATGGAATTATTAAACGAAAAAGGCGAAAAACAGTACAAAAACGTCTTTTTAATGTAGAAGAAACCAAAGAAAACAAAAAATTTGCCGCCAATCCATACATTCCAGGTGTAAATGAGAAACTAGCAAAGGAGAAATTTCAAGATAAGTTACACAGAACACAAAAAGGCAATAGAAAACCAAAAAGCGGGAACAGGTTTATCCGAACACTGCATCGCAACGGGACATACATTAGCAGATATCAAAAGGCCGCAAATTAAATCTTCTTAAAGGTCTAGATATTAAGAGGGCAATCAGGAACGGATATAATCTTCTTAATAATCTTAATGAATTACTTTTAAGTTCGAATCTCTTAATCTCTGGACTTTCCTGCAATTAACACAATAATATAAATAATGTAATTGTAATTCCTTTGACAATGGTCGTCATTGACCGAAATACGTGTCAGTAAACTGAATATACCAATATAAAACCAAACAAGTGTCTTATTTCAAAATCAGATAATTTTCCCAATTTTGTGCAGGTACTTCCTGACGTACTCGTGACCTGACAGGATGTGCATCAGGTTGTACTGAGCTGACGTACAACCTTATTGGAAGATGAGGTGAACAAGTGGCTTCTCTTGGGATGAGACGCCTATTTAGTTGTGCTATTCCATCGCTCCTGCCACAGATCCATCAGCCCCCGCTCGGCGTCACGTTTCGCCGCACTCTTTGCTATTTGGTTCTTCATCGCCCCGTACACCTCGTCCACCGCCACTATCTCCAATTCGTGTGGAACTGATGAGGCTAGTACCAGATCTCGGTGGAGATTGTGTGGGGCTCTGATGGATCTAACTCTCGGGGCTCCGCGTAAACTGTCCTTGTTACTCATTTCCCATGCTAGAGCAGCGTACAACAGCTTGGCGCGACTTCTAGCAGAAAACTTTTCTTTTCTTCCCGAGAAGGTCCTGCAGGATAGGGCCATTCCGGCCGCCGCCTCCACTACCTATCTGCTGCGTAAGGGATTGTGGCCCCTAAGTACTTGGTCGACCTGCCCAGTACCACGTTGTAACCTAAGATCTTGATGCTATCATTTATGGGTCTTCTTTCCGCGCGAAGTCTTAAAAGCCACACAACTTTCGTTTCCTAGGCCACCTCGTTCAGCTTTGTTTCCACCATTCACTCCGAAATCTTGCCGATCGCCTCCCTTGCCAACGTTGCGACCACCTCGACCTCTCTGTTTTTAATTATGATCATAATCTTGTAGTCCGAGGAAGTTTTGGAAATTTTCTAAGGACATGAGAGAGATAAGAGTGGATTGATGTAGTTAACCTTTTTGAAGAGTTTTTCTCATCAGTCTATAAAGAAAATAGGTCGAATGTCAACTTGTCTACTCAAATTAACATTTCTCGATCTGTGCAGGATATAAAATTATCTGTCTCTTTAAGACTCGCAACAGGATATAACTGTTGCGAGTCTAAAAAATTCATTTCCTCTTGGCCCTGATGGTGTTCTGATTCATTGATTAATTCTATATATTTGTTAAGCAAACCAGTTAATATTCTTTAATATGTCTCTAGTTACCTGTGCGTAATATTTAGAAAGAATGTTATGTAACACCTATATTGAAAGCTGGTGATAATAATGAGGTTAAGAATTGCGGAATTAGTATACAGTTGGTTATTGATAAAATTCATTAGTTAGTGATCCCTAAGTCATATATTTCCGAAAGTCAACACTAGTTTTTTTAAATACATTTGCAAAGTAAATCACGTAATTTTATTAGAGAAGTTGGGTTTGATTGGATTCAGAAAATAACAAACAGTTTATTCCTACTGTTATTTTCATTTACGAAACACTTCACGTAAACTCAAACCAACAATACTAATGTAATAGATTTTGGTGAGTGCTTACTGTATGCTGATGACATAAAGATGTATCAAGTTACAAAAAGTGAATTGCAAACTATTGCAGAACGATTTGGATAGAATTAATGAATGGTGTAATGCTAATTTACTATTTCTGAAATGTTAATAATGCATTTCCATATGATTTTACAAAGGAGGTCACCTTTGCAGTAGTTAATATTTATCCTTTAGATAAAATAATCAAAATAAGTTTTTAAGAAATATGGAATACATGCTCTTATCGGAATATTAGTGAAATGTTAAATATTCTATCGTTTGTCAGCCGAAGAAATAATACTGACTTAAGTTTCTTGCACTGATTATTACACACATATGTTATCTGTCCTTTCTTATTATCTGACATTAACTTTTGTACTTCGAATTACTTTCAATCACTTAGAAATGATAATTTATTTTCGATAAAAACTTATAAGTCAATTTTTTTACATAAAAACCCACTAAGTAGTATGCTAAGATCGGCAAATAAATTTAATGTAAACCCATAGTTCAATTTATTTAATTCAAGTAAACAGGCGTTTAAAAGGGAACTGAAGAAACATAACACACTAGATAAGTAGAAATAGTTTAATTTAAAATTTGTATTTAGGCTAATTTTATGTAACTTTTATATGTTTATGTATATGTTAAACGGGGTTTCCTTTGTATTACAGCAATAAATAAATAAATAAATAATGTCGTCAATTACGTTATTCCGTGCGGCATCTTTAGGCCAGGTTACAAAGTGTGAAGCCGAGGACTGAACCTTGAGGGGCCGATCCCTTCACCTACTAGATAATGATCACCAGGTAATGTGAGTCCTTTTTTCCAGAGTCTTCATTATGGATTGTTCCTGGCGTTACAGTGCCGTCCGAATGGCGAACCTGCCGATATTTTTAGGGGCTCCCACAGCTGAACTGCCCTTTTAGAAACTGCCTTAGCCACCTGCTTCCTCCAGTCATTTAACCAGCCTGTCTCTGATTACTCTTTCGAAGAGTAATCAATTAATAGAATCAATTCAATCATATGGACGACTTTTTTGGGGTCTAAATGTGATAATATTTCTATTAATTAGAAAATGTTCGCGAGAACTATGAGCAATAAACTATTTAACACACGTTGTAAGCCTCTTTTCAAAAGGCTGCAGTTATTAACTCCGACATGCCTATATATTTTAAGCGCTTAATGTATACGTATGACATGTAACACCACATGACAAGAAATTTATAAAAAAAAGACATAGATTTGTCCAAAATCAGACTAACCAAAAGTATAAAAAAATCCAGCTTAGGTTAGAATTAAATATTATAACAAATCAATAAATTCTAATGAACGTTCACCAATCTCCAAAATAGAAAAGCTTCTAAAAGAGAATTCAAATTAGATTTATTAGCTTAATATTAGCTAGTAGCAATAATTGTATTTGAAACCATCCATGAAGCAATTTTTGTTATGTTTAGTTTTAGTCTTATATCATTTTAATGCATGATAATTATTCTATGTATAATTTTACTTAACGTACCTGTAATGTAAATTTATATTTAGCGGTAATAAATAACCTAAACTAAGGAGTTTGCATTCCACGTCCAGAAGGCACAGTAGTCTCTAGTCCAGGGCCGTCAATCAAAGTTAACCGTCCTTCGGCAGCAGGACTAGTCGAGCCCTTTTTTAGAGTTTCGGGAAAATTTTCTCCTTCAACCAGACGATCATGACCGTGAGATGGCCTACGATAACTTAGTTAATAAGCACCTGGAAATGAAGCATAATTACACGCACCTTAAATATTTTATCATTTAATACCAAAAAACTCTCTGCGAAGAATTTGATAAATATCGGCAGGAATTACAGGCAGATAAATCTAGTTTAATCCTAAAACCACAAACATTACAGGCGTTAACTCTTGCTCGACCAAGCAAATGTCAACGACGTGTTCGAAAAGTGATTATAAGTTTTAAGTAAACATTGAGAATTTGCAAAACAAAGAAAGTGAAAAGTAAGAACTCTTTTAACGGCAGTGATTGATAGCGGACGAAATTTTAGCAGAGATGCAAAAATAATGTATTTTCCTCTTATTATAAAAATTACAAACTTAGACAGCCTAATCTGCTTTTGCCCAAATAAATCCTAAGTATTGGCTGTTAAAAATTACTTTTAACTGCAAATGCTCTTGGAAGAGTCTGAATAATCAGCTTTAGATTAAAAAAGGAGGATTACTAGTGGTGAATTGGGAGAATTATTGAACCAAATAGGCACTCTGATCTGCAAACTTATTGTCAATGATGATGAAGGAGTCCACAGCAATACTCTTATTTTAGAACCTAAAGAGCAATATTATCTACAAAATCTTTATTGATGTCATAGGCTAAATTTCTTATCATCCAGATATGACCTTTTAAAGAAAGAAGTATAATATCTAGACCACATTGTCTTTAGCGAATTTGTCATTGTGTGTGTATAAGAGATTAAGACTGAAAGAGAATTCTGGATTATTAATATGGGCTTCAATTTAAATATTAATATATTTCAAAAAAAATATATTAATATTTAAAAAAATTATATTTATATTTATTAGACATTGTGTATTACTAAAGTAAAATAATAGTTTTAATGAAAAGAGAAAATGCCAGTAAGTATTAAAATTTACCGGTTTTAGCATATCGATTAAAGAATTCAAATTTTCTGTTGAATACCAATACAAGTAAGGTTTGACCAAAGATGGTAATCAGCTATTTTAGCTAAGCGCTTGTTAAAAGTAGAGCAAGTAAGCTAATAATTACTTATAGTGTGAAACAAAACTCTAAGGACATGCCGCTCAGGGGGCGATTAAGAGAAATATTTTATACAGGGTGAGTTTTTTTAGATGTTCTCTATGGGGATCTCGGAAACTATAAGAGATAGAGAAACGGTTAAATGGGGAAAGAAGTGTAGATTTACGAGACGAGTAAAATTTCACTTTCAAAGTTTTCAAAAAACTCAAGGGTAACTACATATTTTGTAAAAAGTAAAAAGTGTCATTTTTTTCAAATCAGTATATCTCGGTTATTATAACAGATAGAACAAAACTGTAAAGGACAAAGTTTTAGATAATTTTATTTAGATTGATAAAAAAATTTTATCGCCATTATTTTTCGAGATATGACGAAAACTTACATTTTTTTTAAAATGGAAACCATAGTTGGCTATGGCCTCATTCAAAAGGTATTTTTTTTTCTCTTTAATCCAATATGGCATACGATATAGTTATTTCTAAAAATAAGTGAGTTATAGCCATTTTAATTTTTATTATAAATAAAAAATGGGTAGCCATGAAAAAGATGAAAGTAAAACAATTGCAGTTGTTTATAATAATAGCAATATTGTAATTATTAGTTTTACAAAGTTAAACAAAAATGAAAAACCAGCATAAAGAATAATAATTGTGTAATTATCAAATGGCCTTCTGTATGTGCTATAAACACATTTGTCAAGAGGATAATACGATTCTTACAAAAATATTATGAACAGATGAATCGCGATTCACTAATTGTGGTATTTTTAATCGCCACAATGAACATAGATGAACTCAAGAGAATCCACTAGAAGTTTCACAAAGAAAACTATAAATTCAATTTGGGTTTAATCCATGGTGTGTTTGGATTAATAATTCTTGGTCCATATATTTTTAAAGCTCACTAAGTGAAAATGATTACTTTCATTTTCTTCAGAAAACATTTGAAGATACGCTCGATTGTTTAAATTTATCATTACAAGATTGAAATGGTTCTGACGGTGCTCCACCTCATATTATGTTGGCTTTACAAATTATTTAAATTATGTTTTTCCTAACTCATAAGTGGGAAGAAATAAACCAATTCCAGGGCCACCTAGATCTTCCGATCTGCGCGTTTTAGATTTTTTTCTGTGGGGTTATGTAAAAAACAAAGTATATGAAAAATCATATCAATCCGTGGAGGATCATAAACTAGCTGTTATTGAAACATTTAATTCAATTTACATGAGAATAGTCAAAAAAGCCATAAATTCAATTTTAAAAAGATATAATTTATGTCATAATAGTATTAATAGTGGACTCTTTGACCATATTTTTTAATATTAAAATTTCTCTCCCATTGATATATTGATAATTACAGAATTACTTTATGCTGTTGTTTCATTTTGGGTTATCTCTGTAAAACTAATAATTACAATATTGCTATTATTATGAACAACTGCAATTGTTTTACTTTCACCTTTTTCATGGCTACCCATGTTTTATTTATAATAAAATTTAAAATGACTATAACTCACTTATTTTTAGAAATAACTATGTCGTATGCCACATTGGATTAAAGAGAAAAAAAATACCTTTTGAATGAGGCCATAGCCAACTATGGTTTCCAATAAAAAATTGTAAGTTTGCGTCATATCTCGAAAAATAATGGCGTTAAAAATTTTCTGATTATTTTTTTATCAATTTAAATAAAATTATCTAAAACTTTGTCTTTTACAGTTTTTTTTTATCTGTTATATTAACCGAGATATACTGATTTGAAAAAAATGACACATTTTACTTTTTTTCAAAATATCTAGTTACCCTTGACTTTTTTGAAAACTTTGAAAGTGGAATTTTATTCGTCTCGTAAATCTACACTTCTTTCCCCATTTAACCGTTTCTCTATCTCTTATAGTTTCCGAGATCCCATAGAGAACATCGAAAAAAACTCACCCTGTATAATAAATAGGATTTAGGGAAGTTAAGTACTGCAAACGACCGTAGGTTGTAATCGAAATATAAATAATATTTAAAAGAATCATGAGAATGCTTATGTTTTTAAACTCATGATAAAATAAAAAGAACGAAGAAACTTTTAAAATAAACATGCAAAATGCAAAATATTAACCCAAATTAATTTTCTAAAACATAAGTGCAACAGAAGTCACTTATGTTTTGGAAAATGGATTGATGAAACGTATAATTAAAAAAATAGAGTGACAGAAGAAGAATATCTGATGTGATGAAAGAGATTTGTAATTGATCATCTGGAGGATACTTGTCTTCACTAAAGAACTTAAATAGTCTATGAGAGAGGCTTTGCTGGATCAACTGTAAGATGGCCATAGCAATAATTTAATACCTATAACCAGATGCTATAGGAGGATAAATTAATAGAAATATCAATGGCTATTTTATAAAGAGAGTCTCCGATCGTCAAAAAGTCTGGAACTGAATCATTCTTTAACTAGGACCGTCATAAATTGAAAACTAACTCTTTCTTGTGATTTGAAATACACCTATTTACTCGAAGCAGGGGAAGATTTAAATGATCTGGAATCTAGATTTAACACAATAAGATTATAAATAAGTATAAAGTAATTAATATTATTTCATAAAAAAAATATTGGTTTTGTAGAAGTCAAAAATTACAGTTACTTTATATATTTGATGTGAATGTTTAATATAATAAAAATTCAACAGAATATTTAAAGAAAATAATAAAATATGTATTCTTCTATAAGTTGGCGAATAAAATTATTATATGAGTTAGACACACTGAAAGTAAATAAAATGGATTAATAAATTTATTGTCAACATTTACAAATTAATATGTTAATTTATTTGAAGCTATAAATGAAGTATCACAGTCAAAAACAATTGGATGCTCATTTTATATAGTTTTCTTTCTTTCAAAATATTTTCAATTTTACTTTCAAGTCCATGCTTCTATGAAATATGACCTAATCAGCTAATATACCCCGTTATAATCAACACACGTCTACTTCAACGGTCATGAACAATTATATTAGAAACTAATTTAGAATGTTGATAACCGCAGACGTAAAATAAAATATCACAATTCAATGAAATATTATGAAATATTAAATAACCGTTTTGCATAAAATTGTGTTTCATTAGAGTGCCGTGATTAATCAATATGCTATAGTCCAAATTTAATTAATAAGTTATATTGATGCGATTGACTATATTTTTGACGGCTAATGGTACATACAAATAAATTGTAGTGTTTATATATACGAGTAAAACGAAAACTTATCAGATAATTTCCAGCATGGCTCATTTAGACCAAATTGCGAATTCGTGTGATTTTTCTAGAAGAGATTAGGACCAAATTGTTGCACAGCGATTTTATGTAAAGGTTAGTTCGGGAAATTATGTACAGGTGATAAATTTCATTAAAGACCGCTTGACGTTTGTTATTGGCGGGATTTTCACGATTGGGATGAAATATTTGGATGTGTGTGTGGCGGCATGTTTTCGCTTGAGATAAGGTTCATAACGAATTTGGTTTATATTTTATTTCGTCTTTTATCTGAGAACGAGCCTTGCTAATTTTTTTTTGTTGGCGATGGTGATATGGAGTAATTTATCGTGTTCTGGGTGTATTTAAGGTTGTTGCTAAGTATTTTGGATGTTAGTGCAACACCATACAGCAGTATGGGGGTTTTACATATTGCGTGTATAATATTTTTGCTCAGATCTACATCTGCATTCAGTAAGTAGTTACACTACAGGGTATTTTATTGATAGTTGTGATGTCAAGATGGGAAATTCTGGTAAGTCGATGGCATGGATTAATTGCAGCGATTAGGCAATTGGGAACTGGAGATTAGAATTTTACAAGGTATGTGATAATGAGGAATAAAATATGAGCAAGATTTATAAGATGAAATAATATATATAAATTGGATATAATGGAGGTAAGTTAGTTATTTAATTATGATTAGAAATGTAAAGGAATTTAACCGCGTTTTTTTATTATGATTAGAAAGTTTGATTTAAGAAAGTTTTAGATAACAGAAGTAAAATATCTAGATACTGAATATTAAATATATTTTAGAAAATTAAAATATTTTACTTTTGCCTTTAAAAATGCATTTATAGCATATATTTATAACTTACTTGGTAATCAGAATCTTTTTTTGATTCGGTTTTTACATCTATTCAAGTTTACGTTAATTATCTACAGAAAGACTATTTAAAGTATCATAAATCGCTTTAAATACAAATAGATAATGGTGGTTAGTATTTGTTAGTATTGTGCATATTATTGCAATAACTATTATTTCTGGGAAAATATTTACTTACGTTAAGAGTGAAAAATATGAAAATATTGAAGTAAGTTTATGAATTTCGGTAATACTTGAGCTTATTACATCAAAGAACTGCCTAGTAAAGCAGGAGGGCCATTAATTACATTACACCGGCGATGCTACCTAAACTTAGATGATATTAAAATAATGAGTCTTTAATGAATCACCTCTTTAGAATCACTCAAGGACTTATGTGTTGCGTGAAGGGCTAACTCACGCTATCTATTTAATGTATCTAATTAATTTTTTGTATGTAAATTAATAATCTCTATAAGCGATAAATAGGTAGATTTAAAAACACCAGATGAAACAATTTTGGATAACTGATATAATAAGAATAAGTGCATACACAGTTTTTAATCCATCTGAAGTGTTTGTAATTTCCTAGTTATCTTAGAATCCAAGTAAAATCATAAAAAAATCATATCTACAGCAAATTTTTGATTTATATGTCCTAACCCAAACGACATATTCACAGATTTGCTTTAGTTTAACAATAGTTTATTAATTATAAACCAATCTTTCGCCTGAGTATTTATGTTAAAATTAGAAATATTTATCTCCTAGATTAACTTCTCTTGACTTACCAAAGTGGTTTTATCTGCATAGAGTAATATATTGCCTTCTCTTAAATAGTGATGTAATTTATGTATAGGAGGAATAATGTTGGGCCTAGCTTAGAGCCTTGAAGTAACCCTTTATTTATACAATATTAGTACGATAATTTATTTTTCTATTTTGAATGCTCAAAAAACACTAAACAGTTGTTCTTACATGTATTAAAAAAAACTTTAACTGTTAAGTTTTAAGTTGAAAAACATTCCATATATGAGCGGCTTGTGGATCGTTCGTATTAAATTTGACGTTGATATCACCACCAAGGATTACAGTTCTGTGAAAGTTAACTTTATCTAGCATTCTACTGAAAACTCATAAAAATATATCAGTATATACAAATGACAGTAATATTATAAAATGGAAGGAATGATGCAGCCATCACTCCTACATGCTGATAATTTAGGCGAGCCCAACCAGATGTTACTGAGTAGTTTCCAACTGATATACTGTACATTTCTATTTCTTTATGCCAATGCTCACTAATATACAGTATATTTATGGTATTATTGATTGCAAGGAAAGCTTCTAATTCCTTTGTTTTTGATCTCACACTTTGAATGTTAATAAAATATCATTTCAGTGATAACTGCAGGGGATCGAGAGGATTCATTATTTAATAATTAGGCTAGGATTTTGGATGTTTGGATCCATAAGAGTTTCGTGAAATGTGTAGTCTGTAAAAAAATTTATATGCAGAGTGTGGTGTTTTAAGTTCAAGTTTTTCGCAAGAGAAGTATTAATAATTTGTTTCACGTGATTGATTATATCTTCTTTAGTAATGTTCCTTTTAATGTGTTTACAAATATCCAAGCATTTTTACGCTTTTTAGTAAAAATAAGCTGGGGTATATACTTTTTGCTCCTTGCTTACCCTGTTCATTCTTTTGTATCACTGGGTTGCTCGTAATTTTCTGAGATGGATAAGTAAAGTTGCGGAGTTTGTTTACTGAGGAAAGCTGTTTAGATGGCCCGTAAAGATTAATAAACGTCACGGTTCCTACATTAATCATCACGTCCTTGCAAGAGACTGGAAGAAGAAAATGCTCAACTTCACTTCCAGAATAGGAATTTTCCAGCGGTCGAAATAACACCTAGGGAAGCAAGATGTTATTTTGGCCGCTGGAAAATTCCTATTTTGGGTGCGAAGTTGTGCATTTTCTTCTTCCAATCTCTTAATTTCTTCTTGTAGCAGTACTTTTGCTAGTTTCAGCTGTTGCACTCTTTTTTTCATGGAAAAATAGGCCTCTTTTTGAAAATTAAATTCCATATTATTTTCATTCGGACATGAACTCACGCCACCATTCGTTATAGGCAGTTCGCAGCTTATTTAAATGCTTTTAGCCCATCCGGAGTAGTAATATGACTTGCAGTTAGCGCTTTGTATGCATGACCTAGCTATTGGCCACAGGTACATGATTTTGCGCTGAAAGAACTTGATTTATCACCATTTTTGCTGTTTGTAATAAAACTCGAGGTTTCGCGACTATCTTGGCAAAAATCTATGTTAGAATTGTTTCAACAATTATTTTGTTTAAATTACTTTCGCATAACGAATTTTCACGGTGTGTTCTGTTGAATCAGCAACAGTTTTTGATGATTTTGGTTTTTGTGGGGTTGGTAAAATTTGTTTTTAAAAGCCAACAAATGGTATTGTATAATATATTGGATAACGACTTCTCAGGGTGCGCTTTGTTGAATCAGCGGCAGCTTTTAATGATTTTGGATCTTGAGGGTTGGTAACCATTAGCTTTTAAAAGCCAACGAATGGTATTGTATCTCAGGTGGTCCGTATTCGAAGAAAAGTGGCCCGATTGGGTAACTACTTGACTTCACAAGAAGTTTGTTGAGGCACTTAAATGTTGAAAATGTATACGCCTGAAGAAGCCACAGTGTGGCGAAACATATGTAGTGTTTACAATAAAACCAATTTGAAAATCTAACAGGTTTGTTATCTAAATAGTAAGTTTAGGTTGGTTTGAAGAGTAGAATTCAGTAGATGGCACAAAGAATCAACGAATGGTTTAAGTGCGGTGAACATCTGTTCGTCATACAAAACCATCATCATTATCATAGTATTATATCCCTGTTTTCATCAAAAATTTATTTTTAATTTAATATTGGTTACATTTCTTGCAAAAAATTATATCGCTTAAATTGCCACCTCCCGAGTTGATGCATATTTGCGCTCGTTTTGCGGCATTTTGAATTGTTGCTTGCAAAACATCTGGCTCCAAATTCGCAATTTCTTCTTCAATGTTAGTTTTTAAGACTTGCAAGGTTCGTGATTTATTGTGGTAAACACGAGATTTAAAAAAAAGCCCCAAAGGAAGAAGTCTGGTGCTGTTAGATCTGGCGATCTGGACGGCCAATTCAAATCTCCAAAACGGGATATTACTCGACCTGGAAATTGGTGTCTCAAAATCTCCATAGTTACCCGAGCTGTGTGAACGGTTGCTCCATCCTGTTGAAACCAACAATGATCGAGACCCAATGCAGCAACTTGCGGCAAAAAAAACTTGTTTAACATCTGTCTGTGACGCTCGCCATTTACGGTTACGACGGCGCCATCGGCGTCTTCAAAAAAATAAGGACCTTTCACTTTTTCACTGCAAATGCCGCACCAAAGAGTCACTTTGAGAGGATGCAATCTTCTTGCATTACATGAAGATTCTATGTGCCCTAGAAATACAAAAAAAACGATGACGAAATTCACGTTGCGTTAAAACAACAGACTTAAAATTTGTCAAATAAGCAGTAACAATTAATCCACGATCTTGAGGTGGACTATATATCTACATCATAAATGTCGAAGCACACTGACATTAGGCGCCATCTGAAAAAATGGCAGCCAATTCAAACTATGACATTACTTTGTATTTGTATCAATAACGTAAGCAAAAATATAGGTATACAAATATTTTGACTGCACGTAGAAGGAAGATTGATTTACTGTCATCACATCACATCGAGTGTTGTGCCAAAACAAAACTTTTAGTTACTTAATAGGTGTAAAACATTACAACATTGTGTACATATTTTTATTGTGTTACAAATATTGAATATAATCACTGGCAAGAGTTGAAAACTTCAAATAAAAGTTATGTTTAATTTAATGGAATACTAAAATTTTTTCGAAATTAGGTAAAAAAGTCATGTGCAAATATGCTACAAATTTATTTCGGAAAGCAAACGTCAATCATATGTTTATTACTTTATTTTTTTATTTATTAGAGTCATTACTTCTAATTATAGATTAAACAAGTAAAACACTTTTGGAAATTAATTAAATAATTATTTATTTGGAAATACGAGAAGATCTACCTGTGTGCTAAATAACTTAGCTAAGGGTTTCAAACTCGGTTCTTTTATTATCTTTTATATTTAGCTTTCAACAAAAAATTTTGCCGTTTAGTCTAAAACTACTGTGTTTTTAGTTAATTTAGTTTAAATAATAAGTATAATTAAATTTGAACAACAACTTTTCTAACAATGTATAACATTTGTGCCTGAGATTTGGAAAGTGTCAAAGTTGATATAAGATTCGTAAATATAAATAATTATCAACATTAGAATATTAAATGCGTATAATATTAATAAACAAATTATTTTGTAACTATAAACCATTAATGGCCAGTGGATGATCAGGATCATAATTGGATAAGTCAAAGATAACTGAATAGTTAAGGCTGTTAGTTGTTGAAAGTTCATATTCTAATCACTTTGTAAATTTATGTATCATTTCTTTGCCTGACGAAGACACAGTTTGTCGAAACAATTGTCGCCAACAGCAAAATAAATATTTGAAAGTGTTATCGTATTTCATTTACGGAAATTTACAAAGTGATTAGAAGTCAAAGATACCATTAGCTACTAGCTTGTTAAGGCTAAAAGTATTGTGGTGAATCTATAAGGTAAGAAGTGCAACTACGCACAAAAAAACCTACATAAATATCATACCTAGTTCTTCTTGCTCGCCAATTGGAAGAAAATAGATGAAATTTGGGCAACAATATGAAAAAAGGTAATTGAAGTCAATCTTATAGAGGGGTTTGTTCACTGAAGGTTGTCTAAATTTCGTTTCTTGTGAATCACGGCGCGTTTCGGTTATTTTATGTAATAAGTCGAACTGCGCTTGATTTGCTAGAAAAGAATTACCTCTTAAACCAACACAATCTGTAAGTATATTTTTTATTAACATATGCCATAAACAAAAGTAATCAGAGTATTACATACGTTATTCAAATATAAGTTAGAGCATAGATGAGAGGAAAAATATAATTAATATAAATAACTATAAATATTATTTAATAAGCTAATGAAAAACTTTTTGAATATTTTAGGATGTGGACCAAACTCCCATTTTAACGTGAGCGCTTCCGCATGCCCGATAACCTGCGAAAACAAAGATAATCCACCACCATGCAATCTCGGTTGCGTTCCACGATGCGAATGTAACAGTGGTTTTGTACTAGATAATCTAGGAAACTGCATCAGGAGCTGTGATTGCAGAATATGTAAATATAGATTAAATAATTAATAATATTAGATTTAGATAAGAATTAGATAAGATATGTATTCCTTGCAAATTTATACCATGCTTCCCTTTCGATTTTAGTAATTAATCTATGTATTCCGTATATTTTTAGCATGTGGGCCAAATTCAAGATTTAATCCCTATGCTTCCGGCTGCCCGCCTACCTGCGCAAATAAAGAACTCCGCAGATCCTGCAAGAAGGCCCCAGTGGCCAGATGCGAGTGTATCCCCGGATACATTTTGAATCACGAAGGAAAGTGTATCCGCGAATGTGACTGCCCATGTATGTATTTGATTTGATTGAACAATAATATGCTTCAAAAACCAAAAAAACTTTAGAACTTAGTAACTGAGTAGTAATTAAGTACTTAATGAAGAATGTATGTTATAGAAGAGTTGAGTGATTTCTTAGAGTAAATTTTCACATGTAAAATACTACAAAAAACATAACTACCTTGCATATAAACTATTGTAGTCTTAGCCAAGAAATTGATGAAAGGTATATTTTGCAAAAATGCAAGAATAATACAACCAGGATACAAACTTTCATCTATTTATATTAGAATATACTCTATACAATGAACTAAATGTATAAAATTGTTGGTACAAAGAAACTTATAAGTAATTATCTCCCAGAATCTAGCAAAATTAATACTCTAATAAGACTTTTAAAGTAGGTAGAATTTCAAATGTTTAGAGCTTAATTGGCAAGTTTGGTATGATGGGGGTAGTACAAGCAAACATTGACATAGATATAAGACCTTACTTATACTTACTGCAATTGCAAATATTTGTTAGATCTTTAAGTATGGCACCAATCGAGGTTTTTTTTCGTGAGGTCACATAAAACAAATAAAACTTACAAAGGATTCAACTTTAATCGGAATTCTTTAAAATTGCCTGTAGTCTCTTAGGAAATGTTATTTAGGTGTTTAATATATAGGGTCCGCCAATAAGGGCGCGTGAACTTTAAAATTGAATGAAACAAGTTGTGTGTGAGGTAGAAACGAAATTTATTTTTCATTCGAAAGGGTATTCGACCCCATTAAGTATGGAAGATAACATCGTTCAAATGACCACCGCGGCTCCGTTTGGTAGCCCGGATCCGGGAGGTCCAATTTTCGATGACTCTGGAGCACATATCGGCCTCAATTTGAGCGATGGCGTTGCGTATGTTGACTTTGAGGTCATCGGTGTTTAGAGGCTTGTTGGCGTAGACCAGCGACTTGAGATAGCCCCAGAGAAAAAAGTCTAAAGGCGTTAAATCGCACGATCTCGGTGGCCAGTTGATATCGCCTCCGCGCGAGATGACCATGTCCGGAAATCGCTCGTGCAGAATGTCCATTGTGGCATGGGCTGTGTGGCACGTGGCGCCGTCCTGCTGGAACCATATGTCGTCCGTGTAAATATCATCCAGTTTAGGCCAAAAGAAGTTGGTTATCATCGACCTGTAGCGCTCCCCATTGACGGTTATGGCCGCCCCAGCTTCGTTCTCGAAAAAGTACGGACCGATGATGTCGCCGGCCCAAAATCCACACCAAATAGTGACTTTGCGTTTCGTCGACGTGTCAGTGTTGGCTGGTTGTTTACTGAACCAGTCGACTCGAATTTGCCCACCAATCGACGGATAGTCGACTCTACAGGCCGATCATCGCGACCGTAAAATGGGCGAAGTACGCGGAACGTTGCTCGAACTGATGACCCATTTTCGTAAAACAATTTAATAATTTGCACGTGCTGCTCGACATCAAACTTGTCATGGTGATTTGGGCTTATATACTGAACAAATGACAGCAACTTTGACAGCTCTACCTCGAACAACATATTGGCGGACCCTTTATATTTTTCATGTTCTTTAATATATATTAGTAAAAATATAGCTGAAAACCTACGGTTCGAATTATCTTCTTCTTCAGAGAATTATAGAAAATTATATGGTTTTAACTAAATCATCAGAGAATTTTAATCATTGCTTAAATATTATTGTTGTTGCTATAGGATGAAATCACTTGAATATTTGTAAAGACTATAAACCATTCAAACTTTTTAGCTTGTGGTCCCAACGAACGATTCAACCCGACAGCCTCAGGGTGTCCAGTCACATGCGAAAATAGGGGAATGCAAAACCTTTGCAATGCAAAGCCAAGACCTAGGTGTGAGTGTATTGATGGATACGTTTTGGACGTCAACGGTGTCTGCGTTGCCGAAGGCAGCTGCCCAAGTAAGATTAATTTTTTTTTTTTTAATTATAAGCTACTAACCGATAAGTAAAATGCAGAGAATAGTTTCTTGGTTTAATTTCAGGGTGTGCACCAAATTCCCGCTACATGTTCTGCGGATCAGCATGCCCAAGGACGTGTGAGAACAAAGACCTCGATCTAGTATGCAATCTGAAGTGCAAACCCGGATGTGTTTGTAGAAAAGGATACGTACTCGGTCCTTTAGGAAACTGTATTAAAGAATGCGAGTGTCCATGTAAGTATAATTTTGTTTTGTAATACTAAAGTAGAAAATAACTGTTTAATGAAAGTAGTTTAAAATTATTTATAATATTTTTATCTATTTAGCCACACACTCTTAAAACTATTTGAATACCTATTTGTGGCACCTTAATAGACTCCATAGCTAAAGCTTCATTAATCAATCTTAATTAGGTTAGGTTTAATTTAAAACATCGGCGGCTTTCACTTGGTGGTGCATCTTGATAAAAAGTTTAAATAAAACACTTTATAGTTTTAATAATTATAACGTTTTCTAAAGTTTAGAGTTCTAGGACCTCTAGAATTTCTAAAATTTCTCTAAAATTTGTAGGTTTCAAAAATATTCATAATCTAATTAATTACTTCTCCTACACAACTTAAAAATTTATCATATTTCTTCGTCATTCTAAATTGTTAACGTTTCTTTAAGATTCTAAAATTTTAATCAATACTTTAAAACTTAATAGTAGTAAGGAAAAAAAACTTTCCAATGTTCTAGAATTTTTAATAACATTAAATATTTCTATAACGTCTAGAGCAAAAATTTTAATATTTTTTTTTTCAAAATCCTAGTTTCAATATTGCTAAATCGTTCCAAACTCCTTACAGTTTTAGACTTTTAATTAATTCTAGAATTTTATTAAGACCTCGGGCGCTTCCAAATTCTGTAAACTTGTAGAATATTAAACTATTCTGAAGTTTCATAAAATTTAAGAATTCTAAAAGTTCTAGTTTCTAGTTTCTTGAAATTTAAATATATCTAAATTTTTAGGAAATTCTCAGTTCTAAAACTTTTAGAGCTTTCAAACTTTCTAACGTTCTACAATGAAGAGTCTTCTAAAATTCTTAAGACGTTTACAACCAAATATTAGATTAGATATTTTAATTATTCTAAACTTTGGTGAAATTCTAGACTTTTGAAAGATACCACCATAACTGCTTAAGGTTTTCAAGTTCTGGAATTATTATTAGTTTTAAAATTTTATGAATTCCTAGAGTTCTAAAACTTTCTAAACCTTCTAAAATTGTATAATTTTTGATATCTATAAGTTTTATAAGTTCTAGAGCTTTCAAAGTTTTTTAAGTTCTACAAGTTTTCTAAATTTCTAAAGCTTTTTAAGACTTCAATATATTGAATTTCATAATAACAAACCAAGTGAATTTTTTCAACAACCTATTATTAACATAATGTTTCACCAAGTGAAAAATAAGAAATAAATACAAGATAATAATTTCATATTTCTTCCCAATTCTAAATTAAATTTTTAACAAGATTAAATTCTTCCATAACATCTAGAGCTTCAAAAGTTCTTAAGGTTTTCTAAAAAAAATTTGTAATTATTTTTTTTTTCAAAATTCTAGTTTCAAGATCGCAAAATAATTCCAAAGTCCTTACAGTTTTACACTTTTAATTAATTCTAGAATTTTATTAAGACCTCTAGAGCTTCCAAATTCTATAAACTTCTAGAGTATTAAACCATTCTGAAGTTTAATAATATTCAAGAATTCTAAAAGTTCTAGTGTTAAGTTTCTTGAAATTTAATTAAATCTAAATTTTTAGAAAATCATAAGTTCTAAGACTTGTAGAATTTCCAAACTTTCTAACGTTCTATCTTACAATGATTAGTTTTCTAAAATTCTTAAGACGTTTACAACCAAAATTCTAGATGTTTTAATCATTCTAAACTTTGGTGAAATTCTAGACTTTTGAAAGATCTACCACCATAACTGCTTAAAGTTTTACAAACTAATAAATACAAAATTTTTATGACTTCTTAGGTTCTAAAGTTTTCAAGTTCTAGAATTGTTATTAATTCTAAAATTTTATTAATTCCTAGAGTTCTAAGACTTATATACCTTCCAGAACCTTCTTAAATTGTATAATTTGTGATATCTACAAGTTTTATGAGTTATAGAGCTTTAAAAGTTTGTAAAGTTCTACAAGTTTTAATAATTCAAAAGTTTTCGAAATTTCTAGGGCTTTTTACGACTTCAAGATATTGAATTTCATAATAACAAACCAAGTGAATTTTTTCAACAATCTATTATTAACATAATATTTCACCAAGTCAAAAATGAGGAACAAATACAAGATATAAAAATTTCATATTTCTTCCTCATTCTAAGTTAAATTTTTAACGTTTCTTTAAGATTCTAGAATTTTAATCAATTACTTCAGAACTTTCTAACGTTCTAGAATTTTTAATAAGATTAAATTATTCCATAAATTCTAGAGTTTCAAAATTTCTTAAGGTTTTCTAAAAAGTTTTGTAATTCAATTTTTTCAAAATTCTAGTTTCAAAATCGCAAAATAATTCCAAACTCCTTACAGTTTTAGACTGTTAAATAATTCTAGAATTTTATTAAGACTTCGAGCGCTACCAAATTCTGTCAACTTCTAGAATATTACACTATTCTAAAGTTTTATAAAATTCAAGAATTCTAAAAGTTCTAGTTTCTTGAAATTTAATTTAATCTAAATTTTTATGAAATTCTAAACTTTTAGGACTTCTAGAGCTTCCAAACTTTCTAACATTCTACAATTATTAGTTTTCTAAAATTCTGAAGACGTTAACATACAAAATTCTAGATGTTTTAATCATTGTACCACCCTAACTGCTTAAAGTTTTCCAACTTTATAAATACTAAAGTTTTATGACTTCTAAAGTTTTCAAGTTCTAGAATTTTTATTAATTATAAAATTACTATGAATTCCTAGAGTTCTAATACTTCTAGACCTTTCAAATCCTCTAAAATTGTATAATTTGTGATATCTATAAGATTTAATAATTCTAAAGTTTTTGCAATTTCTAGAGTTTCAAGACTTCAAGATATTACAAACTCATTAGGATTCAAGATTTCTAATAATTTTATAAATTTTTACTGAAGTTTTTTTTTAAATTCTACAGTTCTGAGACTTCTCTTCTGAAACTCAGTAAACTTTTTCATAATTCTAAAGTGTTTTTTAACTCCTATAGTTATAGAGCTTCTAAAGTGAAACCGTTTCAGAGTTTCTATATAGATATTGCAAATGTAAAACCATGTTTTTAAAAACGATTGACATATACGTTCAAATAATGTAGAGTTTACTATAGTAATATTTAGTAAGGTGGGCTTTAATATTTATGCGTGATAGTTAAAATCAATAATATAACATATTCACTCTGATGTTGTAAATTCCCAGCCATAATTTATTCAAAATTCGCGCGTGTATAATATACAATTTAACATATTCAAAGGAGTTAGAAACTATCCCGCTGACAAGAGTTTACAACTTTACTAATTATAAATATTTATATTTAACTCTTTTGTTGTATATTAAGCAAAAGTATTTTCTCTAGGAACAATTTAAAAAAAATTTATTATAATAATTGTAACAACCTTAATAATTAATTAAATTAAAAATTGATATATCTTATGATGAGGGGTCTACATAAAATTTTAAAATAAATGTCTTCGATTCACCACTCATTTTTAGGTCACTTTAATATCGTTATTTAAATGTATTTCAGCTTGCCCACCAAATTCCCGCTATAAGACTTGTGCCAGTGCTTGCCCACTAACATGTGCCAACAAAGACACGCCAGTCATCTGCACGAAGCAATGCGTTGCCAGATGTGACTGCAATCAAGGATTCGTATTGGACCACGAAGGAAACTGTATCGCCGAAAGAAATTGTCCAAGTAAGTTCTTTTTTATTTATCTTAAACACAATTTACTTACTTAGTCTAATTTATTATATTAGATGAAGTTATATACCCAATCACGAGAATCTCTTATTTATTTAGAAAAAAGAAATACTGTTTGATTTAGCTGTTCAATCAAATGAGAATTCAAATAATTCAAAATGCTTTGTTGATGAAACAAAATTTTAATAGATAGTTCTGTATTAAAACACTTCTAAAACTTTACTATTACTGATCAAGTTATAAATTAAATTATACTTGGCTTGTTTCACAATTTTTCTGTGTTTACTCGACTAGTTTCGCTTTCTTTTGTAACTTACTGTTGATAGTACCTTAAAAAGCGGAACTAGACGAGAAAGTAGAGACAAATTGTGGAACAAACCAAGTGTACACTTATTTGATTTCATTATGTTGTTTTCAGTTTTCTGACACGTTTTTCGGTCAGTAACGACCACTCTCAAAGGGATTACAAAAATAACTAATTGAAACGTTACGATAAATATAATGTGGGGTTAATTGCGGAAAAGTCTAGAAATTAAGAGGTCAGCACTTCGTGCTGGTTGTTGGAACGATTATTACTGTTCAGCCCTCTTAATCTCCAGACCTTCAAGGAGATTTAGTTTACAACCTTTTTCTGCAAAGTGGATTGGTTTGATGTTGACAAAAAATTGATACCCCGTTATGACGCAATTCTTGTATAAAAAAGAAAATATACTGCTAAGTTTCGGTGAAATAGTATAGTAGTTCTCTATTTTAGAAATTTGAAAGAGAAATTGCTGAAGAATTATTGATTACTTTAAATTTCTCTAAAAAAACTACAGAGGCTTGACAACATATCTATTGTACAGTTGAAATAAATAAGGAATTTCTAACATATTTTAAGAGCTATTTTCTCCTCCTCTTAGCAAGAAACGGGGTCATTGGCGTTTGTGATTTGGCCATATTGGAAACATCCCATCGACTGTGGTACATTGTCTTCATCTCTTTTATGTCTTGTTCTTTGCTCAGTGTTCCTAAATTCTCTGTTCAAGACGAGAGTTGAGGAAGTGAAACTTCAAGCTCATATGACATCCCAGTCCCATGAACTTTTAAGCATAGTTTTTACAATTTCCTCATTTGATTATCTTTAACATTACCCAGAAGTTTTAAAAAGTATCATAAGTTTGCAAATCTGTGTGCCATCAAAAATGCCTTTCTTTGCCTCCGACAGTAACTCGAAACTAGTCACAATAAAAGTTTTCAAGTTATACAAACAAAGTTATCGTGTTTTATTCAATTTACAAAAATGTATAACCAAGTAGAAGCCTAGTAGCAGGGGTCACTTATGTTTATTATATTTTATTTTTTCTAGTATCGTATACATGTTTGTATATGTTTCTTTTATGTGCACTAAATAAACTACTGGAACTGAAGCTAATTTATTCCCATTATAGTTTAGTTTAGTTTATTTGCTTCAAGTCTTATTAAAAAAAGATACAAAATAAAATACACTCACAATAACTTTAAAATTTAAATTGCAAGACTTAAGGCGGAGTTCACAGTGCAGTGTTCTTACACTCAACCCATTATTTCCTGTAGCTGACGATGAATATCAGCAGACGATTCTTGCCATTCAAGCTATATTTTGCCATTGCTAGCATCTATTTTTGTTCTAATTTTAAGGAACTATTTTATGATATGTATGTTAATACATAGAGTCAATAGATTAACGTTCCTAGGCGACCAATCAAGCCAAGGATATCACAGCAGTGCACTACTCCCCCCTCTATTACGCAATACTTATTAAATTCTTCCTCACGATATCTATATCAATACAATGTTGTATCGGGAGTTAAAAGACCTAAATCGCGTACCAAATGGTTTAATTTTGATTGATTGAAAGATTGTGATTCTGGGGACAAACTATAAAATCATCTTCTGTGCTGGAAGTGGAAGGAGAACTGGTACTACTCTCTTGTAGTGGTGTTGGAATGTGAATACCTGGCAAATGTACTATAGGTCTAATTGCTGATGCAATATTTGGATATATAATAGTCTATTGTTTTTCTTATTAAACCCCGAGACTTTGCACAAACAAATATAACAATAATTTTAATGATTTTGTTGTTCTCTCCAAACCACAGAACAAAGATTAGCGGTATTCCTTATACAACTGTCTTAAATTTTTAGAAGAAATTTTACACAATACGAGGGGTGCGAAATTTTTGTCCTAATCTCCAAATTTCATTTTTAAAGTACGCCAGATACAAACTCTTGAGCAACTGAGTAATGTTCCTCTTCTACTGCTTTATTGCATAGCACCCACAGATATAACAAACAATATTTGGATTGTTCTTCTAGACTTACCACTTGAACTTACTATTATTACACACTTATAAACTTATTTTACCTCGAAACACGCTCTCAGAAACAAGGTAATAAGCGATACTAAAAATGCAAAGAGTACTGTGCGAAATCTGTACGTGATATGCAAAAACTAATAATATTTCCGTTATCAAGGGATTTGACTTGACTCATGTATTATGGCTGGTGATTTGAAATAAATTTTGAAATTAAAGGTTAAGTGTCTTCTTGAGTTCCTTAAGAGCTCAACGCATATTATCCGAGCAGTTATATATAACACTATATAAAGCCCAATCAATTAAACTCTACTCATAGTCTTTATGTTTGTTATATTGACTTTTGTTCGATTACAACACAGTTTTTTTTGATATTGCAATAGATATAAAGCTGATGATAGAGGTTAGACCTATTATCTAACTACCATAGATCTAAAATGAAAGTATAAAATCTACCGATAATTAGTTTAAAAGCAGACATTACAGCAGCTCTTTTCGACAGTGTTTAATGCTACTAAAGTGTGCACAAAGAGGAAAATTACCTCTCAAATATAGTTTCAATCCTGTTCTTCAGAAGGTTCTTAATTTTTTTTTTGACTTCATTCGCTGCTACGAATGGTAAATTACTTGAAATCTGTTCTTCTGTTACACTTTTATTTCATTTGGTTCTGAAATTAAGAGGCGTATTGCGAGAATTACCCAATAATTGCTGTTAATGAATATCCAAAATTCTTATAGAAGTTTGCTATTGAGCCCAAACAATAAGAGAATGAGACTCAATTAAGGCATTGCAAATTTACTCTTAATCTCAGTAAAAAATATCAATTAGTACTTTCGTGGATCTGTAACCCAGTCACTTTCAAAGAGGTAAACACCTTTAGGGGTAGCGAATCCTATTGAATGTAGTAACTTCGTAAATGAAAACATTTTTTACTTGTTTTTTTTTCAGAGTGTCCATAATTATAGTGGAGTGGAATAAACATTGCTTTTTTCTTGTAAGGTTATAAAGATAGTACTGATTTGCTTGTCAAAGAGACCCCCTTCTTTAGATTACAGATGCAAAAGAGTATTTCTAGAATATAAACTTTTAGTACCATAAAAATACATTTTGAGGACAATATATGTATATTTCTAACACCAGAGCAGAAGTACAGACATAATTAATGATGATTTTATTAGAAAAAGATTACTTACATAAGTAAATTTTAACTTATTGGAAGAAGGGGGTATATAGAAGGCAAAAAAAGTACTATTAACAAATATACTTTTATCCTAAAAATATTAGAGTTCTATTGTGGCAAAATATAATTTATTCCGATTTTTAATTCTGAGTTTTAGATACATTTGTCGATAACTGAATAAAACTAACAAATCGTTGTTAATTCAGTTATGGAATTAAGCGATTGACATGCTAATCTTATAAAGATATTTATTTTTCTGACTATTCCTATTATTACGATATTAAAATATTAATGAATTATCTCAATATAATGAACATTATTTTAAACAATGGGAGGGTTCGACTTATATATTAAATAAGACAAGATTCATACAAAACCTACTCTCAAACTAATTTTAAATTAAAGAGATATTCCCTTGTTTCTAGAATGAAGCATTGTTTAGTAAGTTTATTTCCAGATGCATTTAAAGCTTTGAATATTCCACAATCGAACTCCATGTAGTTTCTATTCAGACAGAGTTGCTGAATGTACAGGTATACTGCAATAATCACTATTCCCGTGGTGATACGTTTGCTAGTTAAAGTCTTAGTTTTATTTAGTAGGTAATCAATACGGAACCGAGAGAATATTTTTTATTAATTCAGAATAGACAAGTGACATAAATATATAGATGATATAAAGAGGATGTAATTAAAATTATTACACTATAATTATGTAATAAGAAAGAAATATAAGACAGCAAATATTTCTGCGATAAGTTAATATATATTTAATCGTGTAAAATATTATTATAAATAATAATAAATATTGATTTACAGGTGCAATATTATGAAAATAAAAGTATTACTTTAATATGTTTAATCATTATATGTGATTATAATTTCTAATAATAGATATTTACTATAAAACTAGGGAATACTGGTGAACTTGAATTAACTAATAATTTGGCAATGTAAAAAAAAACCTGATAATATTTATATCCAAATACTTAACAAACATTATTTCCACTTTTATTTTTTACAATTAGGAAAATGGCATCTGTAGTGCCTTTAACTCGATTAATCAACAGAAATTATTATTTCTACGGAACAGTTCAATGATATATTATTATATTATATTATTTACTTTACAGGATCTATTATAAAACATATGAAATTACATACATAAACACTAAATCACTTTAAAATAGAACATAGATCCTGAAGGCGGGTTTTTTCCAAACATCTCTTTTTCCAGGTATAACTTTTCAAATTATTTTTATTTTATTCTGTAGGATGTGGACCAAATCAAATTTTCAATCCAAAGGCCATCGCCTGCCCACGCACCTGCCAAAACCCGAATGCCGACAAGGAATGTACCGTAGGTTTAAGAGCTAGATGCCAATGTATAAGAGGATTCATTTTGGATCACGAAGGAAACTGTATCCCAGAAAGGAATTGTCCAAGTAAGTACAAGCAGATATTCGGTTTTGTTTGAAATATTAACACCGAATTAAGCAAAATGTCAATTGGTGTTTTTGATGACTTGGTGCAGATATAGAAGTTATTAAATGCAAACAAAACTAAAAGTAAGAAAATATTCTGAAACCATATTCACATAATATTTATACATACTCTGTTGCATTCTAAATTAAATTATTTTTTCCTATCGATGAAAAAATATATATTCAGTGTGAAACATGTATAATTAAAATAGATTTAATAATATCATATATAATTAACCAGTTAAATATGTCGCTCCGTTTTGAAAGTACAAATTCAGCACACTGAAACACAAAAATTCACACTTTTAAAACCTAGCGACACAGTTAACTAGACAAAAACTAACACCCCACAACTATACACACTTAAAAAATATTATATTTACCAGTTAACTATGTCCCTCCGTTTTGAAAGTGCGAATCTGTGCGAAACTCAGTTAACTGGTTAACACAAATGAGTGAAAGTAATTTGCTAGGTTAACAATAATCGATTAAGTAGTTTTCTGTAAAATAGTAAACATCTATGAAATGCAGTGCAAAATCAAAGAATAACATATTTTGCTCACAATAAGCCATTGTATCATTCATAAAAAGGTTATATATGAATGAAAAAAAAAATCCTCCTTAAACCGATATAATAAAGATTGCACGTATTTTATTATGTGAAACATAAAAACTTCTTTGCTATTCTTAACTTAAAACAAATAACCATATGAGGATATTATTTTTATATAACAAATTCTATGTATATTTTGAGAAATTAAGAAGTTGGTAAAAATAAATATAATAGGGCTGATATTATGTATAATGTTTTGTCCAAATAAAGATTATTATTATTATTATTAAATATAATAATAAATATAATATAAAATTTAGAAACATTGGTCTGAATTTCTTTTTTTAAGAGAACATTTTCTAAATGTTTTATATTGAATTTAAATATCATTTTATTTTTTTCACTTTTGAGCATATGTTGCACAACTTTAATCAGATTACATATTCAAACATTACTCGTTACTGGTTTTAGTATCTCTTTTTCATTGGAGAAAATTCCAAATGCAAATACTCAGCATGTTCATCACAGATGAATCTATAATGACCTAGTAAAACTGGTTTAGTTTAGCTTAAGAGGCAATGTATATTAGGCAAATATTGTATACAATTCTCTTTTTGGTCAAAATTTAATCAGTACATATTTTCCATTGTATAAATTGGCTGATGAAGAATCGAGTTCATTTCTGATAACTGTAAAATATCCAGGAAACAAAACCATTCACCAGTTCAAGAAGTGATATCTCTCTTTGGATCCAACATAATTAAAAATGTAAAACTGTATATTTTTGGTTTGCCTATGTTTGTTTAAGCAAATACATATACAACTTTAAGTGACTTTTTTAAAGGCTACTAGTTACATTCTATAGCTCTATAAGAATGCAGATTAGCAACTATATTATGATATATTATGATATATTTATCCTTTAGTTCCTTAATTAATTACAACATACATTTTTATAGACTGTTTACTTCTAAAATATTCATGAGGTCTGGTTATTGCTAATATCAGTTGAGCCTTACTGACCAGGAAGATCAATCAGAAAATGTATGCAAAGCATTATTCACATTTACCTTATTTATAATTTGATATGTGATAGATGCAAATATATTCATCTCAATTCAAGAGTGAAATTATTGCATATAAAAGATTGATATAGCAAATAATTTTTTGAAAGGAACAACTTTTAGGTTAAATTTAAATATCAGTTTTTCTTATAAGACTAAGTAATATTTTTTGGAAATATAATGAAACTGAAACTTGGTCCAACACTAATAAAAAATATTCTGAAACATTACTTGCTTTAGTAATATTTTCTCCTTTACAAAAAAGTACAAACGATCACCATGCTTATTAGTCACAATTTAAAAAATAACTCTATTATTACAAAAATTATTTATTGCCCCATTAAAATAAAAATAAGTATTTTGTATATTTAACTCAACAGTCATTTCAAGTTTTTCTTTATATAAGGCATATACAAATGACTTTTCTCTATTTTATAAATTTGAAAATAAGGACGTTTATCGTGCTGATTCTTGACAATCTAAAAATATTCCGGAACCAAAGCCAAGCCAATGAGTAAATTTTTAAGAACCAATTGCATAAAATGCAGAAAATCAACCACTATGTTACAATATGTTCTCTTTATAGCTTTCAGCAAAATTACAACATATAGTAGACTACATAGTTACTTAATATTCTTCAGTTCTGGTACTATATAAAATATATCTTTTAGTTCATCATTACTGACTTTAGATTTTTTATTTCAAGTAAAATAACCAATCAGAAAATTCATCTATTGCATTTTTAAAACAACAGAGGGCACCCACCCACCCTACATATACGTTTACAACTAAACCACAATATTTGGTTTTGTTTTTGTGAAATAAGTCAGTAATTTTAGTTTTAATATCAAGAAATTTGTAAATAAGTTCTGGTTTAAATTTAAGTACAAATGTAGTGTGGGTGGGTGGCCACTATCAGATCATCTAATTACTATAATATAAACGAGGGCTTTCAATTAAAAAAAACTGCTTTATTGAAGAAAATAATTAATTTTTAATTAGGCAAAAACATTTTAATTTAATAATTTCCTTCTATTAAAATTCTGCCGTGTGTTTTATTGATTCGAGGGTGGGTTAGAGGCCACCCACCCACCCTACAAATGCGTTTACATATAATCCACAATATTTGTTTTTGTTTTTGTGAAATAGATCAGTAATTTTAGTTTTAATATCAAGAAATTTATAAATAAATTCTGGTTCAAATTTAAGTGCATACATAGGGTGGGTGGGTGAGCTCTCTACCACTATCCAATTACTATAACATAAATGAAGGTTCTCAATTAAAAATAAATGTTTTATTGAAAAAAATTATTAATTTTAATTGTGCAAAAACCTTTTAATATTTTAATTTTCTTTCATTAAAACTGTCGTGTGTTTTATTGATTGGAGAGTGGGTTAGAGGCCACCCACCCACCTTACCTATACGTTTACATCTAAACTACAAAATTAGCTTTTGTTTTTTGTGAAATAGGTCATCAATTTTAATTTTAATATCAAGAAATTTATTAATTAATTCTGATTCAAATTCAAATACATATGTAGGGTGGGTGGGTGTTCTCTCTCCCACTATCCAATTACTATAACATAAATGAAAGTTCTCAATTAAAAATAAATGTTTTATTGAAGAAAATTATTAATTTTAATTATGCGAAAACCTTTTCATATTTTAATTTCGTTCCATTAAAACTCTGTCGTGTGTTTTATTTATTGGAGGGTGGGTTAGAGGACACCCACCCACCCTGCATATCAGTTTACATCCAATTCACAATATTTGCCTTTGTTTTTGTGAAATAGGTCATTAATTTTAGTTTTAATATCAAAAAATTTATAAATAAATTCTGGTTCAAATTTAAGTGCATACGTAGGGTGGGTGGGTGGCCTCTCGAACACTATCCAATTACTATAACATAAACGAAGGTTCTCAATTAAAAATAAATGTTTCATTGAAGAAAATTATTAATTTTAATTGTGCAAAAACATTTTAATATTTTAATTTTCTTCCATTAAAACTGTGGTGTATTTTATTAATTGGAGGGTGGGTTAGAGGCCACACACCCACCCTGCATATCAGTTTACATCCAATCCACAATATTTGCCTTTGTTTTTGTGAAATAGGTCATTAATTTTAGTTTTAGTATCAAGAAATTTATAAATAACTTCTGATTCAAATTTAAGTACATATGTAGGGTGGGTGGGTGGCCTCTCTCCCACTATCCAATTACTATAACATAAATGAGGGTTCTCAATTAAAAACTAATGTTTTATTGAAGAAAATTATTAATTTTAATTGTGCAAAAATATTTAATATTTTAATTTCCTTCCATTAAAACTCTGTCGTGTGTTTTATTGATTGAAGGTTGGGTTAGAGGCCACCCACCCACCCTACATATACGTTTACATCTAAAGCACAATATTTTCTTTTGTTTTTGTGAAATAGGTCAGTAATTTTAGTTTTAATATCAAGAAATTTATAAGTACATTTTGGTTTAAGTTTAAGTACATATGTAGGGTGGATGGGTGTCCACTATCCCACCATCTGATTACAATACCATAAACGAGGGTTTTCAATTGAAAACATATGTTTTATTGAAAAAAAATATTAATTTTAACATTCATTTCGTTCATTTTTGGTGGTTATTGATTACAAAATTGATATATTAAGTAACTCTAGTACAAAAAACTGCCAAAATATGTTTTTTTTAGAAGAAGTATGTTACATATTGTATTTAAATATTCTTTCAGATATCGCTATCTATAAAAGTAAACATTTTCTGGTATATATCGCATCTAAAATATTTCTCTTTTTTATCCAACTTCAGTTTAAAAATGTATTAAATATTTGCTTATTAGAGTATTTTTTGTTATTGTTTAAAGTTGCAAATAAAAACTATAACCATAATCATCAGTGACAACTCTAAAATGACCTACTAAAACTGATGTAAAAGTTTTCCTTATTAGACAAAATATATCTTTGTATTTTAACCAAAGATCAGCCCATATGTTACGATATTTTTTCTTTATAGTTTTTAGCAAGATTAAAACATATAGTAGACTACATAGTTACCTAATATTAATTAGTTCTGTTTATATAAAAATGTTTCCTTCAGTTCATCAATACTGACATTTTTATTTCAAGTAAAATAAGTAATCAAAAATGCATCTAGTGCATTGTTAAAATTTTTTACTCCTAATTTAATTAATTGATTTATTTCGTTAATTTTTAGTGGTTATTGATTATAAAGAAAGATATATTAAGTAACTTTAGTACAAAAGACCGCATTTTTTTTGGAAGAAGTATGTTTCATATTTAATTCAAATATTATTTCAGATATCGCTATCTATCAAAGTCATAATTTTCGAATATATATTGTATCTAAAGTATTTCTTTTTTTGATCCAACTTCAGTTTAAAAATGTATTGAATCTTTACTTAATAGAGTATCTAGTTGTTATTGTTTAGAGTTGTACATAAAACCCTCACCATGCCTATCAGAGACAACTCCAAAAATGACCTACTAACACTGATGTAAAAATTCTCAAAAAGAAATGAAATATATTTGTTTTAATCTCAAATGTCACTGTTTTACTTTTTAATCAAAATGTAGCTTTGTTTTTGACCAAATTTAGTCAGCCATCATAATAAAATTGCATTCTTCTTTTTCTTGTCGATTCTACACATTCGCTTTTGGAAGCGCTTTTTGTGGTCATTACTGGAAACTTCTAAATATTTGGAGGCCAGAAATTTTAGATACCAGCAGTTGCTAGGCTAGCTAAATAAGAATGCCGAAGAACAACTTCAGGGTGCGGCAGAAATAACTTGCACATTTTTAAAATCGGATTAAAAAATGATACGAGGTAAAAATAATTATTTCCTTATTTTGGAAACAAAAGAGTTGTTTAGCCTAGGTTTTAAAAGCTATTTCATCTAAATGGTGGCTTTGGCGAGTGATGTATATTTCGAACACAATGTGTTCATTGTCAATAGCTAACTGACAAAATAAAAAAAAAATACAACAATCAAAAATTGACAAAAATACCGAGAACAATAAGACTCATTTGTTGTAGATTTTACGAAATATTTTCGTGTTGTTTCTAATTATTAGTTGATTTTCTACAACGTAAAGGACTTATATATTTTATTACCGAGGACAATGTTTGAAAACCTCGATTTTGAGATACCCATAGTGAAGAAAGCATGGAAGACACAGCTCACCAAGCAGTCACTTTTGAACTATGAAGAGGTTGTGTATAGGGTGGTCGAGGATTTTCAGCAGACCAGTATTAAAATTGTTAATTTGCGCCGCAGTTTCATATTAGCCATTTTTTAAAAGAAGAAGAAAAAGTCCACAACCACCAGCTAGTATGAACTAGCGATTCGAATAGCACCTTAGCTATTTTCCTAGATGTGGCTAAAGTATTCGACCGCGTCTGTCATGATGGATTGATTTTTCAACTGCTACCCCTAAATTGTCCAATATACCTTATAAAACTAATCCAACTGTTTATCATCAAGAGAACCTTCTCGGGTGTTCCCTTCCACCTTTACAACATATATGTACACGGCATTACGACATTCCAGCCCCTGAACACTTACGGCTCAGTATGCGGATTATACCATAGACCTGTATCGTAGTAAATCTTTCCCGCATATGATGCATAAAATCCCAAGTACTTTCGACAAACTCGACAAACTTTTGTCAAATCTCAATTAACCCAGAGCCCAAAACCGTTAGATTCCCATAAATAATCTTACTTTCGTAGACACCGCAATCCCATGGGCCGACCGAGCTTAATACGTCGGTCTGCACTTGAAGAAAAAACTAAATTAGAATAAGCACGTCCAGATGACCATTTCAAAAGCCAAACAAGGGTTTAGATAGTTCAAATCACTACTGCTCGACAGAATTCAGAGATTCCTTTACAATAAAGTCCACCTGCAGAATCCCTGCGTGGATTACCCTCTCCAAGACGCAGATAAATAGGCTAGAGGCCACACAGAGCGTAATAATCAGAAAGATTGTTAATGTGCCGTAGTACCTCTCCAACAAAACAATCAGATCCAAGACTATATCCTTAAGCTGGTTCTCGAGTATTTTATTAAATTCGATTTCTACCTTCTGCAAGATCACATTGAACCGGGAGGTTCATTAAGCAAAAAAAACGTACATTACAATTCAACCCGGATACGTAATTATAATTCTTTCAAATTTTTTTGGTAATACAACAAAATTTTAACTTCGATCTTCATTTAAAATTCACTACTTGTGTCTAAAATCAATTAAAGAACCTATTCACCCGACTACAGCATGTAAGCGATTAAAAACTACATTATGTACACTACTTAACAAGACGTATAGCTCCCCTTTACTTGCTTTGACGACTTGACAGAAGGAAAGGGACATATGGGAGTTATTTCTATCGCACCTTGTACTAAGTAAGATTAAATTTTTGATTTATAGTTTCTTAGAAAAGTACAACAGGTTTAGAATAAAATAAATACTTGAGTTACTGCATTCTTGATGTAACATATAATTAACTGACTGGGTAGTAGAATTAGGGACTTGTTTTGTTTTATGTGTTTATTATTATCAGTTTCCTGACATGTGTTTCGACGGTTCTCGTCATTATCAAACGAGTATAAAATTAAACTTTCTTTCTATATTATACTCCTTTGATAATGAGAAGTAAGCATCGAAATATGTCTTAGAAAAGTTATAATAAACACAGAAACAGAACAAATGCCTTAATTCTTGTACCCGATCAAAAAGTACAACACGCTCAAACTTTTTATTCTAGTTAATAGTTTAACAAAATATTTACCAACTCTCGTCTCATAGAAACTACTTCTTTCAAGTTACCATAACTAACTTTAGGTAATTTTATAAATGAAAGACTAAATCAGAATATCCATAGTATTGTAGAAATGAAGTTTTATTACTAATTAATTAATTAATTTGAGGTGGTAAGTTACTACTAAATATCTGTATTCACAAAAAAAAACTATAATAAATGTAATGGATAAAATAAAATAAATTCTGGTATACTTGATTTTCTGCTCAATGGCTACCGACCGGTGGTATTTCAGCCCGTTGTAAGTTATTTATTCTAAAAAATTAATACTGCAAATGGCTTTTAATCTCTCGTCTGCCAAAATTTTCCTTTAATAAAAAAATTAAAAGTTAAGGTCCAAGTTTAGAGTCAGAACACCATATTCTGATGTAACTTTTTTTAGTACAACTTTTTCATTGTATAAATTTAAGTTAAGACACGTTCTTCATTTTATCATAGAAAATTCTATATTGTTTTAATTTCAGGTTTAGCTTATCATGCAAGGTATATCAGACATATTTTCTCTCTGAAACATCTTTCCTCTTAATAGAAATTTAGTCAACTAGCTTATTAAATCATTTTCCTAGTTACTTGAATTCCATTTTAAAAATTTGAAGATGCTGACTCCTGAATATTTCAGAAACAAGTTTAGTGAAAAGGAAGATATGTATATGTAAAAATTGTAGCAATGAAGTTCGACAAAACTACTACTATAACTACTTTATTGGAATGAAATTATGTAATGTTTGAATTATTACTATTAAAATTGCTTGAGTACAATTACATAACTAATATCAATTACCACACATTTATCAAAACAATCATTGTGAGAGTTAATATTACCTACAGATCAAAACATACACATGATGATCACCTCATGACAATTTTATTTATAGGATGTGGACCGAATCAAATTTTCAATCCATTAGCATCCGCTTGCATCCGCACATGTCAAAACATGAACATACTCAGACAATGTAAATTGGGTTTTAAGGCCAGATGTCAGTGCATCCGAGGGTACGTCTTAGACCACGATGGCAACTGCATACCGGAGAGGAACTGCCCAAGTACAGTCGCCCGTTCGCCCCCATAATTCACGTGTAACATTTCACAATACTTTACAGGTTGCCCAAATCACTCTCATTTCGAACCACATGCATCCGCTTGCCCGATCACGTGTCAAAACATGTACGCCATTAGGAAATGCACGTTGGGCTTCAGGTCCAGGTGCGTTTGCGATACGGGCTTTGTTTTGGATCACAACGGAGTCTGTATTTTGGAAAGAAACTGTCCAAGTAAGAGATTTGGAAGTATTTCGTAGTTATTATTTATGTATACGTTTATTGAATATTATGTTTCATATTGTCATTTAAATAAGCCGCCACCATACAATTTTAATTTTTAATTTCGATGTGGATTTTAGGATGTGGACCTAACCAAGTATTCAACCCACGTGCTTCCGCCTGTGTTCGTACTTGTGAAAATAAGAACATACTTAGGGACTGCAGTTTAGGTTTCAAGGCGAGGTGCGAGTGTATAAGAGGATTCGTTTTGGATCACGACGGAAATTGTATACCAGAGAGAAACTGTCCAAGTAAGAAATATTTTTATTGTCGTACATCATATCATTGTATCTTAAAACTATACTATTCATTAAATTTTCTATATTTGATCCAAATATAAGAAATATTGGCTTAGAAGATTTAATTTTGTCAAAAATATTTATTCTTGTATGTTAGTTCTTATCTATTAGTTCTTACAAAACTGTAGAACATCGGTGCAGTAATGCTCGAAGAAATTATTTTTTCTCATCTTAATCGTCTAAATAGAACTAATTTTATGATAGCCTTTTTTAATTTATGGTGAGTTTTGTTTGTTAAAGTAAAATTATTAGTTTTGTAATATTTTATTTAATATATTTCAGGTTGCGCAGAAAATTCACACTTCGAACCACATGCTATAGCTTGTGTACGCACATGTGAAAATATGAACTCTATGATCCAATGCACCTTGGGATTCAAGGCCCGATGCGTTTGCAATCCAGGCTTCGTAAGAGATCACAATGGAGTTTGTATTTTAGAAGGAAATTGTCCAAGTAAGTAGCAATTAAATTATGCAGTAAATGACTTAAAATAATAATATAATTAGAGAAATGAGTAGAATTAGTTATCTTATAAACCACATATAAAATAATGTAGCAGACAAATCTCATGATTGCTGTTCACATTCGAGATAAAATTAAAAATAATTAATGATGATACTATTATTTGTTATATGTTATATTCTGAAATGAGTTTAACAATTATTCAGCTTGTGTAATTAGTTATGAATAATATTTTAATCAATATAACGAAGTATATAAAGCATTAATTAATATTTAATTAATAATTTGGAAATATCTCGAAATATAAATTCAAGTGCATAGCTTATAAATATTGTAGATAATGATAAAATAGATTGACATTATTATTTTAAATATGATGGAATATTGAACAAAGTATGTAACGTGACTATGCATAAATTTGAATAAGCTTGTGAATTAATTAAAGCGAGATTTGCAGTATTAACATAAAGATGAATTTAGTTAACATGTTTTGCGTAAATCGAAATAATTATTCTAACACATAAAATTTATTCAGTGTATTGCAATATCTTTGAATTATTTTTATTTAAATGAAATGAAAATTGCTGAATTTTTAAGTATTAATTTGAAATTAGATTATTTGCTAAATATTTAAAATCGATCAAATTTTAAATAAAACCATACATATTTATTTAAAATGCCAATTAAATAGGCATTGTAGTACACGAATAATTCTAACTTTTAGAAAGTATCGAAACTATTTTAACAGATAATCATAGCTTTAATTGCATATTATACTAAATTTATTACAACGTAACCCTTTTTTAAATTAACAAGTAATACAATTTTTAATTATTTAATAATAATAATAATAATAGGTTATTTATTTTTCAATGAACACTACAAACCTTCAAATAAATAATGTACATGAAAAATAGTCAGTAAACGATAGCTATAATCAAAACAAAAAACAAATTGACTAAGTAATCTTATATTAAACTTATCTATAATTGTAAAATTCATCCATTGAATAAGGTTCTAAAGTACACAGATAATTAAATACTTCTCTCTTTCTCGCGTATAGACTTTTAACCTATTTGATTGATTTGGGAAGATGATTAATGATTTTTATACATGTGTAGTAAACACCCGTTTCATATCTATCTAGTCTATGGAAAGGCAGCGTGAACTGTTGACCATGTCTGGTATTGTATGCACATGAAAGCAAAGCTACACTAAATTTATCCTTTTGATTCCAAACAAACTTAGTACATTCGTAGATATATATGCCAAAACAGGTTAAAAGGTTGTTTGCTTTAAAAATACCCCTACAACTATCGTGATATTTTAATTTGTGAAGTATTCATATTGCCTTTTTTTGTGCAATGAAAGCCTTATTGGCATCTCATACCCGCACCCCAGAAAATGATGCCATATCTAAGGTGTGAATATATGTTGGCAAAGTAGAAGTGTTTTGCTATCATATAGTTAATTGCATTGATTAGTACCCGCAAACCGTGGCAGCCTTTACTAACTTTAGTGCACACCACATTTATTTGTAGAGAGAAACTGAGAGTTTCGTCAATAACGATTCCCAAGAAATTTGTCGAATAGCAATTATTATTTAGGGTAATGCTTTCTGGAGTTATTAAGTTTTGATTGATTTTGAAAAAAATGCAATTCGTCTTTCCTGTATTTAGTTATAGGCTGTTGCATGTGAACCAATTTTCTATAGATGATATGGTCTTATTGCCGTTTCTAACTAAGTCTGGAATAGTTTCCCCCTTTAATTAGTACAGTTGTATCATCTGCATAATTGAGTAAACAAGCGACTTTCGGAGTAGTAAGCGGTAGATCATTTATAAATATTATGAATAGTATTGGGCCTAGAATACTGCCCTGTGGAATACCCCTCGACGTATCCAATGCCTCTGATATCACATCAGTTCCATTAACTGTGTCAACTAATTTTGTTGAATGATAAGAGCTTATTAAATTTTGGACAACCCCGCGTATACCATACTGGTATAATTTCCGAAGTAATAAATTAATAGTATCAAAGGCCTTGGATAAGTCAAGGAATACTCCACAGGTGACTTCCCGTTCCTCAAGTGCAAGCAATATAGCATACGTAAGATCGAACAATGCAGTTTCCGTATTTCGCCCACTCAGAAACTCATGCTGACTAGAGTATTTGAGGAAAAATTGAATAATTCTTTTACAAATTACTAATTCAAAGATTTTTGAAAACGTACTTAAAATTGTGATAGGTCGATAATCTTCAATATTATCACTGTTCCCTTTTTTGAAAACCGGTGTGATAATTCCGTGCTTTAATTGATTCGGAAAAACACCATCTTCCATACACTTATTTAATACATCACACATGGACTTAGATATAGCATCCGTTTTAAAACACATACAGGTACTCCATCATACCCTGCACTCCTTTTATTTTGCATATTTGGTATAATACTAATTAATTCGCGTTCAGTTACAGGCTCAAGAAATAATGAAATTGGATTTTGTAGTATTTTATTTACGCTATTTGTATTGATATTTTGAGGAAGTTCATTTAAAATTTTATTGAAATGATTATTGAAATCGTTTACTAATTTAATAAAATCATTACTGTATGGTAAATTAAATTTATCTTTCTTTTTCGACGTAACTATATTTGATATAATATTCCAAGTAGTGCAAGATTTGTTTTTTTGATTTATTTATTTGAGACTCAATTTGTTTATTTTTTTGTTGAGGTAGTAGTGAGGAGTATTTCTTTTGAATTTTTTTAAAAATTAGTGTATACTCAGGTTGATACCTTGATATAGTTTGGTACAGTAACATTTGATTTTTACAATATAATAATTCAGGTGTTTGATATATTTTACGCTTTTTGGTAATGTGTTTTTTTTAGTATAAAGTGTTTATTAAAATACATTAAAAATGTATTTATGAAAGCTGAATATTTATCATTTACGTTTGCAGATGTATAAACGTGTTGGAAATTTTCATTACTAATGTCTGTAACAAAGTTATAAATGCATTCGTCAGAAAATATCCTGATCTTCTTGTTACTTTTCTTTAGATGGACATTAACGGTATACTCAAGAAGTTGTGCAGAGTGGTCAGAAATAGCTGCATGTATCACAGACGTCGCAATACCAGTTTTAACATTTTTTATAATGTTGTCAATACATGATGCAGAATTTTCTGAGATACTTGTATGTTCATTTATGATGAAATTTAGATCGAACGAAACTAAAATATCCTTAAAGTCGTTAGTAATTTTACAGCTAGATATGAAATTTATATTAAAATCACCGATGATGAAAACTATAGTGTTATATTTTATCAGTTTTAGTGTTAAAGTTTCAAATAGTTCAAAGATTGATGCAATGTCGCCTGATGGGGGTCTGTAGACAACAACAACGTTAAATTTCATTGTGTCAATACTCAACACTGCGCCCGCGCACTCAAATTCGCGATCACGTTGTATTGTGGTTAAGTTTAATGCTTGAGCAGAAATATGTTCATCACTATAGAGTGCTACACCACCATGCTGTCGTTCTTCTCTGCAGTAACTTGATACTAGGTGAAAGTTTTTTATTTTTATCGTATTCAGCTTTTCTGTCGTTTGCCAGTTTTGCCATTTATAACCTCCAAAAGTGCTTCGAGATAGAATTGTTTATACTTTGGATATGTAGAATCTTTAAAGTGCTTTTCTTGTATCCCGTTATATGTTCAGAGTTGTTTGGGGACTGGAGTAAATATTTGACGGCTAGGTTGTCTTTTAAAGAAGAATTTATTAATGAATGTTTTATCGGGCCAGAAATTTCCGTGAATAATGACATCCGAAACCTCCGCCGGAACTCCAATTTTAAATGATGAATAGTTCGCATCGTCTTGCCTTGGTTTAAATTTTTCAATAATGTATGGCGTATCTCCAGCGTTCGATGTTAAAAATGCTCGTACAGCGTCTGGGTTCACATCTTTATGTAAACGAGAGACAAAGATCCATTTACGGGGCTGTATGGTAGACCGGCTGAGTTTCCTGCTCCTGCAAATTTGTAGGATTTGGTGTTTTTACGTTTTTTAACTTCAGTCCAATTTTCTCTATTTGGGGTTTTTACAACCTTGGGTTCATTGGCATGTGTGTCATCCTCTGTTTGTCTATTGTTTTTATTTAGACCTCCATTTTCTGGTTTTTGCGGTGTATCCACTTTGCCGCTTTTAATTTCGTGTGTCTTCTTCACTGCAGCACAGAAATTTATCTCAGGTCCCTCTGTAGGTGAAGTTGTTAAATTAGATTAAGTATTTATTACTGGTGTAGCATTCTGCGCTCTTGCTGTAGCGTCATGCTTAGTGCGGTTTGAAGGCGCAGTATTAGTTTTTATAGTTTTAATTTCATAGGTTAGATTTTTAATTTGTGAATCTTGTTTCGAAATAAACTTTCCTTGGCTACTTACGAGTTCCCTCAGCTCCATGATTTCTTTCTTCATGGAAATCATTACTTGTAACGAGCATTTTTGTATCCCATTTTTCTCACAGCGGGCAGACGCAGGAATACCGGATTTGGCACAAAGCCGGTGATAAATCGTATCACAGATATAACACTTAAAGTGTTCTTGGTCAACACTTAGGTTACACAGAGCACAAACTTTATTTAAATCCACAATGGTTGTATTTAAATAAAAAGTATAATATTAGATATAATACTTGCCTTAATGAAATTAGTTCTAGTAGTTAGTAACAAAGTTCTGACTTACCTGAAACAAAAGACACATTTAGTTATATGAATTTTAAGAAAGTAGATTTTCATCAGTATAAACAAGATTAACAGCATATTATACCATGATGAATGCCAATCATAATAATACCACGTGTTTCTAAATAATTATCGGGCTTGTAGACAATCAAGGTCAGTATGAGTTACAGTTGCTTCTTTAGACAAAAAAAATTTAATTTAGGCGAGTCTCGCGTATGATATGGAGTTTTAACAAGTAACAACCTCATAAATCCAGTATTCAATCTCTTTAGACTACTTAATAATTTTTTTTCTTAGGATGTGGCCCTAATCAAATCTTCAACCCGCGCGCATCCGCCTGTCCATCCACTTGTGAAAATCCAAACGCCAGCAAGGGATGCAAATTAGGAATTAAAGCCAGATGCGACTGTATCAGAGGATTCGTTTTAGACCACGAAGGAAACTGTATACCAGAAAGGAATTGCCCACGTAAGTAAACGCAATCTTTAGCAAAAATAAATATGTATTTTCAGTACTAATTAAGATCTAGAAGATCTATACATGTATTAGAAATAAATTAAATAAATTTAATTAGTGATTGATATTTTTGGGTTGGGGAATGAGAGGCCTACGTTCAAAAGTGGACAAAACAGGGCTAGGGAAGAAGAAGAAGAAGTTTTTACCAAAGACCCTTATTTGAACAAAAATTAATATTTATAACAATAAATTATGCAATTATTTATTCGCCATTGCTCTTTACGGCCTCATCTCACCTCTCGACGAATTTGTCGATGCCGATCCACCAAAAATCATCCGGCCTGGTATCGAAGAAGTTATTGAAAGAGTTTTTAAGGTTCTCTTTATTGTCATATGGTTCGACAGGGAGCGCAAAAAATGGTAGTCCATGGGTGCAAGGTCCGGAAAATACGCGGGGTTCTGAAGAATCTCCCATTCGAAGTGCGGCTTTGACGACAAATGGAACCTTGTTGTCGTGAAGGAGTATGGTTAGCCTTGCCGATGGCATCTATCCGGTCAAATAGTTTCTTTCATGCAGTGTAGCTGGGCTATATAGAGTTCCTTATTAACCGTAGCATTACCTTCGAGCATTTCCCAGTGCACCATGCCCTCCTAATCTCACCAAACGCAGTTTATGATCTTCTTTGGATGTAGGAAAGGCTAGACTCGTGGCTTTGTCCTGTGTCGTGGAGTCATCTACTCCTTTCTTTGCTTCACATTTATGCAAAAGCACCATTTCTCATCTCCCGTGATGATTCGGTACAACAGACACTGTTAATGACGCAACACGTCGTCATCTATGGCCGGCGAGATTTTGAGAAGCAATTTAAAGGCGATTTCCTTTGTTGTTCTCGTTAAGCTCGTGAGGCACCCAGGCTGGCTCTAACATTTTCGATAAATCTCATTGAATGAAGATGATTGAGAATCGTTTTATAAGCGCAGTTCAATTTTTTGTCCTCCTTCAAAAGTACTTTAAGATGCTCTTCATCAAATTTTGACTACATCAAAATCGCTATATTTGATTTTTGTAAACCATTTCCGTGCTGTAGACAGCATCTTCTTGACTTTGATGAAAAGCGAACAACCGCAAATGTCGAAAATGTTGCTTTCTACCTGCTGGATATTCAATTTCTAATATAGAAATAACACAATTTAGGCTTGATTTATTGCACTGTTTATTTGTATAAACTGACTAGTTTCGATAATTACGTGATTATCATAGAATGAGCGGAATTACGTAATTGTCGAAACTAGCAAGTTTAAATAAATAAACAGTGAAACAAACCAAGCGTTAATTGTATTATTTATATATTACAAAATGTTTTATCACGAGTTACATGAAAAACAAACTCAAGAAATTCTATTTTCAAGTCTCAAATTAAATTAATCAAAAAGACGATTTATAGTTTTGAAGAGCAGAAAGGGTTGTATCTAATGAATATTACACTTTGTCGAAGTGATTTTTCTTCCATATTCTATCCAAATATTATGTATTCTTTATTTTCGCACCTAAATCTCACAATGAGTTTTTGTCAGTTTAAATTAGATTTTAGTATTTTGACATTTTCAAAATGTTTTCTGTATTATTGTTTTTATTGTATTAGATTATTCATTTTATTCAATCTGTAAATTTTTCAATATTTTTTAGGATTATACGTTCATTCCTATCAATTCTTTTGATATCCACGTATACATAAAAGCTTATTTTTTTACATCCACTCTTTAGATTTAATTAGACGGGTTTATTGGCTATAGACAGCTCAACAGCACTACGACCTGATTAGATCTTTTGTACTAGTACTCTACAATTAGTATGTTCCCAGGAATTCAGGAATTCAATTTTCTTAGTAAGGTCAATTAATTTCCTAGGATGCCATACCTTGATCCGTTCTGGCGTTATCGCTATTTCTCTGGTTAGGGCTAGTCTGTTCTACACTCATGTATAGGGTGTGCTCAGCCGATTCCTCTGCCAAGTTCTGCTCGACGAGAGATCAATAATAGTTATTATTGATTAATAGCACCAAGTCAGTAAAGTGATTCTTTATCAAACGAGCTTGAAATGTAAGCCAAGTAAGCGAAGCAAACGAGGCGAGTAACAGGCGAGTCAACAAAAGCTATATTGTCAGTTTTACTTTTACCTAAAATAGTCTTTGCAATTTTTGTTTTATTAAGCACAGATTCCTCAACATAGGACTCTGAAATCGTGTCGCTTTTCCACCCTCCGTGATTTTTTTAAATTTTCTTTACTGCCACCTACATTGGCAAAGAGAGTGGCGGACTTTCTACGAAAACAATTACACGTATAAAATGATGGTGTTGCAGATAGTTGGCAATTTTGGTTGGTATACTTTCAAAAGTATTATTTCCAACTGGGTAGCCTGTGCATTTATCATTTCTATATCTTGTGATATATTGGTCACGAGGCGTTTGTTTAGGACGCAGAGCTAAATATTTCTTAAATATTCTATGGATTTTACTTTTTCTTCAAACTCTCTAGTGATTACAAATAAACGAGGCTTGGTTGTCTTTGTCTTAGTTATAAGAAAAACCAATACTTTTTTGTGCTTTTTTTTTCTTTGTGCTCTATTATTTAAATTCAAAAGTTGCCCCAGCAACACAAATCTGAAATTGTTGCTACATTCATATCAAATTGGTTTTGAAAAGTTTGCATAAATTACCTTCATCATCAAGTAGATTTCATCTGGTGAACTTAGTAAATATCTGAGTATTTCCTCTTGTGAATGAGTTTTGGACATTTTTGGATTAAGATTTCTTCATTTTCTTATATTTATCAATGTCGACGTCATTTTTTACTGAAAGGGTTGCTTTCACCATGGTGTAATGACCACATTGAAGAAGGAGAATACTCTTTCAATAAATCGGAAAAATACGCCAGAAAGACGTTTTTACTATACTTTTTAATTTCGTGTTTCTTGCACCACTCCAAGAATACTGACGATTGTATTTCTCGACTGATTTTTGTGGTAGAATTTCGAAAGACTTCTTCTGAATTTCAGGCGGCCTGAATGTTTTCTTCCATTATTTTTGTTAAAAACCATTCTCAATTACGTTCTCACTGTTGGAGCCCAAACAGCGACACACGATTTCTGTTTATTGTCATATAGTCGTGAATATGTTAATAAACATTTGCGTCAGGTAAAATGCTTGATTTTACAGTAGAATAAAGTGTTTGTTTACTTCCGAAAATCACTAGGGTAATACATGGGTCTACTGACGGTTGGCGATAATCATTTTTTATTGCCTTTTGATCCAGTGCCCTGTTATGCACCTTGTTTTCAATATTGGACCATATGCTTCCTATGTGCTTTTGAAAGTACACATGTAGGTTTTGGTTCGGCATGGTATTCGCAGCTCCTTCCCTGGCAAGTACATCGGCATGTTCGTTGCCTATTATACTTGCGTGGCCTGGAACTCACATTATAGTGAGCTTATTGCCCTCGCCAATTGGTTCAAACCTTATTGATAGTTCCAAGTAATTTTCGAATTAAAGCTGGACGCTTTGCGTTGAGTCGATAAATTTAATTGGTATTAATATCTTGTTTGTAGGAACTCTGGTTTAATCAGATTCAGAATTTCTGAGTACCCAAAACTATGTTTTCACTATGCCAGTCCATCGCAAACATTTGACCTTATTTGGTGATTCAGGAGACGTAGTTCTAGTAAAGCTTCCATTGCTACAGAGGACGTGATGTTCATAGCCCCTGTGATACCAAGACAGCCATCACCGAGTTCAATTTGGCCCATTTTGGAAATAAATATCAGCCTAGCCCCTTTCTATTCCATTGGAATACAGCCTATCGTCAAGCTAGCTTTATAAACTGCTGTAGCAGTGCAGGGAAAATACCATCTCGGCCTGGTGCTTTGAAGAGTTAAGTTAAAAGCTACATTTAATTTTTTCTTTAGTAATGAGTTTACAGGCCTTCCTTTAGCTTTTTCTAGTACGTGGGAATATATTTTAATTATTTGCCATCAATTGTATCTTTCTTCTTAACCTTCTTTTTTAGTTCACCATATGATTATTCTTGAATTATGCATTAATATCCTTCATAATTTGATCCAATACTATCGTAATTTTAGTATATAATTTTAGTATTTTCTTAATGTCATTGTTTACCATGTCAATCATGTGCTTTTCATCCTTTATTTGATTTTATTACTACTCGTTAATTGTCGTTTTCTGATATATAACCCTGAAATTATTTTTTTTAAACTTTTTTCATCTCATATTTATTTATCTATTTAGTTTTTTTTTTTCATTTTTATTAATTTATCATAGTTTGTATATACTTTTTACCAAGACTTTCTTAAGATTTTGATTCTAGATCTCTCATAAAGTGATGGCTTCAAGCATTAAACATATCTTAAGAAAATAATTTTTACGCAACCTGATCGAATGGAGATTTTATAATTTAAAATCTTAGAGGCTGATAAACTGAGAAGTTTAAAACTTCATTTCCTTCTGCTACTTTTATCTAAATATTTTCTTTAGCCCAACTTTTCTTTTTTATTTTAAAACGATATAATTAATTTTTATTAAGAATCTAATTTAATGATTAAATGTAGTTTGAAATCAATGTTATACAATAATAATAGTTTTTCTCTGGATAAAAGGATAAGGATTTTTAGAATATACTTCTTAATCATATTTTTTGAATAATAAATAGATAAAGTTAAATTTTAATTATAATTTAACTTAGTCAACATCAAAATAGTTTTTATCTACCATTTTTATAATTATTGCATCGAGGTTTTTGATTTCAAAGCTATCTTATGGTTTAGAAACAATTGTGGCAACAATATTATATAAACGATTTTATTTTAGTTTAGTCTATTTTTGTGTAATAATTTATACCAGAACACAATAATCAATGTCTATCAGCTTTTGAAAAATTTAAGAATTCTAACAGCCGTACTAATAGACCGAGATTAATTCTCAGATTGTAGAATCCTAGATTAATTGTCGTATTTTTTTAGTTACATTTAAATATCACTGGTTTTATGTTGGTATCACGGAACAGCTGATGGTATTGTCAATATAACCTGTGATTGTCAGGTGAGGAGCATGTGCAAAGTTTGTTTGCAAAAACATTAAATGAAAATAATTCTACAATTTTCATTGAAAATAATTATCGTCTGTACTTACTTTAATCTTGATTAAATAAACACAATGCTTATTCCTTGTTCCTTATAACACAAACTAACTTTGCAAACAAACATTTCACGTTCTTCTTTATTGACAATCACGTCAGCTGCTCCGTGACACCAACGTATAACCAGTGATATTCAAATGTTACTAAAAAAGTTACTAAATCTGACAATGAATCTAGGATTCTACAATCCGAGAATTAATCACTGACTATTAGTACCGTTGTATGTGAAACAATCTTTGAATAATTTTTATGCGTTTGAGTTGAATGAAATCTGATTGTCGGGACACATCTAATAATTCTTTATAACAGTAAGCTTCTCTTACGTTTAACTATGATCTTCATTGAGTAGTGCTTCTAATTTTTCGTCTCCGAATGTTTGACCTTCTAAAGCGAGGTTTTAATTTTAGTCAAAATTTAAATGCTTTCTTAAATAATCTACAATTTTCATTGTTCGTTTTTGATTAGGTTTTAAATTTTTAGATTCCATTTAGTTTTATCATTTACTTGCGTCTCATTAATCACTTAATGTACGTTTTCGATTAAATTAAACTTAAAGCACTTGTCTTGTTCCAAAAATTAATAATTTATTCAACTCAAGGCCTTGAGTCGAACTAATCGAATAAATTATTAATTTGTGAAGTAAAAGTATTTGTCAAATATATTTTTAACGAAGAAGGAGACACGATTACAGTTGTTAAGTATTAAAGTAAAATCACTTTTTTAATTTTCAAAAATTTTGTTTGTTGCGTGTAATTCCAACAAATAAAAATTTTTGAAAATTAAAAAAGTGATTTTACTTTAATACTTAGCAAGTGATATGAATTTTCAACAAATAACGGCCTCATCAATTAATATGACGATTACTTTTGTAAAACAAAGCAATCCTCTTTACTTCTTCCTTATATTCAAGACGTACCACAAAATAAACGCTTGAGCATTAAATATGGTTTTGGTTAATGTTTTATGCTAGAAATCAATATAACAAAACTCTTATATTTAAAACATAACATAAAGCGGTATAAACTTAATTTATTCTAATAGTCTAATTTATAAACATAACCTCAATAATGAAGGGGAGATGAATTAATATTAACTATTGTAATGAGTGTTCTTTAAATAAATAATGATATTCTTACTACTGTTATGCACTCGCCTAAGCAGACTTTAAACTTAAACTAATATTATTTTTCTTTTTTTACATAGGTTGCGCAGAAAATGCCCATTTCGAACCACGTGCTGTAGCTTGCGTGCGCACCTGCGAAAACATGAATCGTCAAGTTGAATGTACTTTAGGTTTCAAGCCTAGATGTGTGTGTAACAAGGGATTTGTGCTAGATCATAATGGAATCTGTATTCGTGAAGCTAATTGTCCACGTAAGTAAAACTTAAGATAAAGTTGTTTCAATAATATAATATATATATATATATATATATATATATATATATATATATAAAGTCAAATTAAGCCAATATAAAAGCACGAAATTCAAGTTAGGTTTAGGGATTTAACAAAAATATTACGTAATTTAGCTGATGCTTCTTGCACTACATTCTTGATGGAAATTTGGTGAAGAAAAACTTGTACTTGTTTGTGAATTTGACTTAAATGTATTTGATAAATTTAATTTAAATTTCTTTTAACTGTAATCATTATTAATTCATTACAACTAGAAAAATTAAAAATTAATTGGAATATAGAAGAATAAGAATGAATGAGAAATTAAAAACATCAGTGGTAGTTACAGTTAAACTGAGGATAGTGAAAGTAAATCATCGTTATTCCGAGTCTGAAATCATATGAGTCACCGGTATCATTTGTCATTGGTATATAGTAAATAGAGCTTTACAATACTATAAATTTAAACGTGTCTGAAAATAATTCAGAGTAATGGATTATAAAATATACCAAATATATATTTCGGACACCGTGGCCATTATCAGTAGTTTAATACTCAGTATTTCAAATAAACCATAATAAGAAAGGTACTTAGTGATTTATTTTATAATCAAGTTTATCTTCACGTAACTAATCCAATTAATTTACTATTAGAGTAATGGATAGTAATTCATTTGTTTTTATTAAGAATAAAGTTCGTGATTTCGTAATCTTTTTAAACAAATTTTCTAATTAAATATTTTCATTCGTATTTATGAAATATAATTTAATCACTTTAATTTATGTACATAATCATACTATTTTATTAACGAGTAATAATTTCATAATGCATTTCATCAGTCAGAGGTCGAGCTAATCCACTTGTTGGAGCTCATAAATTATCATTAAAGTAAATTCATAAAATTTGCTTACAAAAGTGCTTTGTTACACCTTTTGAATATATATAAAAGCCATTTTAATTAGGAAGTCTATTCAGGGAAATAAAATGTGGAGTATTTCAGCTCGTAATTAAATGAGTGCTGAAAAGAATTCTCTTTGACAAATCTTTATTGAAAAGGGCAAACGTTCCTCACTTGATTTACTAATTGCCATATTTACACTCAAAATTATCAATGTTAAAAAGGTCGAGTATGAAGTTAAGTACTTACACTAGTTACTGAAATAATTACTCTGATGTGTTTTAATATTATATTTATATTTTCATGTACGCTTGAATATGACTAAAATTTTTACAGGACTACAGATAAATATGATAATACTACTACTAAACATCTGTATTCACAGATAGAAAATAAAATATAATACTTGTAATGGATAAAATAAAATAAATTCTGATATAATTGGTTTTCTGCTCAACGGCTATCGATCGGTGGTCTTTCAGCCCTAAGATAATATTAACCTAAACACTAAGTTAACACACTTACAATGTTTTTATTACTAAAAACTGTGTGATATATGCTATCAATAATGATATTAAAACGTCGAAAATTAAGCCATGTGTTTTTGTAATGTATGTATATAAATTACATAATTTTTAGTTAATAAAAGGATTAATTAAGCACTTGGTTATGTTTCACTATTTTTATATTTCTCTCGGAGAAATATAATTATTAATCCTTTTATTAACATAAAAATGTTTCACCACGGGTTAAGTGAGAAGTTAGTTAATCGTATGTGATTTTTAGTGGTAAAAAAGATAGTAATTGTTTGTCATAAATTACCACGTAGTACGAGTCGCAATTATTTTTGTGATTAAAATTAACCTGTTTATAAGTTCTGTAACTTTGAGGTCTTACTAAAATAACATGAACTATGAGTGCAATGGTTTTATAATTTGAGCAGAAATAAGTTTAATATTTTTATAATTTAAGCAGAAATAAGTGTAATATTTTAATGGTAGCCTATTTATGTAGTGTTTACGTTCACTATTGAATAGAACGTTAGTTCACATATGTATGACGTGGCTAATAGCTTATATAATATTTAAGCTTACTTTTCTCAACATCTAGAAGACGTGAACATTTTCCACCAAATTTTAAGCATACCATAAGCAGTTAAATCTATAAGATGTATTAAATGTTTATTCATGTTTGTAATTATGTGGATATAATTACAAACATTAATGAACATTTGATGGATCTTATAGATTTAGCTGCTGATGTTTTTATAATTGTATGGTTTTTATTAAATCCTGTGTACATAAAATGAGGCATCACCTGGAAGTTTAAAACTACGAATATTTTTATGTTAATTTCTTTTTCATATTTTCTCACACCATATTTACTCAACGTAAATTAAAGATTTTTTTAACAAATGAAACACTTTTTCTTAATATAATACTGATACAGTATATGTTTTTTTAATGTTGTTTGTGTAAGTGAGACTTTCTTATGCGACTATAGTTTCCACAATTTTAACTAGAACTTCTAATTTGAAAATGACAAATTAAAAGAGTCGAAACTATAGTCATTCAATAAAGTCTCAGTTATATAAACAAAGTTAAGAAGTGTTCCATTTGTAGGTAATGATGTATAACGAAGTAGAAGCTTGCACCTTAATGAATATTTTTGAAGATTTTTTGACAGAAATAAATACATTAAAACTAGTGATATCATTGCTATTGGTAACATGCAAATTACTTATAACTATAATTTAATATCTGTCAAATATTAGCCAGGGAACCTGTTGTTTTAATAAGTGATTTGTTTTGAGGTATTAATAAGACTCATTGTTGTAGTTTTACGAAATATTTTTAACAGGTTAATATTTTTAAACCCAAATTATCCCAGAAATAGTTTTATGTAATTTATTTCTTAAAGAAATGTATAGGATAGTATGGAACAGAATATAGTCTATAAATTAATAATTTTATTAAGGCTCTAGAGATTTCTCAAAACTTCTAGCAAGTAATTACGTATTCAGAAAAGTTGGAAATACTTATTCAAGGTAAATAGGTCAGGGGCTACACAAATAAATAAATTCAAGCTGAACGATAACTTGCCAATTATGATATACAAAACATATATAAAATATACTTATGTTATAGAGAATAAAACTTATTTTTCCTTAATAATTAACAGCTTCTATTCAAAGCTTTTTCGGCTAATGTCACTAATGAATCGAAAGTTATTGAAATTGGTTGATAGATAAGGCTCTAAGATGTTGAAAATTCATATTCATTTGTATATTAGTTGTAGATAACTCAGATTTTCAAAAATGTTTGTTTATTTTCACTACAATTGGTTCGCTAATTGTAAACTTTCATTCACCTGAAGAAGCAATCAATTTGTTAAATAATTGTAGTGAAAGTTAACACAGATTTTTGGACTTACAACTTTAATATACAAATGAAAGTTATTTAGCTTTCCTAATATAAAAGGCTCATTATTAAGAATCAGTGTAGTTATAAGATTAATAAATCTGTTTGGTTTAACCAACATAAAACACGCTAATTTTATGGTGGCGTAATTAAAACATATTGAATAATTTATTTGACATTGGAGGCAACTACTTCATGATATATTTTATTTATTTATTTATTTAGATATTTTGTCTTCTTTCTTAAATAGTACAAATAAAAGCAAATAATATAATTTAACGAACTAACATTTAATTTACGTTGAGTAAATATGAACTAACAGCCTCCTCCATCCGATAAAATTAATTAAATAAATTAAAATCCCAATCGTTACGAATAACATTCGTAAAATTTTTGACAAAGGATGCACGAGCGTATTTTACAATAACAAATTATGTTCTTCCACGCAAAATTTCTTGCACAATGAAGGTAGCAATCTTTATGCACATCCAAAAACGTTTATGTTTTCTACAATAACGGTTTTTTCTTGTCCATTATTTAGAATGAACTGTTTGGCAGTTTATATCAGCATGATAGGTATATAATATATTGTTAATATCACAATGATTTAAGACCTGGAAGTTTGATAATAATGCGGTCTTGATCGAAACTAGAGTCACTTAAAATAAATCGTTGTGAGAGTATCAAAGAAAAGAATAGCATCTTTAACTTTAAATAAGACAAGAATAAACACATAATTACACAATTTAGCTTATCATTATCAAACTAAAACTTAAAATTGTTTAGTTTAGTATTAGTTTTATAATGACCAGCTAAATTGTGTCGAAACTATAGTCACTAAGAATAATAAAATGTATGATATAAACAAAGTTTATTTTTGTCTTATTTAAATTTATAAAATATGTATCACAAAGCGAAAACTTCTACAATCAAGTTTTTAAAAGCATTTTTACTTTATTTATTATATATTTTGGCTATTATAATAAAATACTTTTCAATAATATATTTTGCATTGAAATTTCCAACATATATATGTAATTTTAAAGTCTTGTTTTTAATACATTGAACGCATTTTTTCTAAATATACTTTTAGGGTTAGATGGTTAAACTATATTATTTAAAACGTTATAATTTATTGAAGCTTTAAATTATAATTCTAGTAATTCTAAAAGTTTTAATAGTAGAATAATTAGTAATAGTTTAGCTAATTTCCAATTTAAATCGCAATCAAACAATATAAAAGTAAAAATATTCGGTATTTATAGTAATTTCATTGGTTCTCTCTCTAGGATGTGGACCTAACCAATTCTTTAATCCACGTGCATCGTCCTGCCCATGCACTTGCGAAAATCCAAACGCCAGCAAACAATGCAAACTAGGACCTCAAGCCAGATGCGACTGTATCAGAGGTTTCGTCTTGGACCACGAAGGAAACTGTATCGATGAGAGAAATTGTCCAAGTAAGTATTAATATGTTATTACTAGATCAAAATTGAAAAAAAAACTTGTAATTCTCAATTAACTCTTTACTTTAGTAAAGTACGAAAGAGAATTGTGATTGCAAAAATTATTTGTTTTCTTCTTCAAAGGAAATATTTCTTTTGGGGTGATAGATATCATTTCAACTACCTACCAACTACTACTAGAAAATAATAATCAAATAGTCTCATCATATGTGCCTTATCTTGAAAAAGGCTGAAGATTGTAAGATCAAACTTTAAACTTAAATTGTTTTTTATGAAGATCTGAAAATCTACTGGAAGTAGGTGTTTATTTTACAAGGTGAGTTTTTTGGATGTTCTCTGTGGAGATCTCGGAAACTATTATATATGAGATAGAAAAACGATTAAATGGGAAAAGAAGTGTAGTTTTAAGAGAATAATAAAATTGCACTTTCAAGGTTTTCAAAAAGTCAAGAGTAACTAGATATTTTGAAAATATCTCGGTTATTATGCCAGATAGGAAAAAATTGTGAAAAAAATGTTGTAGATAATTTTATGCAGGTTAATAAAATATGTTTAGAAAATTTTTGTCGCCATTATTTTCCGAGATATGATGCAAACTTACATTTTTTTAATGGAAACTTGGCTTGGCCTCCTATGTATTTTTCTCTTTCAAATATGACAAAGTTATTTCTAGAAATAAGTGAGTTACAATAATTTTAAATTTTATTATAAATCAAAAAATAGTTAGCCATGAAAAAGTTAAAAGTTAAACAATTGCCTCTTACACTTTTTTTCTATCTGTCATAATACCCAAGTATTGGCCAAGATAAACACTTGTTATGTTCCATATTATATAATAATAATATAGAACATAACAAGTGTTTTTCTTCGACAAAATTACATATCTGGTTCCATCAAGAGGGTAACTTAACCCTCAATCAACTATATAATCAAGACATATTGATTTCAAAAAATTGACACTTTTTACTAAAATTTACAAAATTATCTAGTTATCCTTGACATTTTTTAAAACTTTGAATGTGGAGTTTTAATCGTCTCGTAAATCGACACTTCTTTCCCCATTTAAAAATTTTCCTATCTCTTATGGTTTTCGAGATCCCCATAGAGTACATCTAAAAAACTCACCCTGCATATATTTATTATAGATGGTAAAAAACTGAACAACTTTCATTAAAGCAAGATTTTTATTCACTTCATTGTTTGTTTCTTGTATTTCTTTAAAAAAAACTTTAACAGTTTTATAGAACCACTAATAACAATAATAATAATAAAAGGTACAATACCACTACAAAAAGGAAAACCTAAAATAGAGACTTCACTAGAAATCAAAGAAAGTTTTTCCGAATCTTAAATCAACCAGAAGTAGAATCTAACAATCAAGTTGACTCTGAAAAGTTCCAAATCTACTAGAAGCATGTCTGGCAGGAACCAGCAGAATTTAATAAAAGGGCCACCTGGCTTCCAGCAATATTGACATCCGCCCACGCACTTCCCGGTATGCCTGAGCCTGACTTAACCCCTGAAGATATCCGCTGGTCAGTGAAGACATTGCACAACTCGAAGGCTCCAGGCCCAGACCAGATACAGAACTACTGGTTGAAAAGTTTTGTCTACCTCAAACGATCGTGGATTGTTTTAATGAAGTTCTTAGAAACCCTACCAGCTTCCCCCCATATCTAGCCACTGGAAATACTTTCCTGCTCTTTAAAAAGGGCGACCGAAACGACCCAAGAAACTACAGACTTATTACCTGTCTGTCTGTTATTTATAAATTGCTTACAGCAGCGATGGCTGAGAAGATATATACCTACTGCACCGCTAATAATATCATTTCCCCAGAACAAAAGGGATGCATAAAGCAAGCTCTAGGTTGCAAAGAGCAGCTAACCGTCGATGCTGTAGTCCTAAAACAAGCTCAAATCAAATGGAGAATCTTGAGCATGTGATTCATAGATTACAGTAAAGCGTTTGACTCCGTCTCCGACAACTGGTGAAAAAAAGTACTGGAAATTTATAAAATCCACCCACTAATTTGCAGACTACTAGATACTCTAATGGGACACTGGAAGACCCAATTATATCTTGGACAAGGGAGATTGGGACACATCAGAATTACGAAAGGGATATTTCAAGGAGATAGCCTTAGTGCACTTTGGTTTGTAATGGCATTAAACCCCCTATCGGATTTGTTAAACACAGGTTCTCAAGGGTATCGATTAAAAATGAAACATAACACCAGGCTTTTACATTTATTATTTATGGATGATATAAAACTATATGCAAAGAACAGAACAAATCTCCACTCATCATCGTCATTTGGTATGGATAAATGCGCGACAAATGAACATCCACAGAGGCAACCACGAAGTAGACCATCAATCAATTCAAAGCATTGAGCCACTAAGCCCTGAAGAAACTTATAGATACTTAGAAATAGCACAGAATCAAAGCATCAATCATACGGACCTAAAGAAGGAATTTAAAGAAAAGTATAGAGCAACACTCACCAAACTGCTAAATACCCACCTAAACGCCAAAAACATGATAACTGCTATAAATACTTGGCCAATCCCGGAGCTTACTTACTCCTTTGGACTGCTGAAGTACACTGACACAGACCTGCATGAGCTGAATCGAATGACTCGCAGACTACTCAAAAAATTTGGAGTTCACCACCCACGTTCAGTCATTGAAAGAGTGTACCTTAAAAGAAAAGAGGGTCGCAGAGGTCTTATCAATATATATGAACTTTGCAAGATACAATAAGAAAATATTTCCAGGAATCCGAATCCGGCCTGCTGCAAAAAGTTGTTAATGCAGATGACGCGTACACCGCTCTTAATTTAAGCGAAACCACCGAAGAAGCAGTAAGGACAACACACGATAACCTCACTTCATGACAAGAGAACACTTTGCATGGAAAATACCCAACAGCTTTACAACAACCGAATATTGATAAAGAAGGTTCATTAGTGTGGCTTAAAAGGGAGAAGGATTCATAATTGCAATTCAGGATAGAGTTATCAGAATCCGAAACTGTGAGCGAGTGATACTAAAAAATTACGTCATCGATAAATGTCGTAAATGTAGCAAACAGGGAGAAACTATAGAGTTCATAACAGGTGGGTGTAAAGCTCTTGCAGAGAATGCATATTTAGGCAGACACAATCAGGTGGCAAAAATAATACATGCAGAAATAGCCAAAAAGCACAACCTACTAGACAACCCACCTTCGTACTAAAGATACTCCCCTGAGCCAGTTTTAGAGTCATCGGAATATATATTATACTGGGATAGATCAGTAATAACCGACGGAACCGTTGATTTCAACCGACCAGACATTATATTTATCGACAAAATTAAGAAAAAAGCATCGATCATAGATATATGATGCCCCTTAACACATAATCTGTCAAAAACAGAGATTGAAAAATACTCCAAATATGAAAACCTCGCAATAGAATTGAAACACATCTGGAAACTTGAAACGGTCGAAATAATCCCATTCGTAATTTCTGTTAGTGGAGTTTACACGAAAAATTTCAGAAACAGAATAAAACGTATTGAATTACCGTATTATCTGTGCAGTATTATCTAAAAAAGCGTTATTCTCAAAATTCGCCATATAACCAGAAAGTTTCTGGGATAAACATATATTATCATCGGTAAAATGGGATATGATGAACTTCATCTTCAGCCACCGAGCCGAACCCAAAACAAAATGTCTTACGTGTAGGGTCGGTAAATTTATTCTTTTAGCAACGGCTAAGAAATTGTCCGCTTAAAATTAATAATAATAATAATAATAATATACTTTATTGTCCAATGGGTTAACCATTTACAGGACAAAATTTGACAATAAAAGCATGATAAGTGTGTAAGAACTAAGATACAAATAAGAAGGGAGAAGAAAAAACTAACAAACTATACTATACAAGAACATTAATACAAATTAATTACTGTTAATTAACTTAATACAAAGTTGGAAAATATATCTTCCAGGAGTTTCTCTGCATTGTTGCTCTTGTCGTGATGGGGGGGCGCTGCATTATGTTCGTTCTTGCTGTTGGTCTCTGGAATGTGCAGCAGTGTCTTGAAGCTATCCTCGATACCCGGAAATTTAGTTTAGATAATAAATATGGGTAATCAATTTTGAAGTGTACTAATTTCCATAAAAATTTGGCACTTAAAATCTCACATCTCAAAGACAGTGATGCGGAGTTGTTGCAAAGTAGTAATTCGCTGTGGTTAAAGCCTACTACGGGATACACACCATCCAGTTTATAACTAAGGAATTTTAGAAACTTACGGTGTATTTTATCAAATAGCATTTGTTGAGAAGCATACAATGGAAACCATACAATTGTGGCATATTCAAGCTTACTAACCACCAATGGATAGAACAAAGTTTTTAATAACTCCACATCATTAAAATATTTTGACATCCGCATAATAAAGCCCAGAGATTGATAAGCACCCATAATGATCAATTATAAGTGATTGTTAAAAGATATATGTGAATCAAAAGTTATACCAAGATTTTGAATAGTAGTTTTATGTAAAAATTGTTGGTTATTGATTGAATATGTGTATACTGAGATTGTTGTTTAATACATCAATGGGGATTTACTTCGATAATAGGACAGACTTGTCCACATTTAGAACAAGTCCATTTGTGTCACATCAATGAGGAAGTAAATTTAAGTTATTCTGTAAAGCTTCCATATCTTGTTGTGTATTTACTTGCAAGAATATCTTAATATTATCTGCATAGGCAAGAACAAACATTAGTATATCAAGATTTGAACTCTGCGGTACACCGGACGAAGCAACATACTCATATGATCTATAGCCATTGTATGAGACATGAAACAGTCTATTACTAATGAAATAATAGTAAAAATTAAATTATTTTAGATAGAATGGTCTTTATACAAAATGCGGGATTTTCAAGAAAAATGCGGACTAAGTAAAGCCATATTATTTTTATTATACATCTCTCAATTATCAGTGAAGTTAAATTACCTATTGACCATATGAAATATAAAATATTGCGGTAGATACTTTGTACACTGCACTCTTCATGAAACAAAATTATATTTTTAGGTAATTTTAAATTAGAAAATTAATAAATATGAAACATAAAATATTCCCATTGAGATGTTCCTTTCTTAACTGATTATATATAAACACGTCAGTTTATTTTGTAACTCACTCTTGGTAATACCTTAAAAAGTGGAACCAGTTGAGTAAATATAGAAACATTGTGAAACAAACCAAGTGCAATTTATTTTAAACCTTCATCAGTAATATCTTCCATTGATTTATAAATAATTTATCCTTAATATAGTGCAATCACAATTCTAAATTCAAGCCAAGGCAAGCCCCACGACTTTATATGTTTTTGTTACGCATTTTATTTAAAGAATTTATGATAATATTTTGTATTTGTATCATCACATATGACAAGTAGGTGAGTATTTATTATTTACTTCAAATTATATAGTATCGCATACTATTGAGAGTTAATTTATGATCCAAACAAGTAAACAATGTTGATATTATGCACAAAAAATTGAAACAAATAAACCAACTTTTATAATTGTTAATTTAATTCTGCGCAATTCATTAATTAGGTAAATTTTGTGGATGTGATAAAAAATTCAATTACATATACTTAAAAATTATGGAAGTAATACTCTTAAGCTTTGTTCTAATCTATAACTTCGGATTCGAGAAAGTCTTTATAAACTAATGTTACTATATATAATTCACTAAGATTAAATAAAATGCATTTTTTTCATCTATATGTTTTTATAACATTTGATAATAGCTTTTAATAACTTAAATCTTACGATAAAAATTTCTTTTGATTATGAGTAGCAATTTTGCTCACATTACTTATCGATGTAGTCATCATATTCCCATTACTTCAAAAACTAATAGGTTCTGGACAAAAATATTCCTTAAAGGTTACTAATTTTGTTATTACGTGCAATTATTTGTTATAAATTTGGAAGAAAGCGTTTATATGTAAACAAATCTAAATAAAACTAATTAAAAAATAACTATCTTTAAGTTTTGCTTAAACAGTTTTAAGTAAAATTTTACACATTACAACGATTTATACCTAAAGCATTTTAGATTATGATATATAAAATAAAACTTTAAATGTAAGGTAGAAATAATAAATTTAATACATAAGCTATTATAATAAAATCAGTAATACTTTATTTTTGTGTAATCTTGAAGTCGAAATGTTATTTTATATTTACTTATTATACGGCTTAAATCCATAATTACCAGTATTAATACTTCTTTATTAGTTTGTAGTGTCGTGACAAATTGGAGATCAGAGTGATTATATAACTTCTAATCATTACAGGATGCGGACCTAATCAAATCTTTAATCCACGTGCATCTGCTTGTGCATGCTCTTGCGAGAACCCCAACGCCAGTAAGGAATGTAAATTAGGATTCAAAGCCAGATGCCAGTGCATCAGAGGATACGTCTTGGATCACGAAGGAAACTGTATCGACGCTAGGAACTGCCCAAGTAAGTTTATAAACTTTGCAGATTATTCACTATAATTCACAATTTTAAATGATTACTGCAATATAATCATAAACAGACTCATACATATGTGTTTCCGTCTAAGTTATTTATATAAATAAGTGTCGTTTTTTGTATATTGCCTGTGTTTTGTCTATCTATGATCAGCCGGATATCTATCCATGATCTGATGTTGTTTTGATATTACATTTTATATGTCTATCTTTCGTTTATCATCTGCCTTTCTATTATTAATATATCGCGTATTTGTCAACTAAATAATATGTAATTTGAAAAATAAGCACTTTGATAGTATCGTGATAGTCGAAAACATTACTTTTCAAACTACTTTGTAATCAAGATGTATCTCAAAGTAACGGCTTCAATAATCAATCACAAATAATGTGTGCTGGTCATGGGTCTATTGTCCTTTTGACCTCTGTCTATTATATATGTATCCTTCATCCGCCATCTCTCTATCTGTCTATCTATCGATTGACTCTCATCTGTTTATAGACTTCGCTTTCTGCCTTTATTTCTATACCGTCTATCATTTATATAACAGCTTGTCGTATGTATCTGTTATTACTTCATCTTAAAATTGTATTCTCTTAATTAGCTTTTATATAAACTTCTTAAATACAATATACTGATGGTAAATAAATAAATTACGTGAAATACTTCTTATAAATAACTATAAGAAATAATAAAAATTGCATTATATTTGATTGAAGGAGAATATGTTAGAATATATATTTTTTTAATTTCTATGCAAAAACATACAATCAAATACGGAGAATTTATAATTTTTAAATCTACTCCTGTATCTCTAGGAATAATTGTGCTCAAATTTGAGATGCGAGAAGTTTCCTAAAATTAAGAATTTTTAACTTCTTAGCTGCTAAAACACTATTTTAAATAATAAATATCTCATTTCTTGATAATAATATTATAATATTTATTGTTAGTTCACTGCAACTAGTTAGCTTCATATGTAAAAGAATAAGAAATGATCAGATAAAAGGAATTATCATGTCTTTTTTGCAAAAATTGAATGCAGTACATAAAAATACATTACAGAAACATCTTACATATCTAAATTTTTAGAATATTTTCAAGAAATATAAGTTTAAAAAATATAATATTTACTTTATAGCTTTAAGAAAACGTCCACTGTTTAAACTCGCAGCAATTGTTTTGTCACACTATGGCTTCTTTAGGTAAAGAAATTATAAGAGAGCTTTTACTTTAACGTTTAAAATAAATATCAATTTTTATCAAATAACAGCCTCATCAATATAATATTGCTAATTAATTGAACAGGTTTATATTTTTCTAAAGTGGCGACTATGTCAATTAAAACACGAATATGAATATAACTTTTAAAAACGACAGGAGATTAATCTTAACATCTGTTGTAGAGTAACTCAAAATTGTACCTTTAATAATTTTAAAGCGCATTCTAAAACAAGTGCTGTTAGTATTTTGATATGCTCTAAATCGCTAAAAACTCTTTCCAAATCTAGTTTTGAAGTAGTTATCAGGATCTGGATTTGGATCTGGATTTATTCTATTGGAGTGTCCCACTTCACGTAAGCCCCAGAGGGCCCTTTGTACGTCTTCCCTTTCGAGTGCTCATTTCTTGCTACAGTCAAGCCAATCCAAGGCATTGGAAATCGCCAGGACTGCAGCAAGATGGACTCTTAGAATGTCTTATGACTTTAGATATGCTACTCACATTGTGGATTTAGGCATTTTTGATAACACTGGGCAGTCAAGAAGTACATGATCAGCGGTTTCCTCTTTACACCCTCTGCAGATGGGACTAGATTGTGATCTGAAACTGCAGTGTTAGGAGCCCTACAATATTCCGTAGGTTTTCTCTGGACAGATGCATACAGTATCTGGCCGTTTTGATGTTCATTGCGAAAAGTTTTTTGAGTCCCTATAGCCAGGTGTTTTGTTCCATCGCTCCTTGAGGTATCTGTTTGATGCATGATGATGATGGGTAATCAGGTCCAGCAGGGAGGGCTGCAGGAATGGGTTCGGTCCGCATACCGTCCGGATGCCTCCCTCGCCAAACCATATGCTATTCTGTTACCTCCGCTGTTTTTGTGTCCTTTTACCCAGCATAGAGTCACCTTGTTGTCACAAGCCACTTCTTCTAAGGCTTCGCAACATTCCAGCGTTAATGCTGAAGTAATTTTGCAGTTGTCAATGGACAAAATTGCTGCTCTGCTCTCCGTTATGATGTATATGTGTGTTTTTACCTTGATCTTCTTGTCAGAGATTACCTTTGCTGCATATAGTATACCCATGAGTTCCACTATTGTTGGTATACTCATTGTCTTATCTAGTGCAGTAGTGATCAGTTGATCCGTTTAACCTACATAAGTAAATTTGAAATACCTAGTTTTTTTAAATTAATAATTTTATCTTTGTAGTCAAATGAAATATTTGTCAATTTTTCCCTAACGCCAACTGATGATTAAAGAACGAAGGCTATTTGGGGGTAAATAATAACCGTAGTATATTTAGTATGTTGTTGTTTTTTTAAATTTAATCAAAAAGTCAAACAAACACAGAATTTACAAAATGTATTTTGTAAATTCTGTGTTTGTTTCTTAGGTAATAATTGAATTAAGAAGTTTATTGAATGATAGTGGGAAATTTGTGTTATAAATACTGACTGAATATTTATTTTTTTATATTATTTTTACAAATGAGTTTTCTATATAAACCTACAAAATTCAGGATTTCAAAGAAGTTGAGATTTTGGAAAGCCACTTACATTTTCTTCAGAAGTCAGTCAGAACTATTAAATACATTAACAATTATTTAACGCTCATGAATTAAGATTAATTATATCTTTGCCTTCCCATAGATGGAGTAGTCTTCACTGGTAATGATAAATGATAAATACCAAATGTAGCAGCCCATCACATTCTACACATGCTCGATTCGAATTAAATCTAAAAGTTTTAACAGATAATTATAGTAATAATAATAATAGTGCTAATAACTGAGCGTTTTACACAGTTCATAAATGCTAAGTATCTAAAATATTGCACAAAAATATTGGCACAATAGATTAACTAAAAATTACAAAATCATAGTACAGAAATAAAGTAACACAAATTTCTAATAAATAATACAGTAATACAAATATCTACAAGATTAGCACAGTTGTGTATAATGACAACATATAAGTAAAATACTCACTTACATAATAAAAATATTTCTATCTATTAAAAAGGTTGAACTTAGTTTAAAGTTAGAAGCAAGAAAACGTGACAAGTTAATTTATGATAACAATAAACGATAAAATACACTTAATTGAATAAATATGATAAATAGATTAACACAATTTATAAAATAAAATTAACATGAATTTTACCAAGTATTATCATAAAAGAATAAAATGAGTATATACACAGGCAGCCAGATATTCATCAAATGTGTAGAATGAATTTTCCTCTAGGTAATCCTTGCACCACTACTTAAACTGTAAAACTAGTAGATTTTAAATACTGAAAGGCAGTGCATTAAGAAATTTTATAGCAAAATAACGTGTGTCTGTTTTGGCCTTTGATAGATAATATTTATTTAAGCGAATATCAATTTTGGACTATGTATCATAGGTGTGGTAGTCTTTATTGTGTTTATACTTATCGACATTATTTTTGATAAACACCAAACATTCCAAGATAAAGGCACATGTTGTTGTGAGAAATTTTAGCACTTTGAAGTTTTCTCTACAGTCATCTCTATAGCCAAAACCTGAAACTATCTGCACAACACGTCTTTGCATTCTGAAGATGTCAGCCATGATAGCAGAGTGTTCCCGTAGTAGAATACCATATCTAATTATTGACTGGATAAATGAGTGATACTACTCAGCTACTCTCTTGATGGAACCAAATTTTCAAAATAGGAGATAAAAACTCTTATTATGTTCCATTTCTTCATTCCAAAGAAATGGAACATAACAAGAGTTTTACTTCTCCTAATTTGAGTGATAGATATTTAACAACATTTTTGGGCTTGTGGATCGTTTCAAGTTCTGTAGAAGATATACATTTCTTGCAACACTCTGTTGAAGCTCAACCCGATGGCCTTCCCAAGTGAGTATCTACAACAACTCCTAGGAATTTAGGGCACGGTGGCTTTGCTTAAGTGAAAAAGTCAGGTCCACTGTTTTATCAGTATTAAGTTTTAATTTGTTTGCTTCAAACCAGGCATTTAATTGTTCCATTTTAACCTCTATTTGTATTGTTACATGGGCTGTATTGTTTCTTTTGCACAAGATGGATGGATGTGTATTCGGCATACAATATTGTTAACGTGTTATAATTTTCAAAAGCAGATCGTTGATACAAATTAAAAACAATAACCGACCCAGGATTGATATCTGATGCACACCATGGGACATTTTGCGTTGCCTTGAAGAATTATTTTTTATTATAACAAAATATATTAAAAGTCTTCAGTTCGTTGTAGAAAATTAACTAATAATTTAAAAATACGTAAATTTAGTATAACCTTTTGACCTCTGTTTAATAAGTAAGATAACTTACCGGACTGAAGTTATAGAAGTACATCTTTCTTATAGCGTTTTAGGCTTGGGTACTACAAATAGCTATAAAGCACACATGATACACAAATGTATCATTGGTTATTTAAACTATAAAAAATTTGAAGAAGAGGTTTCTAATAGCCAAACAATATGGCATGTCTTACTATAATATGAGGAGTTTTGCTAGAAGAACAAGATCTAAACAGTGTAACATACCACAGGATCTTATTACTATTATCCGTCGCCATGTGTTGCTTATTGTGTGATCCCATTAATTAATACAAAGCCGTAAAACAAACACAGATATAATTTATTTTGTACAGAGTTCTTCTTCTATCGAATAATGAAATCAGAAAGTTTGTTTAGCCTAAGTAATATAAAGAACAATAAACCTACGTATCTAAAGTGTAAGAGATTAAACTAAAAGTATCACTAACTGATGAATGAAAAACAAATACAAGAAAAACTTAAAGTATCTGATACCTCAATGATATAGCACTCTTAGCTATAGTACAAAGTGTTTGATAGTAGAACAAAATCTAAACTGCGTTACTTGATACTAATTGTTCTTAATATCATCGATAGATCAATGTTTCGAAATCAGAACTATGATTTGTCGCAAATTATTGCGTAAATATTCTAATAAGTTTATTCCGGCGCAACCTCTTAGAAGATTCACGCAATAGGAAAGTTTGATATGTGTAGATACTAAAAGATATAATTTGAAGCTACACAGTTTTTGGCGACACATTATTAACTTTAGAAATTTTAAAAGCACATATTTGTTGGCTCAGGAGACAAGCTTTAATTATTAAATAATACACGTATTTTCATTGGTGATGAACAAAAAGAATCTTTTTTCATACATCTTCCTGATTTAATTTGTTATCTCTAGGATGTGGACCAAACCAATACTTCAACCCACGTGCATCGGCTTGCCAGTGCACTTGCGAAAATCCAAATGCCAGCAAAGGATGCAAATTGGGAGTCAAAGCTAGATGCGACTGTATCAGGGGATTCGTCCTAGACCACGAAGGAAATTGCATTGACGAAAGAAACTGCCCAAGTAAAACTGATTATTTACTCTAAATGTTTGTAACAGAATAAAATTAAATATTTTGTTTCAGGATGCCAAGAAAACGCTCATTTCGAACCACGCGCATCTGCGTGTATGAGGACCTGCCAAAACGTAAACGCCGAAGCTGATTGTACCTTGGGCTTCAAGGCCAGATGTGTCTGTAACAATGGATTCATCCTAGACCATAACGGAGTTTGCATTGCTGAAGCTAACTGCCCACGTAAGTTTTTAACAGATCAAAAAAGGCATTTAAACAGAGTGCTAAGGATAACAACATAAAAGATATTTATTATTGGTCCCTGTCAATAGATAGTACCTTTATGGCAATATGTTAAAAAGTTAACTAAAAATATTTTTCATTAATCAATAGCTTATTATTTTATTATGACAAAAATTTATCATATGCTTATAATGAACGAAATAAAATTATTTTCTTCACTTATTATTTTATTAATACTAGATGTACATTTCGAGTACTATGTTCTCATTATCAATGGTTTATGGTGGTTTATGATGGTTTATTGATATGATTATGATGATAAACCAATGATAATAAGTACATCTGGTATTAATCAAATAATAAGCGTATTAAGGAATTTCATTTCGTTCATCATAACATAGAACACTTCACATTACTCAACCCGAAATTTAGGATTATGTGCTTGTCAAGTACTTATTATTTGGTTTTAAGGATGTGGACCCAACCAAATCTTCAACCCACGCGCATCCGCATGCACACGCACATGCGAACATCCCAATGCTGATAAGGAGTGCAATTTAGGAGTTACAGCCAGATGCGAATGTATGAGAGGATTCGTCATGGACCACGAAGGAAACTGCATTGAAGAAAGAAGTTGCCCAAGTAAGTTGAAAATTCATTTGGATAATATATGTCATTATAAATAAGTAATTGTGTAGGTTTTCACTCAAAATAAATAGAACAGTTAACTTTGTTGGTATCACTTCTTTTTTTTTTGTGATACCAACAAAGTTAATTGTTTTATTTATTATATATTTTATGTCATTATAGTGGTAGTAACATTGTCAGTGCTACTAGTATTATTAAACATACGTTTCAAACTATTGGAACAAATAGTCTTCTTATAAATTAATCAGTGATATTGTTTTAAATATTACAGAAAAGAACTTTTAGAATTTTTAAAATTATTGATTATTGATTGTTCACTTTTTTAGGTGAAGGTTTTTCATCAATTAATAATTTTAATCAGTTAGTACCTAAAAGAATAAACTTAAACCTGTTTTTGTAGGGTGTCAAGAAAATGCACACTTCGAAGCACGCGCATCAGCATGCATCAGGACCTGTGAGAACATGAACGCAGTAGTCGAATGCACCTTGGGCTACAAGGCAAGATGCGTTTGTGATAAGGGATTCATTCTCGATCATACTGGTGTTTGTATCCGTGAAGCCAACTGCCCAAGTGAGTATCTTTTTTTAAATAAAATACATTGATAATTATCATTAACTTGTAGATGAATAAGTAAATCCTAAAATTGATAATTGCTCTTGAATATTTAAACTGTTTATCATTTATTCAAATAATCAATCAAATCAATTCTTCGGTGTTTAATTAATGTATGTTATATAAATATTAATAGGATGTGGACCTAATGAGTATTTCAACACCCGTGCATCTGCCTGTAAATGCACTTGTGAAAACCCGAATGCCAGCAAGGATTGCAAATTAGGACCAGTGGCCAGGTGTGACTGTGTTAGAGGATACGTTTTGGATCACAATGGTGTTTGTATACCCGAAGCTAGCTGCCCAAGTAAGTAGTAATAAAACATTTAAAACTGCTAACCAGAAATCAAACAGGTAAAGTATATAAAGATATGTTAATACATTTAATATTTATGATGCTAAATATCTTCATATATCACGCTTCCAATACTGGAACGGGCCTTTAAAGAAGAAACTCATTGTGACGTTTATTAGCTTTTGCATAATGATCCTACTTGTTAAGTATATTGTAGTGTTAGAAGTGCGGTGGATCGGATCTTATCTTAGATTCAACTTTATTCTTTTGATGCATTTATCTATTATTTGAGGTTTGCGACAATATAATCCTCTTCTTTTCAGCTTCTGAGTGTATGAACTAAACCATCGATCCATCAAGTATTACAAATTATTCACATCTTTTTGGCTTCTGAGTGTACGAACTAGGCCATTGATTCATCATGTATTACAAATTATTATTTTTCTAATACTTAATCACAATAAATAGAAGTGTGACATTTATTGTCACTATAGTTCCCTAAATTGAGACACAATTACGAATACAGACATAAAAATCCATAGCAAAACTCTGTTTTTATGTCTTCGACTACGCCGTTGATGTGAAGTGAAATTTACAACTTCTGGCAGTTACGAATTTACGAATACACAAATACTCTGATTTCCTGTCTTCAATTGCATCGCGCTGATGAGACATAAAATTGAACGAAAGTGAAGTTTACAACTTCTTTAACTCGGCCAAATACAATTGGTAGATGATGATGATAATTAGCAGGTGATTTTGACTACTAAGCCATCATTTTTTGCTTGTTGAAAGGATGGAGAATTTTTCTGATAGGAATCGAAGGCGTTCTAGGATGGCGGTAACTAAGGTAGTATTATAGAGGAGCTCGTTAGAAGGATTGTATAAAGGATTAAGAGGATGACGGAGTTTTATTAGGGTACGAAGAGATGCTCGCTAGCTAACTTCAATATTACAGGAGGTTGGATTGCTAGGATTGGCATAGAGGTCACGACCATGGTCAAGTGGGTGTTCTCGTATTGATAGAATTGTTTTTGTATGTTAAACTTTTAAAGCATTTTGCTGTTTATTATGGCTGAATGTTTTTTAAAATTGATGTTTTGATCTAAGGTTATGCCCAAGTACTTAACGAAAACTGAGGGGTGTCATAGGTTGGGAAATATGGACTTTGTGAGGTGAATTATTGCTGCTGTGATTTGTGGGGATTGATTTTTATGCGCCATTTAGCGAACCATCGTTAAAGGGAGTCGATACACTCTTAGAGAAATTGAAGGGCTTTTGATAGTGTGGGAGCATGTGTGATTAAGGCAGTGTCATCTGCAAATTGCAGTAGATATGGATTAAAGTAGAGAGGATCAGGATTGTAGACATCAGCAAAACCTTCCTTAATAGATGCTTTCAAATGTAAAAAAACTAATTGCAAATGAATTATGTACCATTTTATTTTAGCAAACACTAATTTTGCTTATTATTTAAAAAAATCTTTAGGATGTGGACCTAATGAGTTCTTTAATCCACGTGCGTCGGCCTGTAAATGCACTTGTGAAAACCCCAACGCCAATAAGGACTGCAAATTAGGACCAGCGGCAAGATGTGACTGTATCAGTGGATACGTTCTGGATCATAATGGAGTCTGTATTCCCGAAGCAAACTGCCCAAGTAAGTATCAACTTATACCCAACTAGTTCAACTTGAACTTATAGAAATGTTTCGAAGGTAAACAGAAACATTCTAAAATTTTGGAAATAATTTTATAGGATTGTGCTGAAAATATAAAATTATCATAATCCCCTAAGTAATATAACATACAGATTTTTTTTTGTAGGGTAAGTATTGCTGAAAATAATGAGTTATTTGAGAACAAAGTGATAACAAAGTTATTAATAAATTTTTTCTCTTAGGTATATTAAAAATTTAGTTACGGTATTAACATAAAGGTGCCATCTATTGTCTAAACATTGCACTAGATCCCAAATGGGTGGATAACTACAGATATTGAAGGGATCTGTCAACAGCTACAATTATAAGAATAATAATGTAAACATTAATTATTGTTCCCTGTCAACAGATCCCTTTAATGTCGGGGGTTATCCACCCATTTGGGTTCAAGGAAATATTTAGACAATAGATGGCACCTTTATGGTAATGTCATAATCGATGGTTAAACCGAAGAGATAAATTCTACAAAGTAAATCTCGATTCCCTGTCTCCAACTGCGATACGCTGATGAGATCCAAAATAGATCGAAACCGGTCCGTGGCTGTTGTTGACAGGGAACAATACAAATTTAGTTTGTTTTTTTAAATTATCACTTAAACCATTTTTTTTTAGTCGAAGGATAAAAAAATTACCAGTGGAACAAGTTAAAATGTGTTAAGGTCTTTATGTACTTAGATGTAGAATTTTCTTATGGATAGTTTGATTCAAGAAGTCTCCAAGAAGTAATCAAAATTTGCAAATTTGGTAACCAATAGTTTCTTATTACTAGTCCAAAAAATATACATAAATTATGAGTATTTGGCATTAAACTATCATAGATTTTTTATTTGAAGGATGTGGACTTTTCGAAGTCTTCAATCCAAGATCCTCGGGTTGTATCCGCACTTGCGAAAACAGGAACGCCATCGGCGATTGTTCTCTGGGCATTAGGGCCAGATGCGAATGCATTCCTGGATACGTTGTAGATCACAAAGGGGACTGCATCCGTGAAAACAAATGCCCAAGTAATGAAAACTATTTTATTAATATTAAATGAAGTGGTATGACCAATATATACATAAAAATGATAAAACAAAAATCTAATTTAGGGAACTGTTGCTGATAATTTACTCGAAACAAAGTTGGGCTTAAGTAGACAATTAATAATTGGTACTATTCAAATCTGAACAGGATTTACCACTCATATTAGTTAGTGGTTTAGTTCTTGTTAATTAACATAAATTGAATTTCAAGACTGATGGTTTACCTCGAGTTTTAGAAATCCAAAAGTAAAACTACGTTTCCCTCTTTGTTGTGCTACGCTAATGATATACAAAATAAATCAAAACCAGACCGTCACTGGTATTGACATTGAAGAATAATGAACTTAAATTGCCTAAATTTAATTGATTAAAATGCTACACAGACCCACACACAAATCCCTTTTAAAAGAATCACAAATCTTCAGACCTTTACTTTAATTTTTTGAAGATTAAATGAAGTTAGACTTCTCCTAGGTCTAGGAGTTGGTGGATCGCGTTACAAAAATATTATGCAAGTAGAGGAAACTAGAACTAAAAAAACGTTTGGTCGTAGAGAATTAGTTTTATTTTTGATACGTGAAATATTGCTAGAAAGCAATTACATGCTTACCAATATAACTGGTAAATAGTAAATTAGAGGATAAATAACGATCTCAATTTTATTTTGTTTATGTTATATATCGATAAATCATGAGAGGAATTACAACATGCAAAACGTGCTCTGTTATTAAATAATCAGTAGCAATATAAGAAGCCAACGGTAATGGCAATTATTTTCTGCAAAGGTATGGAGAGAAAAATGAAAAACTTTGCTTCCTTACCTAAGTTATTAGATTTTGATAACCCACAATGCAAAAACTTTACTACAATTTTCTTAAAAATGTGCTGCATTATACATTTGAAGATACTAAGATAGATATTGGTAACTCATCTTCTTACAGTAAGATTATTTATATTTATGTACTGGAAAAATTATAATTGAATCGTTAAGGGACTTTATTAATAGAAGATCTATTGGTCACTTTGTTTCTCTGAAATGGATGCTAATTAGTCTTCAAACAGCTGGATTTCATTAAATGGAAATATTCAAAACAGTTTACCATGAGACAACTAAGGAAGAGTTAAAGCACAAAAATTTAAAGATCAATTATAAATAAAGTTCAAAGGACTATTTTCAGCTAGTTTGGAATATTTGCTATACTATTTTTAGTTTGCTAATTTTCTGATCAATTTGTTATATTTTAACCCTATATCTTTTATATCTTTTTTAGAAAATAAGTTGTATTAGTTTGAATGATTAAGTTTAGTCTCAAGGAGCTAGATATACCAAATTGAAATTGGTATTGTGTAACGAAAATTTTTATTTCAGAATTTTATACAGTGCATTAATGTTTTTAGTAGATTTTGCTCAGCATAAAACATATCGTGTATCCTTGGTATCTGAACTCTCCTTCCTAACACTGTTATATTTGCTTTATAGTTTTTTTAATACTATTTTTAAGATCTGTTTATACATGATGTATGTACGTTCTCAGTAGTTTATATTCATCATATAAATTATTTTATCACTGGCGCCTCAACATCCACTCCTTGCCTCACATTTACTTCATATTTTATTATTACATAGCAATAATGGCGCATAATAGATATCTACATCTTCAAGCCAATTTCATCTGTTATTTACATTTAGTTTAGCATAATATAAAATTATATAACGAGCGTTCAACAAAAATTAGCGTTGGAAATCTAAAGCCTAGTTAGTCTGAGTTAAAAGAAAACACGCACCTATTGTATTGATTGTCATATTGATATATCTGATGCAATCATTGAAATACTAAAAGCACTCACCTAGAAAACAGAAACTTCGTCAGTAACTTTTATTGAATGCTCGTTAAGTATTAATTGTTGTATTTCTTATTAAAGTCAATCATTGCTTAATCTCACCTCATAAGTCACACCATTTCTCTTTCTTATCTTTGACTTACACATAAATTTCTCCATCTCTATTTTACACTTATTTTCTACTTCAACTTTCTATTAACACCTCTCTCTTCTTCTCTCTTCTGTCTTCTCTTATAGGCTGCGGACCTCATTCCCATTTCAATCCTAAAGCATCCGCTTGTGTGGTTACTTGCCAGACCAAGGACAGCCGTGAAGAGTGTACATTAGGCACTGTAGCCAGATGTGAATGTGACGAAGGATACGTATTAGATCATAACGGTGTTTGTATCAAATCATGTGAATGCGTTAGTAAGTTCCTTTTTCTATGAATTTTTCAAGCCACATTTAAATATATTTAAACAAAGTTGTGTAGTATTAAAGTAATTTTTAATTCTCATCTTCTAAATCTTCTAGAAAACAGAAACTTTAACATTTATTTAATGCTTAATCTCACCTCAATAATCATACCATCTCTTTCTTATCTTTGACTTACACAATAATTTCTGCATATCTATTTCACACTTATTTTCTACTTCAATTTTCTATTAACACCTCTCTCTTCTTCTCTCTTCTGTCTTCTCTTATAGGCTGTGGACCGCATTCCCATTTCAATCCTAAAGCATCCGCTTGCGTGGTTACTTGCCAGACGAAGGATATCCGTGAAGAGTGTACATTAGGCACTGTAGCCAGATGTGAATGTGACGAAGGATACGTATTAGATCATAACGGTGTTTGTATCAAAGCATGTGAATGCGTTAGTAAGTTCCTTTTTCTATGAATTTTTCAAGCAACGTTTAAATATATTTTAAAAAAGTTGTGTAGTATTACAGTAATTTTTAATCTTCATCTTCTAAATCTTTAAAAACATGTAACATTGTAAGATTTTTATTTGAAATTTTGAACAGAGCTAATTAATTTATTTAAATATATTTAAATATGGTGTAGAATATTAAAGGAATCTTCAAAACTCAATGCCTAAATCTAAACAAAAAACTGAACAAAGGTAATGAATTTATTCTAGTATACTTGATTATGGTGTGAAGTATTAAAATAATTTTTAATTTTAACCTTTTTCAAAATTAACTTTTGGGATTTTAATCAGTAGTACTGTGCAATGAGCAATAAGAAACATATCCAATTAAAATAATTGGCAGAATTTTAATTAAAATATATTAATAGTAAGTGTGTAGCTAATTTAACAGAGTTAATATACAATTTTTGGTAAAACAAAAACCAAAATGTGGTACTTAAGTTTTTGAGCACACATTTAAATGAAGTAGTAATTTATCTATGTAGTATTGTTGGATCTTTTTAATAATATTAAGAAAACTAATTTCTCCGAATATTACTAACCTTTGTCTTACATTTATGCTGGTTCTTAGAAAAATATAAGACAATTACCAATATTAATTTTAAATTTAATCCTACAAGTAGTTAAGTTATTTTTTACTTTTGTTTGCACATATTAAAATATATTTTTCGCAGAATGTGGCCCTCACTCACATTTCAACCCCAAAGCTTCGGCGTGCCCGATAACTTGCGACAACTTCGACCAGCCCAGGCACTGCCGCCTAGGATTGGTTGCTAGGTGTGAATGCGACCACGGTTTTGTCTTACATCCGAACGGAAACTGCGTAGAACAATGCGATTGTCCAGGTTTGTAATGATTCAAAAACATATTAAGACCTTATTTATTAGTATATGAAGATAATAATAATATCCAGTAAGTAACTAAAATTACGGTTTTACATAATTTAGCTAATATTGACATAATTTAAACCTAAGTACTTTCTTTATTGTCTTTGCTTCTCCTGCTTACAAAATTACAAAATATTACTTATTATGTCTTTCATTTATTGTAGTGAAGTGCCCACCCAACTCCCATTACAACGTATCAGCGTCTGCTTGTCCAATCAATTGCATGAACAGAAACAGCCCACCAATTTGCAACGCTCCTAATGTAGCAAGATGCCAGTGTAATGATGGTTTTGTGCTCAATAACAAGGGTGTTTGTATTCCAGAATGTGACTGTCAGCCAAGTAAGTCATTTTAGATATAAACTAACTAAAACTATTTAGGAACCTTAAAGAAAATGTAATTCTTTAAATTCGATTTATTTTATATTTGTTTGGTTATAATGGAGTAAAAAATTTAAAAATTAAAACCCCTTAATCTGTTTAATCATGTTTCTTGAACTATTGACACAATGATGTACATCTTTTTTCTGAACTTTCTCCGAAGTATTAATATGTACTGCGTAGCTGGGACTCCAGATAGGCGCATAGTAATTAAGTATCCTTAGAATAAAGGAGTTAAATCATAAAAGATTAAACATTCTTAAATTTCTTACAACTACGAACAATAAAACCCAATAATTTCAATAAGGATTGAACCGTATTATTTAAATGTGGCACAAAAGTTAGTCGTTGATAAAAAATAACTCCCAGATTAGTTATTTCCACTACTCTATTAATAATTATACCATTGATTGTGTAATCAAACACCACGGGATTTAACTTTCGATTAAATGATAATATATTATTTTTTATTTATTTATTTTTTTTTTTTTTCGAAAATTAAGGCTTTATTGTGAAAAAATGACTATACACTCAATAGTGAAAGTATTGTCTATTGGAAGCTACAACATTTGCCCATCTTTCTGGCAGTTTGTGGATTCCATCCCAAAAGAATTTCTCCGGCTTGGTGGTGAAGAATGAATTGAGCCAATTTTTGATACCCTGTTCTGAAGTGAAGCGTATTCCGGTGAGGGCATTCTGCATTGATCTGAACAACTAGTAATCAAAAGGGGCTATGTTTGGGCTATATGGCGGGTGAGGTAGAACTTCACACCCCCTGTTTTCCAAATAGTTTTGAACCTGTCTTAAAACATGTGGCCGAGCGTTGTCATGATGGAAAATTATGTATTCATGTCTGGTTGCATATTCTGGTCGTTTTTCCGCAATCACTATCTTCAAACGAATTAATTGTGTTCGGTAGAGGTCCCCTTTGCTCGTCTGACCCGATTTCAACAGCTCATAATAAAACACACCCTTCTTATCCCACCAAATACAGAGCATTGCCTTTCTTGGACTTGAGGTTATCGTAGTGAATCCATTTTTCATCACCAGTGACAATCCGATGCAAAAATGACTTCTTTGTGTGACGTTGAAGCAACATTTCCGACATGCAGAATCGGCGTTTGATGTCTCTTGGCTTTAATTCATACGGCACTCAATTTCCAAGCTTTTGGATGAATTCCGATGCTTTTAAACGTCTGGAAATGGTTGCTTGATCAACTCCCAATGATTTTGCAAGATCTTTTTGCGTTTGGCATGAATCTTCATCAAGCAATGCCTCTAATTCTTCATCTTCAAACCTTTTTGGCTGTCCGGGTCGTTCATCGTCTTGTAAGTTGAAATCACCACTTTTAAACCAAGCAAACCACTTCTGGCACGTTCTTTCAGCAAGAGCATGGCCACCATAAACCTCTACTAAAATACGACGACTTTCGGTAGAACTCCCCGCAAAAATAATTTTTCTGGCACAAGGTTCGACATGTTCAAATGAATAGAAAAAAAATTATTTACGCTTCAATAAAGTTACATACACGTTGTCCCCTGAAATTTTGAATATGAGTAATGTAATGTGTATTGTATCTCGATTATTATTATTGGTTGCCATGGTTGTTGCTGCAATATGCATGTCAATTTGACTTATTTAGCTTCAAAATGTTAACAGGAATTTTATGATCGTCTGGGATATTGTTTGGCTCAATAAAGAAATGTTTTCGAACATTGAAAAAGATGAACATTCTAGTGATTTGTTCTTCGTTACGTCAGAATTGTGTAAATATGTTTCATTTTAATTCCCAATTTTATTACAAATTAGAAATTGCTGATTATTTCCCGTTGGTCAGTCCATTAAAATACGTCACGAGCGTGGTAACTAAGTAACGAGTAATGCATTTAAATGCCCGTATTCAAAATTTCAGGGGACAACGTGTATATTGAAAAAAACGCGCAATGACAATAGCTTTTAAATTAATATAGTGACGGATGAACACGACGCGAAATAATACTAGTAGCGCCTTCTCTTAGAAAACCGCATGAATTAATGCATATTCCGATACATTTCTTAATATTAATCTTAAGCCCATGTTTTCGACACCATAAATGCAATCTGTCAATATTATTTTGTAGGTGAATACAATCAAATATTGAATATACTGTTTTATAAACTTTAATCTCATCTGCAAACATAAAGAACTCACAATCAAGAGTTTCTCTTAAATTGTTAATAAAAATAGTAAACAATAAGGGCCCAAGGTTGGACCCTTGGGGCACACCACTTGTCGCAGGATACGGTGAAGATTGACAGCCATCAACTTTAACGGTTTGTTGAAAATTAAACAAATAAGACTTTATTACAGTTATTATATTGCCATTGATGATATATTTATTTAAGTAATCTATGATAATATTATGAGGTATGCAATCAAATGCTTTCGATATGTCTGTGTAAATAACATCAATTTGATTCTGTTGATCTAATTCGGAAGATATTTTATGTGTAATATTAATCAATTTGGTTGTAGTGCTTCTCTTGCTGATTAGCAGATATATCATATGACACCTGACTTTAAATTTCATCAGAGAGGATTCTCTCAAATACTTTAGAAAAGTTACTAAAAAGTGATATTGGCCTATAATTTAAGATATTACACTTATTTCCTGATTTAAAAACAGGAACAACGCAAACACTCTTCCAACAATTAGGAAATACGCCGGTTTTAAGAATAATATTAAGAATCCTCACCATCGGCGCACACAATTCACTCGCACAATCTTTTATTAGAAATGCAGGAATTTGGTTCATCCCCATTGTTAGTTTAGGCTTAATCTGCTTTGTACCAATTCCTCGGAGATGTAAAAGTCACCTATATGTTCATATTCTTGAGATCCATTGTTGGAATTTTGTATATGTCCATAATTGTTAAAAAATTATTTTGACAGTATATCATTCGTATTAGATAAAGTAATACTATTGTTATCCATGACACCAGGGATTTTAGAACATTTTCTTTATTATGAACGAATGACCAAAAATGTGAAGGTTCACTGGAAATTTCACTCTCAGACTTTGTAATGAACATGGAGTATGCATTTCTGGGCATAAGTTTAAACTGTTTTTGCAGTTCGGTTGGTCGCAACTTATTGGAAATAGTGGGAAATTGATTATGTCGAGGCCTTTATCGTTGTTCATCCTTTAAAAGCCTTATTATCTCGACTATAAACCAAGATGAATAATATTTTTTAGATGTTTTATACTTAGAAACATTTTTTTCAATCACAGAATATAATAAATTATAAAAGTTATCACAAATATCATCTACTGAAGCGTTCGGTTTAAATACTGAGTTCCAATCAACACTACAAATTTCATTGTAGAGGGAGTTTAAATTAGCCTTTTTACTTTCCCTATATAGAATATATAGGGAAAGTATTGTTTTCGTACATGAAAATATCTGTGGGCGCTGTATATCAAAAACGAGTAATCGTATTGAAAACTTTAAACTTAAGGTTTTATCGTTAAAAACTGGAACTGAAAAGCTTTTGGAGAACATTCAAAAACCGGAAGTGGATGTTTATTCGAGGCCGTTTTTGGTTTTCTTTCGATATTTTTCTTAACTGTAAAATATTACAAAACTTTTTAAACAAAAGTTAAATGGAATGAGAAACTGTACAAGTTTTATTAAAATATATTTTCCATAAAATTCTTAACTTTCTAGAAAAACAATAAAAATAGAAAATTTTGCGATTTTTTGTTTGTATGTAAATTTCTTCCAAAAGGAGGAAATCGGGATATAAATCTTAATGAATGTTGGTTTCCTCTCGTCCTTCTTTTCTTGCTCCGAAAATTTTGTTCAATGAGCAGATTTCGTGAATTTCTTTAAAAATCAGAAAACAAGATATAAATCTTAAACTTTGTTGGTTTACTTATTGTCATCCTATGGCGTTAAATGAATCTGTGAACATGGTGGAATTTTACGGATATTGCTCGTAAGCTCGATTACGTGAGAGAATCTAAATTGGTAATAATTAGTCTGTATCTCATTGCTAATATTATTATTCCATAATCACAGGCTATAGACATTTGTTTTCTTCGTCTCCTATTTTCTTCAATATTTTTTATCCTTTATTTTATTAAAATTTTCAAATTGTGTTATTTTCCAGAAATCTCTTTCCAGATGTCTAAATTTTTCCAGGCGTTTGCATTTTCCAGATTTTTTTCATTTGTTTCACAAGAGTTTTTCAGCAAGTTTCCGGTATTTATTTATTTTTTAAAATAAGTTTCTAATTGTAAGAATTTCTAAAAAATTCTCTTTTTCGCAATTTCTCTTATTAATTTTACGAATTAGCAACGAGGTTTTTAAATTTCTTTATCTAATTGGAATTTTCCAAACATTTGTGGAAATTTTCTTCTATCATTTCATTTCTCCATCCCTTTTTAGATTTCTGGACTTGTCCAGAAATCTTCCTAATGTCCATATTTTTCAAAATTATTTCATTTTATCAAAATTTTCAAGCTATTTCTATTAAATTCTTTTCATGTTTTATTACTTTACTTTATCGATGTTTTTGATTATTTTCTAATTATAATATTTTTTCTACGACTTTTCAGAAATTTCTCTTAACAATTATGCGGATTAACTTGAAGTAATTATTTCTCTTCCAGATTTCTTTCAAGATTAATAGAATTTTCGAGTAATTTCTTTTCAAATCTGCTAAAATTTTATTTGTGGTTTTCAATTTTCACTCACATTTTAAGAATTTACAAATATTTCTGTTTTCTCTTCCATTAAAAAAAAATATTTTTTTATTATTTGATTTATTGGAAGAGAGAGATAAATATTTTTATTGAATGTAATCTTACAGTAATAAGACATCTTCTTATTCTCTTTTATTAATAAATTTCAAATTTCGGAATTTTCTTCAAACAATTTTAAACAATATATATTTCAGATTTTCAAAAAAAAATATCTTCCAGATTTCTTGCTTAGTTCTTTTATTTGATCAAGATTTTCTAGCAATATCTATTCTAATTTTTGAGAACTTTCCCTTATTTATTTCATTATCTTATGAATTTTTAAAGAAATATTTCGAGGATTCTAAAATTTTACAACTAACTTTTTTCTAGATTTCTAGAATTTTTAGCAATTACTCCTGCATATTGTACGATTTAATTTCAACTCTTCTATTATTTCTAGTAATTTCTCTTCCAGGTTTCTAGAGCTTTCTTAATACAATAAAAAATTTCTGAAAATTCCTAAATTGTGAAAATTAGCTTCCGAGGATTTCCATCAATCTCTTCTTCAGATTTCTAGGCTTTATCAGCAACATATCTTCAACATTTTCATATTTTTCTAGACTTGTTCTACTTTATCGAAAATATGCTTATTAAAAAAATTATAATTGTAAATATTTTCTTTAAGGATTCTAAAATTTTTCAGCAAATTTAGTTGTAGATTTCTGGGATTTTCCAAAAGTTTCTCTTTAAAATTTATTCCAATGAACTTGGATTAAATTCTCTTCATTATTTCTATTTTTTAGAAACCTTGATATTTTTTAATTTTATTGGAATATAAATTATATAAATATAAAAGTCATTTTTAAATGTAGAAAATTTTCTTCTGACATTTTCATTTGCCAGAATTTTTTATAGTAATCAATTATGTATCCATTGCTATTTATGACGAATGTAAGCCCCTTGGTAAGACATGAATAAATTACTACTATCTTTTAAATTTTTGCATTTTACTTTTTTTATCAGAATTTTCCATCAGTTCATTTTTTGAGAAATCCACAATTTTTTAGAAATTTCTTAATTATAGAAATTTTCTTCGAGAGTTCTAAAATTTTTAAATAATTTTTTTTTTTAGATTTCTAGAATTTTTGGCAATTGCTTCTATAAGCTGAATGATTGTTTTTTATTAATTTCTCCTTTAATTTGCAAGAATTTTCCTTTCCCTTAAATTGTCTTTAGGATTTAATAAATTTCCTCGTTTTGTTTTGTCTAAATTTACCATTAATTTTTACTCAATCTTTTAAAAGTTTTTAAATTCCTAGAATCTTCATCTAGGGTTATAATAGTTTCCAACAATCTCTGCTTCAGGTTTATAATATTTGCCTGCAATTTATACTTCAGATTGTACTCACTTTCATTTTATTATTCAAAACGGTCGTGGCAGATGACCTAGTAGTCGACGCCAAAAACAAACAAAAATTTAAAAAAAAACATGATGTTATTTTGATTTTTTAGTAACTGCCTCATTTAGTCTTGCTGAAAGTGGTGCATCATTTGTGCTCGTACAGTTACGACTAAACTCGGCAAACCAATATTTGATGGTTAAATTCTGTTGGTCGGATATGTCAACAAGAATCAAAGTTTAATCATTCGAAAACTACAATTTGTGCACGTGTCAAAGAATAGTAGTGAAATTTTAACAGAATCTAAGCTAAGGTTGGTACTCTATAAGAAATATAATATTATTGCTAATAAACTGTTGGAGTAACATGAAATTTATATAATAAATAATTGTAGAGAATTCAAAAGTGAACAAATTATTAAGAATAGCCTTTTTGCGCAAACCTCATAGTTTTCGAGTCAAATATAGTACTATGATGGCCTCATCACCATTTTTAAAATTATAGCAATGCCTGGTGTTATCTCTTAATCTAGAAATAGGTGCATTACTTGGGGAAATTATATGTATATCCAGTGCAGGATGGTGTAGATCTTCCGGTACTGCTACATCAGATGCATGTTCAACATTAGCAACAATAGATTGTGCTCATTTTTGATAATTTTTTTTAAAACTAGTTTACGCTGTATGAGGCCAGTATAACTATTATTTAATAAAAAATAATAATAAATAATAATTGACAGTTCACCATCTGTAATAAATTTAACATATTCGGGAAGGTTGAAATCGCCGAAAATCAATAAGTTATCGGTACCTAATTTGGTTTCAATAAATTCAAAAAACTCATTATAATCATCAAAACTTATTGTAGGGGGAATACATGTACATAAAATATCTACATTTTTCCACGAACTCTTAACCTAGCTGCAACACAGAAAATGCTAGATACAGTAAAATCTAGTTTAATATCATTCAATATAATATTATTTCTGAGTGCAAGTAGTATACCACCGCCTTTTATAATAGATCTGTCGCATCTTAGGATACTATAACAATCTAGAAATAATTATGTATTCAAAAACCCCCCCTTCAACCAAGTTTCTGTGACAGCGACTAAATCATAATTACAACCTTCCATATATACATAAAAATCATGGGATTTACTGTTTAATCCACGGGTGTTTAGATAAATGTTAACACATTTCGTGTGAGTTTCAGAAGTATTTTTGAAATGCCATTGAAAAATTTTTAAATTATATTCACCTTTGGACTGGCTAGATTTTTGTTCCAAAATAATTATATTTAAGTAATCTCGTTGCATTGGAGTGAGGTCAGATTTTGTTACGCAATATCATCTGAGCTGTAGAATTACTATCAAGAAAAACGTTTAGTGGCCGAGGCTTATCATTGCGTTTTCCAAGACGGAAAACTTCCTTTATTGTATCCTTTACTTAAAGAAACGACTCAATGGTCATAAAAACATGTTTTCGATTTAGATGAAAGAGCTTTTGTGTGCAAATCCCAGATAAGCATATTTTGTCACGTGTTTAATATCTTACATAAAAAAACAATTCGAATCTTCAAAATATTTTCTGATATAATCTTCTCCCTAAACCATTTGCTCCATAACCTAAGAAGTTTGGACACGAAATCTTAAGGTTAAATATCAGTTGGGCCAATTTTTGTCATGCACTAACGATTATGAATTATGCATATTTAACAAGATTTTCTATTATAACTTTTTTCCTAAATCAACTGCTTAATGATTTGAGGTTATAATTTTAGTTTTTAATGCAAGAGGTTCTGGAATTTAATTACAGTTAAGCCTATATTTTTATAATTAAAATATTAATATAAATACTGAATCTCTTCTGTTATTAGCACCTGAAATTTTTTTTTTCTTCCAGCTTGCGGACATAACGAACATTTTAACTGGTGCGCACCAGTAGAACCCATCACTTGCTTAAACAGAAATTCCCCAAGACCTTTCTCTGAAGCTTGCGTAGCTCGATGCGAATGTAACAAGGGCTTCATTTTAAACAGCGAAGGCAAATGCGTAAAGGAATGTGAATGCAAAGGTAAATAACGGTGTTCAAAATTCGTTGACATTATTTAAATATATTTCTTTTGAATTGTACTGCCAATTACATTATAAATATTTATAAAATTTATATCCCTTAAAATGCGATTACAGCATCTAATAGATTTAAAATACACAGGAATCGACCCATAGCCTTCTAATATTTGTAAGATGTTATATAATCCTGCCTAAATGCATAGGAAATAATTGAAATTAAAGTCAACTAATTATTTCCTATTTTATAATTTTTTATAAAGAATGTAGACCAAACGCACACTACACCAACTGCGTATCCAACTGTCCAAGGACTTGCTCCAACCTGAACGATGTTCTCCTGTGTTCCAAGGAATGCAGAAGCGGAGGATGCGAATGTAATGAAGGATTCGTTTTCGACAACTTTGGAAACTGCGTCCGCGAACACGATTGCCCAGACCCAAGTAAGTAGCTAAATTTGAAAAGTTCAAGTATATAGGTTTCATCAGTATAGTGGTTAAAAACTTTTAAGATAGATAAAACACTGCAATAGATTACAATGGATTGTTGGAAATAAATGGAATAGATAGATACGTAAAAACTCTCGACTCGGGCACGTACATTTCTTAGATAAAATCGTTATCTCTTTATGTTCTTTTATCAAGTTTTTTCCCTATTATGAACAATAAATATTTTCCAACCTATTATTCGTCGTTTTTCTTTGTTAATTTGAATGTGATTTTCAATTTTCTTTATTCACTTTATCTATTTTGAATATTTATAAACACTACACTGATATATATTATATATTTTAGGATTTAGGTTTTAGATATAGATATATTACAATCTAATTCTGACTTTTCAACTCTATGACTTTTGTTAATAAATGTATAAACCCTTATTAATGACTACAACTATGATGATAAAAACCAAATTTTAAAACTACAGTTAATAACAACTGGATTGTAGAGGCTTTTACTTCGTAGTACATAGTTCAATAATTCCAATAAATTTAACTTTTATATGCGATACTAACAAAATTACAATTTTATTGGAATTACAGTTAGTAACATTTAAAGATTTTAAGAATGTCGTAGTTTTATAATAAAAGATGTATTAAAATCCTATACGTTGTAGACAAAACGAAAATGTTTCGTGTATTTCAAATTATAATGTTGTAGTTTATTACAAGTAATCATTTAAATTTTGAATTCAAGTGGCGGATATATGATGAAACTTCATAACACATTGAAATAAAGCAACACAGTTGGGAGGGTTTCACATTTTTTGTTCAACACTGCAACATGTTTCGCCATTCAGTGGCCCTATCACTATTCATCTGCCTGACGAAGCCACTCTATGGTGAAATATGTTGCAGTATTCAACAATAAATGTGAAACCCTCTTAACTGTGTTGTTTTATTTCAAACATTTAAATTTTGTATCAATATTGGATATTAATTATGATTTATATTTTATAGGATGTGGAAGACATGCTTTCTTCTCCCACCACCTTCCAAACATCCAAATAACCTGCGCCAACAGACACCAAAGAAGAGCCGTCGAGTTCTCGTATTGCTCAGAGGGAGGATGCCGATGCAAGAACGGCTACGTACTCGATGGCTACGGCAACTGTATATTAGAAAGTGATTGCCCAAAATTAATGCGTCTATAGATAAAGCCAGCTGTTAATATAATATTTTACTTATAATGTAATCCTTGCCCTAATGGTGAACGAATAACTTAACAACGAATATTATTTTTATTAAAGATATCACCATTATATAGTTCTTTTATTTATTACATACAATTATTACAAATACTTTTATGGTCAGTTAAGGTAATAAGTTTAATAATTAAAAACAGAGATACTTAAAATAAATGATAATTTAAATATATTTGGGAGTGGAGAACATTTCAGCAATTTAAGGATTGATGAAATCTTGACCTCTTACCTACGCCTGACTCTAGGCCTTTAGAATTTACAATTTTTTCTTAAATTCTTTCAAAATAACGACATTTAATTTATTTTTCCTTAGTCATTAATATTTATTTGAAAGAAGTTCGGCATGCAAAAATGCGCGATCAATTCAAATGATACGTCAAATATGGGTTAGAAATTTTTTAACAAAGATTTGTATTATGATAATTTTGGTTGATCAATATCAAATTAGAATTATTTACAATATCACCGATCAAACTCTTTAGTTCATGTAAATAATTAATATTTTTTGTCGTAAAACTATTTCTTAGCTTTTGGCCGTTTTCTACTTGGTAAATATCAATTGTTTATTTTGATGTTAGTTAAATTTTTAATTTTCAATTAAAATCAAATAAAAATTTAATTTTTAATTTTTTTATAGACATATTTAATTATTTTCTTTTTAAAACTTTCAGAAGTTTTGTTCTTGCCAAATTTAAATATTTTTCCATTCTTTAAATATTTTCTAAATCATATCATAAAGTCTTTGTAACGAATTTTCAATAATTTTTTCAATAGATTTAACTGTTTTATTTTTTTAAATGTTGTTGTCAATATTCTTATTATTTAAACTAATTTCAAACAGATTTCGAATTATTGTCTTTTATGGAAATCTATTTTAAAGTTTGGAGTTGTTTTGTTCTAGACAAATTTCGAATGTTTTCGTTGTTTGTTAAAATTTCAACATTTCCAAATCATATTCTAAAATATATTGTGTTGCTTTTGTTAACTTAAGAGAATCTGGTTTAAGTGAATTAACTATTTTTCAAACTGTTTTTGTATTGTTATGTGAACTTTTATTTATGTTGTCATTTGCGTTTATCTTAGTTGCACGTAAAGCATTTTTATACTTCTTTCTAAAGTCTAAGCTTTCCATTATTTTCGGTAGTAGGCTTTTTCTGATACGTTTCGTTTAAGAGCTCAAGTGTAGTACGCAATATTGCCATTTTATTGATTAAAGCGCGTATTGAAATCAACTGTCTGAGAAAAGACCAAAACTTTCAGCCAGGCTGCGAAAATCCATGGCATTAGAGTCACGAGTTGAAGAGATAAAATTAATATTAAAATCGCCTCCTATTATAAAATATTTAAACTTAAGAATGCATCATTTGAAAGGATATATTTTCACTTTTTGATGACATTTCAATTATTTTTACTTGAGTGGCGTTTCATCTGTTTGTGATGTATTCTTTGATAACATCTACTCACATATCAGAATGCGTTCTTCCGACGTATGGCTAATACTTTTTGTTGGCAGCACGGAAGGAATCATCGGTGTTAACAATATTCCCCAGAATAGTGGTTTGCTTTTTGATTTAGCATATTTTGATTTCATAATATTTGAATCTTCCTCTTTATCGACGGGCGAGCTGCTAGGCGGCGTATCATCTGGGATGTTTTTTGTCTTATCTTCTTTTTGCACTAAGAATCGGGTCATTGGCCTATTTGTAGATAAAAACACTGCGGCGACAGATCCGGCTGTTGTTAATTTGGTTGCCTATATGGTTTGGCACTTTTAGATTCACTTTAGTATTAATCGATTTTAGTTCATTTTCCAAAGAATTAATACATTCAATTAACTTGGTGTTATTTTCCCTGAGCTCTGCGATAAAATCTGAGGGTTTTGTACACTTCTTTAGACAAATCACAAGGCGACCCATCAGTGTTGTTAGATGTTAGGTATGGAGCACAATAAATTATAGTCTGTTCGTTGGATCTTCCGTCGTACGTCACAAACTATCGCTTCGAGAAACGACGCAAAAACCTTCAGTCTGCGTTAGAAAAAGAACGCACTGTAAAACTTTCGTCGTTTTTTGAAGCGATAGTTTGTGACGTACGACGGAAGATCCAACGAACAGACTATAAGTCACTTTGTCGAATAAAGCACTAATAACCTTTCTTCCCAATTTTATTTGCATTACCAAATGTACATTTCGGACACAAACTGGCCATTATCAATGGATTAGCAATCAATCAATTCAATTCAAATTGTGAAGCAAGGTTATTAGTTTGACAAATTAATTTGCTCTTCACGTAACTCAAAATCAACCAATTTGAATTAAGTCAACTTTAACGTTAACAAATATCCCGGATAACTTGCTCACGCAGATCGCATGGTAGTCTTTAACACAGTGTGTTCCAAACTGTGGGGCGCGCCCCCCTAGGGGGGCGCGAGACTGTTGCAGGGGGGGCACGCAGCTGATTCCAAAATATCAATTTCGAATACAAACCAAAAAAGTCGAATAGGTGTCAAAAAAATTAATCAGAAAAACGGTTATACGTAATCCACTCAGTGAGTCAACTTTAGTCACCCACTTTTTTCCATCTCGTGTGTTCTCGCATATTATGTATGTAACATATACATACAGTTCGTACACACAACACGCCGAGTCGGTTCCCCCTTCCAAAATATAAAATCGTACACATACTCGATCGTTCATTTACGCGAGGCAAAATAAGTGGGTGACTAAAATTTAGTCTTAGTCACTCACTTATAGAGCAGACACGCGGCATTTCGTTAAGAAACGTTGGTTAAGCTCGCCCGTTTCCACGCAGATTGTCTACAAACTCTACAAACTCGCTTTGGTACACTTCTAAATTAATATTGAGGTAAATTTCAAAACTGTTATAAAGTATTTTTATTTGATTTAAAATAATAACCCTTTTAGATGGATAAATACGTAACTGGGTTGAAAAGAAAATTGAATGAAGCAGAAGCAGACGGCAAAGGAAGAGGTAACGAAAATAGCGGAACATCTTCGCAAAATAGTAAACCTAAATGTAGAAAATATGATCCAATGTACTTATCATTTGGATTTACATGTAAAGTCATTAATGGCCAGGAACGGCCAATGTGTTTGCTGTGTCTGAATACTCTGGCCTCAGACAGCATGAAACCAAATAAATTAAAACGGCATCTCGAAAACGTACATGCAGATCACGTTGGCAAGACAATAGAATTTTTCCAAAGAAAATTGGAGAATTTAAATAAACAAAAAGAAATGTTTTCAAAGACCATGTCTGTTACACAAAAAGCATTGCTTGCGTCTTATAAGGTTTCTTATAGAATTGCTAAATGCAAAAAACCCCATGTAATAGGAGAAACTTTAGTGCTACCTGCAGCTATTGACATGGTAGCTACGATGCTAGGTGAATCATATGCTGATCAACTTAAAATCATTCCACTTGCGGATAATACGGTGGGAAGACGAATATCCGATATATCTGAAGATCTTTGCGATCAATTAATAGAAAAAGTAAAACTATCTTCTTTCGCGTTGCAAGTAGATGAGGCTACAGATGTTCTTAAGGATGCACACTTGATTACATATGTAAGATATGTTGTGGAAACTGATGTTAGAGAAGACATGTTATTCTGTAAACCTATTGAAGGCAATACTACAGGAAGTGAAGTTTTTAATATGATTGATAAATTTTTCAATGAATATAACATTCTGTGGGAGAACTGTGTTGGTCTATGCACAGATGGAGCTCCATCTATGGCAGGAAAAAACGCTGGTCTACAGGCACTAGTTCGAAAGGTGGCTCCTCGGGCAATTTGGACGCATTGCATGATTCATAGACAATCACTTGTTTCAAGAGATATGGGTGAAGATTTACTAACAGTATTTCAAGTTATTATAAGAGTTGTAAATTTTATCAAAAATAGCCCATTAAGAGGAAGGCTTTTCGCAAAATTGTGTAATGACATGGGTTCAGAATATACATCACTTCTATATTATTGTGAGGCACGTTGGCTTTCTCGTTCAAAAGTACTTCAAAGGGTGTTTGAGCTAAAAGAAGAGATCGCCATATTCCTTACTGATAATAATAGAGATGAAGCAAACTTGTTTTATGACACGAAATTCCTTGCAAAACTTGCGTATCTAGTGGATATTTTTCAAAGACTCAGTACTTTAAATAAATCAATGCAAGGGCCTCAAATTCATGCTTTTGTCCAGAAAGACAAGGTTACTGCATTTATGAGAAAATTTGAACTGTGGATAATAAGTTTGAAAAATAATAACTTTGACATGTTTCCCACTTTTAAAATTACCTGTCCTGCAGATGAAATAGAAGAAAGTAAAGTTCTTATTAATAAACACTTGACCAGTTTAAGGGAGCAATTCTCGTTTTACTTTAAAAATCTTGACATGTCCAAATATGAATGGATTAGAAACCCGTTTGTGATTGAAAAATATGATGATTTCGGCCTTACGACAGCAGAGCAGGAAATGATAATTGACTTATCTAGTGACAGCACATTAAAGCAGATGTTTCAACACGAAAATATTGTCACGTTTTGGTTACGAGTAAAGGACGAGTTTCCTACTTTAACAAATAAAGCTTTAGAAATTTTATTGCCCTTTGTAACATCTTACTTATGTGAAACTGGGTTTTCTGCAGTAGCTGTCTTAAAGACAAAGTATCGATCTTGCTTAAAGATTGAAAAGGAACTGAGAACCGCGATATCTTCAATGATACCACGGTTTGAAAAAATTTGTGCTGAAAAACAAGCTCACCCTTCACATTAAATTTTTATAATGTTGTATTAATGTTGAATTATTTTTTTTGTACTTTTATAAGATTTGTTTTTATTACATTATAATTATATTATTATTTCTTAAAATAGATAATTATTTTTTATGTATTTTTATACATAATATTGTATATTATTTTGTAGCCCATTAAATAAATTACAATATCAGATGAGTGTTTATGAAATTGGATTGTTAGAAAAATTAAGGGGGGCACAACAATTTTTTTTCCAAAGAGGGGGGCGCAGGTACAAAAAGTTTGGAAAGCACTGCTTTAACACATGAAACACAAATACATATCTTTTTACTTGTACTTTATTATTTATTATTATTAATATTGCAATGGTCCAACTGCTTTTATAGTTTTAAGTTGTTTTGAACTTGACAAACGTCAATCGTTTATTTTCAGTTAGGCAAAACAAATTTATAATTATATTCTCATTTGGAGAACTATTTTAAAGTTTTTAACAGTTTTTATTCTTAGTAATTTTGATTTCTAAAATATTAACTCTTAAAATGAATTTTTCTAAATGTTTTTAACTAAGTTTTAAACAAATTTCCAATTGTTTTATATAGTAAAAACCTATTTATATAAGTTTTGAGCTGTATTGTTTTTGGAAAATTGGAATTTTTATTCTTTGGTTAAAATTATTTTTCTAAATCATATTTTTAAAATGTTGAGAGAATTACATTTTACATAATGTTAACTTTATTGAATTAAATTCAATTCAACTTTCCAAAAAAAAACAAATTTACAATTGTTTCTTCTTTGTAGAACTACTTTATAATTTTAAATTGTATATTTTGGGTATTTAAAAAAAATTCAAATTTTTGAATTTAGATTTGTTAATAACAAATCAATATCTGTTTGAATGTAAACTATTTTAGACTGGTTTAAAAAAAAATCCAAATTGTTTTCTTTTATGAAAAAAACTATTTTTACGTTTTAAGTTGGTCAATTGTTTTTTTAGTTTCTTAAAATTTAAACCTTTCTAAATCATATTTTAAAATCTTTAAAAATTATAAAGATTTCCACTGTTTTGTCGTCAGAAATTTTGTTTTGTACAATGTTAACTTTATTGAATGAAATTTATATATTTCCTTTTTTTCAACTTTCTAAAACACCAATAATGCACTTATGTATGGCCGACCGTTGTTATGAAAGGAGAGTCACCCTTCGTATGGGCATGCCTCATCTTTTCTGCCGATAAGCCATTTTGGCTTCATCAAGGAGCTTGTATTATTATTTAGCATTGACTGTACGTATCAACAAGCAAAAAAACAGTTGCAAGAACTTTTCCCGCAGACAGACGAGTTTTGGCTTTTCGAGGTGGAGCTTCTCCAGATTGTCTCCACTTCATGCTTGATTTTTTAGATTCTGGGGTGTAATGATGCACAAGTAACAATGTGACTTAAAAATGAAAGAACGTAGTTTTCACAGTGGCCAAGTTGTGGAATAGTTTGTGAGCAACTGGCAAGAGACACAACCGACTACATTCTTCGATGATGGCAACAAGAAACTTCCACTTCGGTGGGAATAATATGTACGCAAAAGCGGAGACTATGTAGAAAATAATATTACTTTTTTTTACAATAATACATAATGGGTTTTCCAATTATAGGTTTCATTTTGATATTTAACAAAACGAGTATATTTTAAGAGAAATCAATGGATATTTATTTTATTGTAAAGAGAAAGGTTTGCCATTAATGATGGAAAACGACTACGGTTGCAGCACCATATCCTTTGTATTCATGAAATTGTCCATGACCAATTTGCACATTTGCGGCTGTATGTCCTCAATAACTTCACGAATTCCATCTTTAAGGTCTTGAATCGATTGTGGAGCATTGGCATAGACCTTCTCTTTCACGTGGCCTGAAAGAAAATAGTCTAAAGTGGTTAAGTCACAAGATCTCGGGGGGGCAATTGTGATTACCTCTATACGATATAACATTATCAGGAAACTTTTCTTGCAAAATTGCGATTGTATCGCTGCTTGTATGGCAAGTAGCGCCATCTTGTGGAAAATAAACGTCGTTCCCATCAGTATCTTTCAATTCCAGCCATAAAAAATCATTAATCATAGTAATTAGAAAAAACACGAAAATATTTCGTAAAATCTACAACAAATGAGTCTTATTAAGACTACAAGAACAAACCACTTTTGAAACAACTACTTCTCTAGCTAATACTTCGACAGACATTGAATAATACAAATGTAATTTGCGTGTTACAAAATAGCAAGGCTATCAAAGCAACACTAGTTTGAACGTATTTCTTTCTGTTCTGTTCAGTTCATTTTACAGAAAGAAATACGTTCAAACTAGTGTTGCTTTGATAGCCTTGCTATTTTGTAACATGCAAATTACTTTTGTATTATTCAATGTCTGTCGAAGTATTAGCTAGAGAAGTAGTTGTTTCAAAAGTGGTTTGTTCTTGTAGTCTTAATAAGACTCATTTGTTGTAGATTTTACGAAATATTTTCGTGTTTTTTCTAATTATTAGTTAATTTTCTACAACGTAAAGGACTTATATATTTTATTATCATTAATCATAGCTTGATAGCGCAGTCCATTCACCCTAACAGTTGCACCAGCCTCATTTTCGAATAAGTAAGATCCAATCACACCGCCAGTCCAAAAACCGCACTAAACAGTGACACGTTGAGGATAGAGAGGCTTTTCAAAAAAAGCATTCTTCGATTTTCCGAGCCCCAAATGCGGTAATTCTGCTTATTCACGTAGCCTCCGAGGTGAAAATGCGCTTCATTACTAAGATGATTTTTCGACGAAAATCCGGATCATTTTGATGCATTTCAAGGACCCAATCGGCAAAGACACGACGTTGCTGGTGATCGACCGGTTTGAGTTCTTGTGTTAACTGAACTTTTAAAGCCTTCAAATCTGAGTCTTTTTGAAAAATATGGTGTAATGTGGTTTTTGGAATGTCTAATTCCAACGATCGACGAGGAATCGACAAATCTGTGTTTTCGTTAACACTATTGGCTACAGCAGCAATATTCTTAATTGTTCTTGAGCGACGCACACGGTTTGGATTCTTCAGATCACTAAGTTGTCGCAACAGCTCAAATTTTTTAACCAGTTGTACTATTGCTGACCGAGAAGGTGCTTCACGACGACCCAAAAGTGCTTTAGTTTGGCGAACTGTGACTGCAAAATTTTCACCATTTCTGTAGTGAATTTAAACACTTTCAATGGGTTGTTGAAGCGTGAATCGTTGCATTTTGATAATGGCGTAGTTTTTACTTGTCAAATGTCAAAATATGATAGCTGCAAATGTGACAGCTGCCCAGATAGCGGGCTATTCAAAATGAAACCTCTTATTGAAAAACCCTTTACTTTTTATTACTAAATTACGGTTTATATTTGATTCACCCAAGTAATAATTGCTTTTATAGAGAATTGTAAACAAACATTTCTTATATTAGTTATGAGAGGTTAAGAGTCAATTCAAACATTAAATATTTCTTTTAACAATTTTCTTGGTTGTTTGTTTTAAGATTTGAAAATTGCAATTTTGTTTCTAATTAATGTATAGCAATTGTTTGTAAAGGGGAAGTATAAATACACATCTCTAGACAGGAAGTCAAAGTCATTTATGAAAGCATTGTATACTTCCTCGGTGTCGCCTATCTTTTTTGTAATATTACGTTTTTCAGATTTTGTTTCGGTGAGCAATTTAATTACCTCCCAAGAAGTTTTCTGTGGATTTTCTGAGGAATTCATTTTATATGCAGGCAGTAGCCCTTGGTACTTTTTTAAGTTTGAAATTAAATTTTGACTTGAAGTTTTAATTTCGTTTCTGACCTAAAGTTTCTCCGAATTGTAATTATGGAATGAAATAGTTTATGGTTTTTATGGACAATTTAAGTTTATAGATACAATGTAGCAATTGTTTTATGGTATTGTTATTATAATTTAGATGAAAAGATGAAAAATACATTACCCCTTGAGAATGTTCTACCCAAGTTAATGGATCTAAGCATTTAATTCAATAACGCAATCCAATATTTATCAAGAATATAGACAATATAATTCAATATTAAGTGCAAATTTTAAATATACTGGTTATAAGCATATTTCGTGTATTATTTTATTTTATTTATTTATTTATACAGTAATCACCATTTACAAATATTAATACAAAAAAATTAACCAAACATAAAAATAAATATACAAGCCGGATAAAATTTATTCAAAATAATAACAATTAATTTACCAAAATAAAAACTAAAATATTATACAAGTTATACACCAATAATATAACATAATAAATAAAATTCAATATTCCATGGAATTCAAAAACGAAAGAGTTACACTTTTCTTAAATATGTAGAAGGATCCACCAAAAATATTGATATTCTTATTAGCCATAGAATTGAAAGTACGCATCGAACGAAACATTTGGACTATTTAGTTCATAGTTTGTTTTATGGTGATTTAACATAAATGTCATTAAATGTCGTTGTAAATGCGGTGGAATTGCATTGAATTTTATATAGTATAGAAGGTCACTACAATTTATACTATAATTACATACTCTGAATAGAAAACATAGGTCTGCTACATTTCTTCTAATATTAAGACTTGGTAAATAAAAAATGTGTCTAAGCAATCGAGACTCTGATACTTCTATTCCAGATTTAGACTTCATAATTTTTAAAATTCGTCCTTGCACACGTTCTAATTTATTTACCTGGGTTATATAATGTGGTGACCATACAATCGATGCGTATTCAAGTTGTGGTCTAATAAGTGTTGACCGTCTCTGTCGAAAATTTTTGTGAGAACCTATTTACAAATCCCAGCAATTTCATAACTTTAGAAACTAAATTCGTTGTATGTATATTAAATGTTAATTTATTGTCAAGAAACACTCCCAAATCCTTTATTATATTGACTTCTACTAATTTAGTGTTATCAATAAAATAATCGTAATTGACTGCGACTCGATTGCGGGAAAGTGTCATTTTTGAACATTTACTTATATTTAAATAAAGTTTATTACATTCACACCAACGGGCTACATTATTAATGTCCTCCTGCAACCGAACGCAGTCATCTACAGAATTATTATTACAAAATATCTTTAAATCATCTGCAAAAAGAACCCCCGATGTCACATCGACGACTCCTGAAATATTTGGACCTACTCTGACACGGTCAAAAGCTTTAGCAAAATCTGTATATATTGTATTAACCTGCATCCCATTCTCAAAAGCGTCTATAATATGGGTTACAAATAAAACAAGATTCGTCGATGTGGATCGCCCTTTACAGAAGCCATGTTGCTTATTTCCAATAATATTTTTACAAGCACATTTGATCTGTTCTGTCACCAATGCATCAAGCATTTTAGGAATTGCGGATTGAATACATAAACCTCTGTAATTTTTTATGTCCTCGCGATTCCCAGATGTATACAATGGTGTTACGTAACAATTTTTCCACAATTGATGGTTTCACGCCTGTTCTAGGTGAACATTTAAATAAAAGTGTAATTGGAGTACATAAAGAATATAAACACTGTTTAATAAAGTAGGGTGGAATACCGTCTGGGCCAGCAACTCAACTAATCTTAAGATTCTCCATTAACTGACACACCAGCTCAGATCTTACATACAACGAATTAAGATCAATTGAACTTTCTCTCTTGACATAAGGAATATCACAATCTATATTTGAGTACACTGACGCAAAGAACTCGGAGAATAAATTAACACACTCTTCACCACTATCAGCAGTTTTCTCATTCAGGAACATGTGACTCGGCTATCCAGTTGTGTTACGTGCCTTATTCACAAATGACCAAAATTTTTCACGATATGAATGCAGCTCCAATTCTTTGTTTTTCAAATAATCCGTATGTGGAGATTTATTCAGATCATTACATTGTTTTCTTAAACAAGAAAATCTCATAGTCGGCTGGTTGACTACTCTCTTTATATAACTTATGAGAATTCTTTTTATCATGTGTCAACTTTATAAGGGCTGAATCAAACCATTTTGGATATTTTTTAGGTCTGTTATACCGTAAAGGAATACATTTTTTGACTAATTCATGAAGATTATCATAAAATATTGCATAGGACCGTTCGATATCCTCATCGAAAAGAGCTTGCCAGTTAATATTACTTAATGCCTCATTTATTGCACTATAATTCCCATTTTTGAAATTAAAATCTGCTATGCTAGTATCCATTTCCTTATTATCATCAATTAATTTCATTGTTATTTCATAAGGTATATGATGCTGTGTCTGTCTACACCAAACGTCAGTGGAATTAGAAAAAAAAATAAGTCTAAGAATATTCCCCGTGTGTTTAGAATAAAATTGACCTGACGGGTGTCATGAAAACTAAAGCACTCACTCATAATTTCAGCATAATTACACGTATTAAGAGGATCAGCTATAAGATTTGGATCGTTTGATCATTTTGCATTTGGCATATTATAATCGCCACAAATATTTTTTTTTGTCATTATTAAATTCCATTAAACTATCAACAGTATCACAATGTTCAATATATTTTGTTTCATTAGACGATGGTGGTATATATAATAAAATTAACGTATAAAAATATCAGTACAATTTTATTAAATATATAAATATTAAACTAATTTGGGTTTTTGAAATGTTAATTTTCCTCATTCAATAATTTGTTAGCATAAATTGTCACAAGACAATAAGGATTAATTCCCAATGATGTGAAACACGTGCGGGTTTAATCAAATATAACTGCAGGTGCCAGCGACTACAAATGTCCTAATCATACCACAAATATAGGGCGGCAGCTAATTTTGCCTCGAAAATCCCTAGACCATATCAATTCCGTTAATTGAATGGACGTGTTCAAATTGTAATTCGGTATAGACAATCATTCAATTTCAATTTTAATTCATTCTCAATTCCTGTCATTACACAGAGAAACTAGTACATAGCAGAATTAAAGTACATTCTTTTAGTATAATTTATTTTGTGATAAATCACCGCCACTTCCATGAGAGCCGCCACCGCTGTACACTGTTAACATTATCCTCCCTTGGCTATTTCCACACTTCACGCTGTTGTGCCTCCTGTATCCAGTTAGTGCTGACGCGTTTGATGTCTATTCAGAGTAGTTCGTGGGCGTTTGCGGCTTCTGTAATTTTCTTGCCGAGTTTGTCCTCAGAATATTTGCCGAGTTTATATACTAGTTAATTATTTATTTAACATATAAGATTTCAACTACAACTGGATTTTTTTGTTGAAATGAAATGGTTTGATCTTCTATTTATTTATTTAAAATAGATATTAAGATGACCAAGTAGTCGATAACAAAAAATATTTTTCTTCTAGAAAAATTGAAGTTACAAAGATGAAAAGAGAAAAAGCGATGTTAACGAGTTAACGCATAAAAACCTCATGGACCGAATTTCCATCTGCGAATCGCTGCTAAATGAACTCATTTCTGAAGCGGTTGGTGACTGTTGATGAACAGTGGATTACTTACGATAACGTCAAGCAAAAACGGCCGTGGTCGAATCGATGTTAAGCGATGGAAACGGTGGCCAAGCCAGGATTGACAGCTAGGAAGGTTTTGCTATGTGTTTGGCGGGATTAGCATGGAATTATCAACTATGAGCTGCTCCCCTATGGCAAAACTTTTAACTTGGATTATACTGTTAACATGTTAAAGGAAGCAATCACCTAGAAGCGGTCAGCTTCGGCCAATAAGAGAGGAATTGTGTTCCATCAGGACAACGCCAGACCAAACACATCGATAATGACTCGCTAGAAGCTCGGTGAGCTTGGTTGGGAGGTTCTTATGCATCCACTTTATAGTCCGGACCTGACACCTAGTGATTACCATCGAAGAATTTTGCTGGTGAAAAATTCGTTTGTGAAAATAAATAAATAAATTTAGAAATTTAGAAATGAATATACCCCTAAAACTTACTACACGATTACCTATTAAGAACTTACTGGGATACTTGTTAGTGCCCAAAAGATTACTAATTCAGAATTCCCTTTCTGTAATTTAAATTACCATTCTTACATTAAGTGAAGCTGGTCTCGAATATTTTTTACCCACAGAGGATCTTATCAAGGCTAGCTAAATGAACGTGTAGTTATAGCTTTTTTATTAACACATTAATTCGTTTATAATATGCAGTTTAATCAGTCGGGTATCCTCAGAAACGTTTTTTGTTGTGTATTACACGAGATGAGGGTGTATTAAGAGAGCGCGTCGGCGGATTAACGGATTGCAAAAAACTTGCCTGCGGAGCTGCAAAAAGACGACCTTTTCATATTGGGGTTGTTATTAAGACGGAAAATTGCTTTTGCCGAAAAACACGCAGTTTAGAAAATATTACTTTCTTATTTTGCCCGCAGGCAGGCTCCGGGCAGTATTACGTAACGTAGTTTTCTTATTTGCAACTTGAAAACAAAAATTTAATTTAGGCTTTCATGTTTAATTGTGGAGGCGTTTATATTGGGGTACATCTTGTATATAATTAAGAAGGAGACATTATGACTTTGTTTCACTACTTTATTAACAAACATTTAAAAATTACGAAATTTAACATATTTATACATTTGATTACTATTGAATTATTAATTTTGTATGAAGATAATTTTATTAGTTTTTGTTTGTGTACTTAACTGTATTTTTAAATGTATATTTTTCATTATTATTTATTGCCTATTATACAAATGAAGATTCCGTAAATAGACATACATTCAAATACTGGATTGATGAGGCTGTTACTTATTGAAATTACATATCACTTAATAAAGTTATTAAGTTAAATTCAAATAAGTATAAAATTTATTGTTGTCTTATTATTTTTTTTTTCAAAAATTAATATAGTCCTACGATTAAACGTAATTAATTGTCTAATATATCACCTTTTTAAAGGGTATGTGCAAATTAAACTCATACAAATGAACTAAGATATTCCGTGTTAATTAAATTTGTACTTGCTGTAGAGAGTGTATTCAAAACTTAACAGCGAATTTAAACTAACTAACGAATTAATTAGCGGCTGCGTCCTTACAAGCGCACCTAACTCTAGTACATGAATCGATAAACTCGAAATAACAAACTCATTTATACTCATACAACTATACTAGATTATATAGCGAACGCAGTGGATCGTTAAGTGGAACACACCTAGTATAAGTTTGTTCAAAACTTCTATGAAGCAGTAACTTTTCAATAATAATAATATAAAATAAACCAGAAGAAACAATGTAATTAAAAATTATAAATTAAAATCATATTATTTTCCAAGATATAATCCAACACTTGTTATTTCTAGAAGCCCACATTAATTTTATGCGAACCACAAAAAGTTAGAGTTAGATTTGTTAATGCAAGCAGAATATTTTCTTCTTAGGAAATAAATGAACATACGTTATTCCCTACATGACTAGATATAAATGAAGAAGAACAAGGAGCATTTGATTGATTCACTTTTTTTTTCAAAATGGGCAGTAAATATCTTTGCGATATCACTAAGTGAGGTAATGTCTATCATATTGTTGGTGAAATAAGATTGTAGTTTATAATTAATAGAGCCATTTTTGCTATTCACAAATTTTCAAAAATTCATTAAATTATCTTCGATATTATTTATGTAATGTTAATAATTATTAGCCAATGTGAGTTTAAATTTAAACTCTAAGAAATGAGAACGTAGTAATTAGCTTTTATTCTGAATTATTTTTAACTAATATGAGTACGAATTTTTCGCGAATTAGATAAATTAGTTCCGTAGAAAAGCAGTTTGGGAAATGTGACGTAAATTATCTTTAAGTAGGAGTATAAATTCGGGAAGTATTATAAATGAACTCATAAAGGATATCAAGACAGATATCCAAGTCATCATTGTCAAACAACTTTGAACAATCAACATTATATACAACTGATTTAACATTAAGGTAGTCCTTTCTAAAAATATAAACAATAACTGGATAAGTTACTCGCTCAACATGACCAACAAAGGGTACAATTATATTTAACGCTGGATGATAGCTGTCGCATTTAACCAAACAAGGTGACCCCACACAAGACATATAACAGTTTGTTAAAACTTAGTCAAGAACAACATTTCTAGAATCCTTAACGTTGTTTATCTGTACAGTTTCAGATGCAGATAATTTATCAGATGTTAGCTAATCAACCTCCGATCTAACGTACGTAAGAAGTAAACCAATATAACATGTGACTTCCTTCCATTTAATATTTGGTATGTTGTAATCGCCTAAAACAATAATGGTCGTATGGGTGGAGTTGAATGATTCTATCGATTTTTTAAGAGATTTTAAGTGTTCTTCATATTTTAGTATCGGGCTATTAGGTGGCAGGTAAAAGAAGCACAGGATGAATTTCTGCAAATTGACTATAAACTCAACAAATACTTCTTCACGGTCCTGAGAGTTTTTCATAATGAGACTAGAACAAAAACGCTTGTTAACGCCGATTAACACACCTCCACCTATCTGTTTATTACTGTTAGTGAAGTTTCTATCTAAACCATATAAATAAAATTATAACAGTTGTCAATAACTTATTGACAAAATTTGAATATAACCAAGTTTCGGTAATAACAATGACATCAATGAAAATCGCATTAGAAAATTCAAGGAGTTTAGTTCTGAGTCCTTTTGTATTTTGATAATAAATCAACGTCTTACATTTTGCAACGGTGTGGCTCGAAAATCCTTTGGAATAAATGACTTTTCCTACAAATATTAATTCCTTGACTGTGACACGGCTTGGCAATGCTGCTGGATCTAATACAGATAAAAGCGAAGAATCCTTAACACCAACATTGAATGATGTAATAATGTCATTCTTTAATAATTGATAGCATTTTATTTCAGAAGTTGCCGTAATAATATTTTTGCCATGATTACTAATGACAGTAAAGTAAAAAGCGACGCCCACTAAGGACAGATATATCTGATGAAGACTTGATCTTGCTTAATATCAACTGTACTGATATTTTTTCTTGCATCCAGTTTTTGACAAAAGACGATCAACTTTTTTTTTCAAATTGCACTGTATATATATTTTGTACTGATCCGCAAGGAGATTTTTTTCTAAATCTAAATTTGTAAACGATTTTATCCATTCATCAAACCAAAGTCGAGAAATTGAGGATTAAAAAAAAAAGAAAATTAAATACCCATAGAAAACAATATACAGAGCCTATTACAAATGTCAAAAGTGACAATGTCAGTCATTGGTACAATACTGCAATGATTTTTAATGATTTCATAATAAAAATGTTGCAAGATTTCAAAAAACTGAAAAACGATTTCTGTAGAAGCACAAAATTCTAGTACAGTGTTTGAAATATTGCAACATTTTAATTATGAAATAATTAAAAATCGTTGCAGTATTGTATCAATGGCTGTCACTGTCACTTTTGACATTTAAAATAGGGTCTGTATTTTGTTTACAATGGATACTTGACTTTTTATTTATTTTTTTAATCCTCAATTTCTCGACTTAAGTTTGATGTATGGATAAATTTGTCTACAATTTTATATTCAGAAAAAAAATCTCCTTGCGAATCAATAAAAATATATATACAGTGCAATTTAAAAAAAAATGTTGATCGTATATTGTCAAAAACTGGGTGCGAGAAAAAATAACAGTTCAGATCCTATTAAAGTCTTTTAAAAATGGTTTAATTTGATGTTTTATTTATTAAAATCGGATAAAAAATAAGCGAGATACAGCACCAAAGGTTTTTCGTCAGTCACCCTGTATTAGGTGAAATAACTGAATTCTTTTCCAAGGCATTTTGCAATGTTTTATAAAGGGTGTGCCATTTCTTGGAATCTTTTTGAACTACCACTATATTGAACATTAGTCGCACTACTATGAGGCGTATTTTGGATAAAGACATCTGTTTATTTACCTATAAGGTCCAAATAACACAGCAGTTGAAGAGAGTTGACCATTCATTTCTATATAACATCGCTAATTGGGCCTTAGAACAGCTGGAAACCGATGAAGCGTATTTTAACCTCTGGGGCTATCTAAACAAACAAAACTGCAGGATTTGGGCATCGGAAAACCCACACATGATCATTGAGCATCCAATGCATCCCGAATGAGTGACTGTATGGTGCGGATTATGGGCCGGCGGCATTATCGGCCCATTTTTCTCTGAATCTGGCGAAACGCCAACGGAAACCGCTATAGGACCATGATAGCAAACTTTTTTTGGGAACAAATTGCTGGTTTGGATGTGAGCAACATCTGGTTCCAACAAGATGGAGCGATATGCTACACTAGCAATGAAACTATCGACTTATTGCGGTCAAAGTTCGAAAATCGTGTAATCAGCCGTTGTGGAGATGTGAATTGGCCAGCAAGGAACTGCGATTTGACGCCCATGGTCTTTTATCTCTGGGGTGCCGTTAAAGAACGTTGTTATAGCAACAATCCAGCAACTATTGACGATCTTAAAGTCAATATCCAAAATGCCATTGCTGAGATAGAGCCGCAGACGTTGGAAAGTGTTCTGAAAAATTGGGTCGAGAGAATGGACTATTGTAAAGCCAGCCGTGGCAGCCATTTGACTGATGTCATATTCCATGTATAACCGAATACTCTTGGCTACAAAATTAATGCAAGATCATGAAATTCCATCTAACCGTTTGTGTTTTATTAAGATTTTAAAAAGATTCCTTGCGATGGCCCATCCTTTATTCACAGGCGTGAATTACATTAGAATTTATAGTTTTATTGAATATTAATATTCAGTAAATAATAGCAGTTGATGGAATTTTCATTCCAGCCGATGATGATACTAAGGGCGATAAGTTGGATTTTAATTGATTGTGGTTATCAATTATTAGCTTCTCAATAGACGAAACATTTGAGTTTTGAGAAAATTCATTTTCTGTTTTAGTTCTAGAATCATTTGCTTTAGTGCTGATACCTTTGAGTCAAGTACAAGGGTTGCTATTTTTGTGTTGAGAATAGAAATAATAAGCAAATTAATTTTATTAAAAATATTTCTATTGCTTTTTTAAATAATCGCTTTTAAGATCTATATACTTTTGCATTCGATTGAACCACTCTTCAAAGCACTTTATGCAGGCAAAATAAGGTAGCTCTAAAACATGCGTTTTGAAGGCCTCAACCGTTATCGTTATCCACGCAGTTTACCTTTAATTACTGCGAACAAAAAAGTAATTAGATACCAAGTCGGGGCTGTAAGGCAGATCAGACCCATCAATTCGATCTTTTCTGTGTCCAAATACTGGTTTGTTGCACGTGATGTGGGTGAGCTCTCAGCTTCGTGATGCAAAATAATTCGTCGGTTTGACTCAATTTACCGAAAACAAATGGTCATATTCCACCCTGAATGAACGGTCTTTCGATTTTCGAGAGCCACAGTTGCCACATGACTTTTGTTGGCTTTGCTTCACATCACCTAAACATAACAACACCAAACCACCAACTGGTGTTTTCTTTCTGGCTTATAAGTAAAAATATACGACTCGTCATATGTGACGATGCTGTATACGGCTTTGGATGCATCACAGTTCTATTTTAAAATCATTTTACGGCACCAATCGACACAATCATTTTTTTGAGCATGTGTCAACAAATGTGGAATTCAACGCGTACACAACTTCCGAACACCCAAATGTTCGTGCAAAATATTACGTATGCTGGTCATACTAATGCTTAACTTCACATTTCTCGATTTTTTTCGGCAGAATGGCCGATTTTTTAACTTCGCCGATAAGAAAACTACAACCACGATTGAATTCAGTGTACCAGCGATATACAGTAGCTATGGATGGAGCTTCATTGCCAAAACTTGAATTCAGTTTATTGATGCACTGTTCTTGGGTTAGACCACGTCGAAAGTCATAATAAATCATACCTGAAAAATAAAGTTAATTCTAGCTTTTGGCGGCGATAAAATTTTCAACGTACTGTACAAAACTCTCACACTTTACGATCGCAATGTCATATTTCACCTAGCAATACCAGTGCAACCCTCGCACTAACAGATGGCTTTGAGGCAGCAGCTTCAGTCGCCTTTACTGATTGCGTGCGTGTTCTTAATGACTTATTATCTTTGATAATAATAATTTACAACTTGTACATAGAGGTAAATAATTATACATGTAAGACATTTTGCATCCAATCTCAGGATATGTATCAAATTACTACTAGTAGTAGTGTTAGGCTATCGACCACGTGGTCCTTCCGCAATGTGTCGTTTGTGTATTTGTGTGTGTGTGTGTGTGTAATGAGCTCGTTACTTTAAAGGATCGACCCCGTCACTCTAAAGGACCATTAATTATATCCCAATGGTTAATGGTACCGGTCACCCATCCCAGTGCTACCATTTAAATTACTATTTTACTTCAATTAAATAAAAATACAGAAAAATCATTTGCTATTTATACACAGTTCATTAAATTTATTCAAAACGCATCCTTCCTTAACATTTTGTAAGAATACAAAAATTTTAATTTTAAAATTGCAGGTACACTAAATTTTAAATTATGTTTTAATTCAATAAAAATAATAGCAAAATAATTCCTTTCCGTGAGTAATTTTAAAATGTATCTAAAATTATCCTTAACGAGAAGAAATTGACATCCAAATATAGGAAATGCACAAAATTTTAATTGACGATATAATTGAATACAAAAAATGGGAATTGTCATTTGACACGAAACTTAAAAGATTTAATAAAAACATCTCTTTTCTTAAGGTTTTCTAAAAATCCAAAAACAGAACAATCTTAAAAGAGCAAGAATTTGAACGCATACTAAGGAGATGCAATAAATTTTGGTTTAAGTTTCAATTGAACGATAAAATGAAAAAAAAAAATTACCATCGTCATAAAGCTTTTGTAAATAAAAGAAAAATCTTAATATTAAAAAAAAGTCCACGCAAACTGAATTTTTATTTATATTTTAATTTAATAAAAAAACTGGAAAAACAATTGCCATAGTTACGAAATATTTTAAATTATATCTTTCTTTAAGTTTTTGTAAAAATAAATTTTAAAAAATAAACACCAATCTTAATACTGCAGAAATTTCAAAGCAAACGCACGAGGTAAATTTTAATTTGCGAATCGAATAAAAGAATTTTAAAAAAGCAGTTGTCACCGATAGAAATTTATTCAAAATATATTCTTCTTTAAGTTAATAAATTTCCAGGTAAACTCAGGAGAAGTACTAAATTATCATTTGCGTATCAACTGATAAAAAATAATTGAAAAACAGTTGCCAATTTACCCAAAACTTTTTAAATTTAATCAAAACATATTTTTCTTTAATGTTTCAAGTTTTTGTAAAAATAAATTTAAAAAATCATATACCAATCTTAATAACGAAGTTTTTAACCAAATTAAAGAAACACAACCATAATTAAATTTAAGAAATTCCCACCTAGTCTCAGGAGATGCATGAAATCTACATTTACGTGTCAGTTGAATAGAAAAATAGTATAACAATCGCTATCGACACAAAACTCTTTCAATTTATTCAAACTATATCCTTCCTTTTGAAAAAATCCAAAAACACAACAATCTTAAAGTTGCGGAAATTTCCAAGCAAAAGCGGGAGATAAATAGAAAAACAGTTGTCACTTATACGAAACGCTAGAAATTTATTCAAAATACATTCTTCTTTTTCGTATCAATTACAAAAAAAATAGAAAAAAAAATTTCCATCGACACGAAACATTTAAAATTTAATCAAAACATATTCTTTTTTACATTTTTGCAAAATCCAAAAACACAACAATCGTAAAAGAGGATAAATGGACATACAAACTCAGGAAATGCAATAAATTTTAATTAACATTATAATTGAATAAAAATAGAGAAAAACAATTGCCGTGAATACGAAACTTTGCAAATTTAATCTTCTGTAAGGTTTATTAAAAATCCAAATAACACAACAATCTTGAAAATGGAAAAATTTTAACGCGAACTCATCAGATGCATTAAATATAAGTTTAAGTTTCAATTGAATAATAAAATGGAAAACAATTTCCATTCCACTGTTAAAATTTTTACGCAAATTAAGGAAATGGACAAAATTATCATTTTCGTATTAATTGATGAAAAAATAAATGGAAAGACAACAAAAACACAACAATCTTAAAACAGCAGAAGTTGATATACAAACTCAGGAAATGCATTAAATGTTAATTTCCGCTGTAATTGAGTAAAAAAGTGGGGACTCAATTGCAATTTCTAAGCCAAAAAAGCAGCAGATAAATTCTTATTTATGAATCAACTAAATAACAGTTGCAATCTATACAAAATATTAGCAATTTATTCAAAATACATTCTTCTTTGAGATTTTGTAAAAATAAAATATCGCACTAAACTTCAAACCGCTAAAATTTCCATGCAAACTCAGGAGAAGCATTAAATTTTAATTTACGCTTCATTTAAATAAAAAAAATAAACAATTGCAATCAATGCGAGACTTATTTACAATACAAATTATTCAAAATACATTATTATTTAAGGTTTTGTAAAAATTCAAAAACACATCAATATTAATAATACGGAACATTCCATGCAAATTCAGGAGTCATATTAAATCTAAATTTACGTTTGAATAGAATAATAAGATAAAAAAAAAAGTTTGATAGAAAACTCTTTTGGTTTATTCAAAATAAATCCTTCATTTAACATTTTGCAAAAATCCAAAAACTCTAAAATTAATAAAAATTGCAGATATTTCGATGCCAACTGAGAATATGCATAAAATTTTCATTTACGTTTCAATCCAATTTTAACAATGGAAAAACAATTGCCATCAACACGAAGCATTTCAAAATTATTCGTAATACATCGTTCTTTATATGTTTGTAAAAATCTAAAAACACAACAATTTAAAAATGTCTAGAAAATTTATCTAAAACTCAAGTGGTGCATTAAATTTTCATTTAGGTTTCAATAAATAAAAAGAATGAAAAACAATTGCTATCGTTGCGAAATCTCCAAAATTTATTCAAAACACATAATTCTTTTAGTAAAACACAAAAATTGTAATATAAAGATCTCAAAACACTATGAGGGATACTTGGTTAAGAATATGTGCAGTACCAAGTTGGTTGGCTTAGTCAAAAATATCAAAATTGATATTGCTAGAATTTCTTCGAGTTGCCAAGAAAAAGAGATACATCGTTGTGGTGGTGGAATACTTTAGTCAATCTATGCATGTCTGTATCTAATATAATATGTTTTTTTGAAAGTTTTCTTTAGAACCAATAAGACAAAGATAATAATAATAATAATAATAATAATAATAATAATAATAATAATAATAATAATAATAATAATAATAATGGGATCGAGTGGTTCTGTCCACAGGGGGGCGTGTAGCGTCTTATAGGTGCCCTAGCCGGGGCTAGCTTGCTAGCCCTGGTTAGGTGTCACCCTAGCTTCTCCGCCCCCAAGACCGGCATGCGTACCATCATTGGTATAACCTACCTGAGGTGATCCTGTTTCTGCAGAACATGCCGGATCTAGAGGAGTAAACCTCGACTAAAAATCCGTAATCCAAGGTGTCAATCGTACCGTGCCGAGGGATGGATGGCCACGCGTCAGTTGGTCTCATACGGTGTCCTCCGGATACCTGGCGAACTCCGGTTGCATTTAGCCTTGCTGCAGTATGGGAGCACTGCTGCAGTCGACCTTTATTTCTGCCCTATTCGTGGGAACCGCATGGGAACTCTAAACAAAAACTCTTTAGAGGAGTCAACCTCTCTAAAAAATGACGCGGCGTCTGGGAACACGCGAAGTTCCCAACAAATTAATAGAGAGGCGTCGGCGCCTTTGCCTCGCTTCTTTATTGTTAAAAGGTGTGATGAATTAAATTTCGATAAAGTGAGTCCATTTGCGATATCGAAATTTGTGCAGCAATTAGTAGGGAAAGTGGAATCTATGAAAAAGATTAGAGAAGGCCTTATGATAGAAGTCTTAAACGATAAACAAGCAGTTAAGATGTTGAAACTGGCGAGATTTCTAGAGTACGAAGTTAACGTAACAGTTCATAAATCACTAAACTATTCAAAAGGCATAATTTATTGCAGAGATCTCGTGAATTGCACAGATGAGGAAATTTTAGAAAATTTGAGAGAACAGAATGTAATTGAAATACGTAGAATCAAGACGAAGCGAGAAGGTCAACTTGTTAATACCCCTTCTGTCGTATTAACTTTTAATTCAACTGTTCTGCCCAAAAAGGTAAATGTGGCCTTTTACCATCTTGAAGTGCGACAATATATACCGAGTGTGATGAGGTGCTTCAGATGTCAGAGGATTGGACATACTTCCTCGAGGTGCGAAAATCCAGCGATGTGCACCTGCGGAAAACCTATCCACGAAGGTACAGATTGCATTGAACCGTTTACCTGTGTAAACTGTGGCAATAATCATTCAGCCAGGTATAAGGATTGTCCTGCTATATTACTGGAAAAGGCTATTCAAGAACTTCGAACCAAAGAGAAAATCAGTTATTTTGAAGCTAAACGAAAACTAACACCGCCGAAATCTCCTAAAGATAATGTGTCGTTTGCCCAAGCCACTGCAAAACGTTCGAGTGCAGAGCAATTAATACAAGACTTTACTCCTCTTATAGCTAAATTAGTTGAAGAAACTATAAAGAAAACCTTAGGGGATCTAATGGGGAACAGAAGTGGAACTATAGACACTAGAAATGTAGTTACCAATGCAGTAACAAACACTGCAAAACAGGTGACACTTCGACCTGTAGCTTCATCATCAGAAGCTACCTCACTCTTCTCCCATGTAGAGAAGAGAAACACTACTCCAGCGTCCAAAAATGTAGACGCTGAACATAATTTTAAGACTCCTTTGGAGGAAGGGAGAAGCCCTTCCATTAAAAGGCAACAATCACTCTCCGAGTCAGAGAGTGATAAACAAAGTATAGCCAAACAGGCCAAACGGCCTGTTGGATGGCCTAAAGGAAAGCCCAGAAAAGTCAAGGCCACTGCTTCTGGGTCTGATAACAGGCAATTAGATCCAGCTTCCGGTACTCAACACCGGAAAATGTCGTTCTAATTTGTTTGTGAAGTCTGTGTGGTGTTTGTAATTAAATTCTATCGATCTTTCTGTTGTCTTTGTCGTCTTTTTTATCCATTATTAAAGAGTTGGAACAAATAGTCCAGTGGAATTGCCGTGGTTGCATATCGCATATCGGTGAACTGAAGATCATTCTGCGCAAATACAATCCTTTCTGTGTATGCCTACAGGAAACCCTCTTTAGACCTGACCAGGTGTTCTCATTACGGGGCTACAGCATCCTAAGGGAAGACGTAGCCCCACGCCATCGGTCAAGGGGGGGAGTAGGTATACTCATACGGGAAGGATGTATTTATACGCAATTAAATCTCAGAACAGATCTTCAGACCGTAGCCTGTGTGATCAAAGCGCCGATAGATCTCACGATATGCAACGTTTACCTCCCAGATGGCAACTGGGAGCGTAACCAGATAGTCGATCTGATAAGGCAATTACCTGGACCATATCTATTGCTGGGAGACTTTAATGCACACAGTCCGTTATGGGGTTCCTCCCGTCTCGATATCAGAGGCTCGTATATCGAAGACGTGCTTGATATTACGGGAGGGATACTCTTAAATAACGGACTACCGACGCATTTCAACGTTTTCAGCGGTGCATTCTCAGCAATAGATTTAGCAATATCTTCGCCCACTCTCGCCACGCGTCTTCAGTGGCAGGCCCTCGATGATTTACATGGGAGTGATCACTTTCCGATCATCTTGTCCACTAATATTCCGAGGGCCATACAACGCAGACCCAGGCGCTGGCGCCTGGATCTAGCAGAGTGGGAAAAGTTTCGGAACGAAGTCACGTTTCCCGTAAACTCAGAAGATATTAGTTCCACTCTTTCTAATATTAATCTCAGCATTACTCAAGCAGCAGAAAAGTCTATACCACGTACCTCTGGCTCGACTAGTAAATCCTCCGTCCCGTGGTGGAACGTTGAGGTTAGTCGAGTTATCGCAGAGAAGAAACGGGCGTTTAACATCTATAAACGAAATCCTACGCAAGAAAATCTTATCGTTTTTAAACGAAAGCGGGCCGTCGCCCGCCGCAAGATTTTAGAGTCGAAAAACGACTCTTGGAAGAACTACGTGAATTCAATGAAGAGTGACACGTCAGTCACGGAAGTCTGGAGAAAGGTACAAGCTATCCGCGGACAAAGGCTACCGTCCATCATAGGCCTTTGTGATGGAGGCAACACAATCACGGAGCCTCGTGATGTAGCGGAGGCATTAGCTCTACATTTCTCCAGCGCCAGTAGTTCTTCCAATTATAATCCCGAATTCTTGCGTAGGAAAGGTGAACTAGAAGCTCCACTAGACTTTAACACAGATTCGGATCTTAATTACAATCATCCATTTTCAATGGATGAGTTCGAGGAGGCACTTAGGTTTAGCAATGACTCCTCTCCTGGCCCGGATAATATCCCCTACAAAATGATAGAAAATCTGCCACACGAATCAAAAACCCATATCCTGTCTCTGTTTAATTGGATATGGGAGAAAGGGGAATATCCGGAGCAATGGAGAGAAGCAATTATTGTGCCTCTTCTCAAAACTGGAAAAGATCCGAATCATGCTTCTAGTTATCGTCCGGTTTCGTTGACTTGCTGCTTGAGTAAAATTCTTGAAAAAATGGTCAATAGCCGACTGGTATGGATTCTCGAGTCGCGAGAACTGATCGTACCCTACCAGTCAGGATTTAGGAAACGTCATTCCACTATTGACCATCTGGTCCGTTTAGAGAATGCCATTCAAAACGCTTTTCTAGAGAGAAAACACCTAGTCGCGGTGTTTTTCGATCTAGAAAAAGCTTATGATATGACATGGCGTCATGGCATTCTTGGGAAGTTGCATCGGTGGGGACTGAGAGGCCGTCTGCCTTTATTCATCCAGTCCTTCTTATCGCACCGAAGTTTTCGAGTACGTGTAGGAGATTTTGTCTCCTCTCTCCACGTACAAGAAAACGGTATACCGCAGGGCTCTACCATTAGCGTAACCCTTTTCTCTATTGCGGTAAATGATATTGCAACTTCCGTTAGTACCCCAGTGAATACGTGCCTGTATGTCGACGACCTCGCAATCTACATGGCCGGAGATACCATCCCGGCTATATGTAGAGAGCTGCAGAGGAACATTGATAACATCGTTCGAGACGCTGGCTCGTGTGGTTTTCGGTTTTCAGAGACAAAGATGGCATGTGTCCATTTTTGTCGTCTGAGAAAGCCACACAGGGAGCCTAGTCTAAATATTAATGGTTCTGTTATTCAATGTGTCGACAGTTATCGATTTCTAGGACTAATTTTCGACAGGACTCTGTCATTCCGTCCCCACATTAATGACCTTGCTACAAGGTGTAAGAAGGCACTTAATCTAATTAGGTGCCTTTCTAACATTAATTGGGGTGCGAGCAGAGAGGTTTTGCTGCGGCTGTATCAGGCTCTGGTTCTGTCCAGGCTTGATTACGGGTGCGCAGTATATTCCGCTGCTCGTAATTCGTGGTTGCAAGTCCTAGATTCGATACATTATGCAGGCATTAGATACGCTACAGGAGCTTTTAGGACCACACCAGTGAATAGTCTCTGCTGTGATGCCGGGTTACTACCGCTGAGGTACAGACGTCTTCGGTTCGCTTTGCGATACGAAGCGTCTGTACGTAGTAACCCGAAACACATAAATTTCAATTGTTTTAACAGAGCAGAGACTTATCGTAAATACGCCTTGAGACCGTCAGTCACAAGGCCGGTGTGTGTCCGAGCGCGCGAGTTCCGCAAGAGTCTTGAGTTCCATTTACCCGAAATACAGCCGGTGGGTGTGTGTGAGGTACCGCCATGGGTGATACCTACACCACACATAATGCTTAGCTTGCTGCAGCATGACAAGCAAGGAACGACGCCGGCAATTTTTCGGGTGAAGCTACTGGAACTCTTTAACACATACACAGACTCTTGCTGCATATATACGGATGGATCTAAGACCGACATTGGAGTAGGAGCAGCCTTTGTGGTTGACTCCACTCCCCACTCGTGGTCGCTAGATCCTCTGTCCACCGTATATACTGCCGAACTATACGCAATATTGAAAGCGCTCCACTACTGCGTTATCTCTAGCAGTAGTACATTCCTCGTTCTGTCTGATTCACTCTCTTCCCTAGAAAGTATAGCCGACAGCCACAGTAATGATCCGCTCGTACAGAACATCCTTGCTGTTCTGTACAATCTGCATCTCACTGGCAAGAATGTTGTCTTCGTCTGGGTGCCATCTCACGTCGGCATTGAAGGCAACGAGATTGCAGACAGAGCTGCCCGTCAGGCAGCTCTTGCGGATCATGTTGACTACGCCATGTGTCGGCCTGACGATGTCAAGGTCGGCGTTACGGCGTTAGTCAACAAAGCGTGGCAAAGGGAATGGGAAAGCCTCGAGAGTAAGCTAAAAGCTGTAAAACTCTCTGTGACAGCATGGAAGTCACCGGTCGCACTAAGTAGGAGAGAGGAGGTCGCTCTGACCCGCCTTAGAATGGGTCATACTAACTTGACCCATTCTCATCTCCTGACCGGTGACGAAGCACCCACATGCGACACTTGTCACAGCCCTCTAACGGTGAGGCATATAATCGAGGAATGTGCAGCCTACACAGGTCAACGTGTACGGCTGAAGCTCCGAGGTGATGTAGCGTACGATTTGAGCAATTCTGTTTTGTCGGTAGAAACTGTCGTTGCTTTTCTGCAAGCGACAGAACTTCTACGCAGAATTTAGGGGTACTATAAGGACCAGTTAACTGAGCTGAGCAGTTTTTTTAATTTGTTGTGTATCGTCAATCTCTGTTAATTTATTATCTTTGTTAATTTATTCTGTGAACGTCCGTCTCGCCTAGTTGGCCCTTTACACCAACTAGGTCGAGTGATTTTATCGTTTTCGTTTTGTATTGTTTTTGTTGTCGGGCACTTTACACCCGACAACGGTTTTATCGATTTTATCTAGCTTTAAGTTTTATCTTTGTGTCTAGCTTTAAGTTTTATTCTGTCTGTCGTCCCTCCACCATGTTGGCTTTTTACACCAACTTGGTGGAGTTGTTTTTATCATTGATATCTATACCTTGTCCATCTCGCCTAGTTGGTGTTTTACACCAACTAGGTTGAGTCATTTTATTGTATTCGTTTGTATTGTCTTTGTTGTCGGGCATTTTACACCCGACAACGGTTTTATAGTTTTTATTTAGTTTTAAGTTTTATATATATGTCTAGTCATAAGTTTTAATTAGTGTGTTGTCCCTACCACGGTGGCCTTTTACACCAACGTGGTGGATATGTTCTGTCCGACTCGCCTAGCTGGCCTAGGTCGAGAGATTTTAAACATTGTGTTTCTAGTCATGATTTTAATTTATATGTTAATTTATTTTGTGAATGTCCGTCTCGCCTAGTTGGCATTTTACACCAACTAGGTCGAGTGATTTTACTATTTTATGTTTGTATAGTCCCTTTGCTGTCGGGCTATTTACACCCGACAGCGATTTTATTTAAATTTGTTAATTTATTCTGTGTACGTCCGTCTCGCCTAGTTGGCACTTTACACCAACTAGGCGAGTATTATTATTATAACCAATTAAAAAAAAAAAAAATAGAATAGCGGCTAATGGCCATAGAAGTCGATGCCGCTAAAAAAAAAAAAAAAAAAAAAAAAAAAAAAATAATAATAATAATAATCTCGTCTCGCCTAGCTGGTCTAGGTCGAGTGATTTTAAACTGTTTGTCCCTAGTCGTTATTTTAATTAAATGTTAATTTATTTTGTAAATGTCCGTCTCGCCTAGCTGGCATTTTACACCAACTAGGTCGAGTGATTTTATTATTTTGTGTTTGTATTGTCCCTCTGGTGTCAGGCCATTTACACCCGACATTGATTTTATTTCTTTGTGTTAATTTATTTTGTGTTCGTTCGTCTCGCCTAGTTGGCATTTTACACCAACTAGGCGAGTATTATTATTATAACAAAGTTAAAAAAAAAAAAAGAGAGAATAGCGGCTAATGGCCCTAGTAGTCGATGCCGCTTGAAAAAAAAAAAAAAAAAAAAATAATAATAATAATAATAATAATAATAATAATAATAATAATAATAATAATAATAATAATAATAATAATAATAATAATAATAATAAAAATAATAATAATAATAATAATAATAATAATAATAATAATAATAATAATAATAATAATAATTCTTTATTAATGCGTTAACATAAAATATTTTACACACGTTACATAAGATAATGATAATCCAGATTAAAAATTCAATTAAAACTAGACTTACACTTAAAATTAAAATTAATCTAAAACCTTTCATATAGCTTATAAGTACATGCACTTAATAATATAGAATACAAAATGGTGATGTGGCCATCATAGTACTTTCCCTATATTTTTCTCGAAAACTATGAGGTTTACGGAAAAAAGCTATTCTTAAAAAATTGTTCACTTTTAAATTCTCTACAATTATTTCTCATATAAATTTCATGTAACTCGAATACTTTATTGTGACAATTAACAGAAAATGTCAAAATTTTCAATTTTTTTTTCTCGAAAGCTAAGAATTTTATAAAAAAAAAATTTAAAACTTGTCCAGTTTCTCATTACCTTTAACTTTTGTTTGAAAAGTTTTATAATATTTTTCATATTAAAAAAAATATTTGAAAAAAACAAAAAAACGGCTTTGAGTAAACATCCACTTCCGGTTTTTGAATATTCACCAAAAGCTTTTCAGTTCTAGTTCCTTACGATAAAACCTTAAGTTTAAAGTTTCATCTCAATCAGATCATTCGTTTTTGAGATACAGCGCCCACAGTCATTTTCACGCACGAAAACAATACTTCCCCTATATATACTAACGGGTGTCCAACAATTATTGCAGTCCCGGGTGGCGTTGGAATAAAAAACGTAGGTCAATTCTTACATGTTGCAAATAAATGAACTGACATTTTTAATGCACATTTAAGTTATGTTTGACAATTAAAATGTCAGTTCATTTATTTGGCACATGAAAGAATTGACCTACGTTTTTGATTCCAACGCCACCCGGGACTGCAATAATTGTTGGACACCCGTTATATAGGAAAAGTAATAATACAGATAGTTTATTGGTGTAATATATATATAAAAAGAAAATTAAAAAAATCACAAACATACATATCATGTATGGCGTGGAATCTAACCCCCGTTTTTTATTTGGTCAATCTTACCGATTTTGAATAAATATTAGACTTCTGTCTAGTGAAATGGCTGTGTTTGTCGCAGACACTTTGATAATGACCAATAGGTTTTTCTAAATATGAAAGAGAGTCCAGAATATATAGGCATGGTAGCGTCAGTATCTGTATATCTTTGAATACCTGGCGACAATCCTTGGTATATCCTAAACCACTTTACGATGAAGTCCAAAAATACGATGTCTCATTGCAGAGTGTCTCCATACCATTAAACCGTATGAAATGTGGCTCTGGCATAGCGAGAAATAAGCTTTTCTTAGCACCTATTTTGAGACTAACTTTGAGAGGCTTTGAATTAGGAAGATATTTGAGCATAATTTACTGGAAAGAGCGTCGCTGTAGTTTGCCCATGTCAGGTACAAGTCAATGTGGATTTCTAAAACTGACGTGGATTCTCTTTAGCTCACTCCATTCCCAAGAGAAAATATGCGGGAAGCGGTTTTGCAGAAGTTTAAATTTAATCGGCTGCTAACGAACCAGCTAGAGGCCAATTTAAGTGAATCTGTATGTAATGTTTCATTTCAGCCAGGTTCTTCGATTGGCTAGTTAAGGTGGTATCGTCAGCATATAAAATAACGTCCGTATTTGGAACCGAGAGCGGTAGATCGTTTATGTAGATTAAAAACAATAAAGGGCCCAGAATAGAGCCCTGAGGAACACCGTATTTTAGGGGCAATGACTCGTAAATACTCTTATCTGTCAGTACGCGTTGAGTTCTCCCAGAAAGGTATGACATTAGTAGACCGCAGCTGTCTGAATGTAAGTTATAGAAATATGGTTTTCTTAGAAGAATTTCATGGAAGATGCAGTCAAACGCTTTTGACATGTCAAGAAAACTAGATATTGATACTGAGCCCTCTTCAAAAGAGTCTGTAATTAATTCTGTAATTCATTCTGCAAGCGATAATACTGCATCCCTTGTGGAGCGTCCTTTCCTGAAACCGAACTGTTTGTTACTTAGGAACTTATACTCTTCGAAATATTTAATTAACTGCATCTGAAGATAATGTAGTTACTGTGAAGGTTAAATATCACTTAGTTAAAAACACAGTTATATTCCTTTCTTCACTTTTTATTTTTCGCAGCTAAATGTACATTTCGGGCACTATTTTAGCTATTGATAATGGGTACATAGTGCCCAAAATGTACATTTAGCTGTGAAAAATAAAAAGTGAAGAAAGGAATATAACTGTGTTTTTAATTAAGTGCACCTGAAGAATTTTTCCTAGTATTTTAGTTTTTGTGGGCAAAAGAGATATAGGGCGATAGTTGTCCGGATCATCACATTCGCCTTTCTTAAATATAGAAATAACTAAAGCTTTCTTCAATGCCTCTAGAAAGATGTTATTTCGGATGCACATATTGAACAGTTTTGTTAAAGGTATTACAATAGTGTTTAGTATCGCTTTCATAATGTCAGGACGAAGGCCATAGATGTCTCTGCTTAGCTTGTGGTCTAAAGTTCTTGTTTTTAATGTAAATATTGTTTGCTTGTAGCTTACGCGACTTAATAGAACGTCTGTATGTATTCCTTAGTTGTATCAGTTCTGAATTTTGGTTTTTGTTATAGATTTCAGAGATTAAAGTTAGAATTTCTCTCATATTACTTAAGATCTTGTCAAACCATTTATTTAACATTATTATTGTTCTATTGATTGGACATTAGTATTCGTTTTTGCGGAAAAGCAGTGTGGAAATGTTTGAGCAAAATTGATAGAAACATGTTAAAACGTTCATTAGTATTTGTATTAGAGGAGTCTGCAATAGAGCTCCATGATTCTGTTTCTAAAAGTTGAAATAATGTAAATTTACCTACGGTTGTAATAGGTCGTGTGACTCTATGTCGCTGCTTTCCTCTTAAAGACTTTTCGCCTAGAATATTGAATAAAATTCCCCTGTGGTCAGATATTCCTGTTTCGAGTGGTTGTGCTCTCACGACGGGATAGTTAGTACAGATATTATCAATAAAAGAGTTGTAACGTCAATAAGATAATATAATGAAATTATTTAATCGAAAAATGAATCGCATTTTATAAAATGAAATCGATGGCCATTAAAGTCCAATGTTTTCATATGTTACTGCTATCCTACCCATTTCCAGTATTAGGAATTAAGGGATAGATTTCAACAAGCAACATCATAAGTCGAGAATGGAGTTCTCCATGTAATTTAAAATTCGGCCCATCTGGAAAGGAAAGATTATATGAGCGATTTAAGGCAGAAAATAAAGAAACTCTCTGTAACTCTCTATAACCAAGTATGTTCTAATGTCAGACGAGTCAGCAATGGAATAAAGGAAAATTATTAAGTGAAAGCTAAAAACATTAGTTATCAAAATTAATATTTAAAAAAATAATTATGATGATGGTTGTGACCGTTGCAATGTGATAATCCATAATATATGCACTGAATGTAGTGCCTATTTTTAAATTTATTTTTAGAAAGAATCAAAAACGTAGTGTTAAAAGCATTGTCTATCAAAATTAAAATTCGGCTATATTTTTCATTTACAAAGATGTTATATCACACATTCATATTAGAGTTGGTATAATGTAACTCAAGAAGGATAACAGAGTCTATTCCAAGAACCTACTAATTGTATAGTAAAATAATAATTGATGTCAAGATGACATAAATAGACTTTGCCAGAAATATCCCACAAAAAAAGAAGTGCAGCAAATTTGATTATAAATATTTCAAGAAAATTCCGAAAAAATCTCCAGACAAGGCTTCTTTATCCTAAATGATTTGTATATATCATATGAAATCTTTGTATATTACTTATTAGGGGCTGCAGGACGGAGATATGGAATATAGGAAGGAGGTGGAGGGTGTGGTCTGGATAAAGTGTCAGCAGGGAAGGACACATCTGAGAATTGGGACAGTGTACGTAAATAACAACTGGGAAGAAGTGAGACAAGAAATTGAGGATGAGGCGAGCAGGGGAAATAAATGTATAGTGGGTGGGGATTTCAATGCTAGGATTGGAGAACGGTGTGGGGAGTAAATAATCAAGGCGAATTGATATGGAGAAGGTCGCAAGACAAACATGTTAATAATGAAGGAAGAATCTTGGGAGATTGGATTTTGGAAGAAGGGTGGGAAGTATTAAATGGATGCACTGATGGTGATTGGGAGGGGAAAAAGACGTACCTGGGGCCACAAGGATCATCAGTTATCGATTATGTAATAATAAAGGGCATAGAAAAAATAGAAATTAAAAAAAAAATGGAGGTAGAGGAGGTGCTGGGATCAGACCATTGGCCGATAACTACAGAGATATGGATGGAGGAGTATGAAAGTAATGTGCAGAAAAATTATGGATGGAAGATAGCAGATGGAAGAA